>BSBK01004010.1:617500-997500 GCA_027943335.1 Chamaecyparis obtusa | reverse complement strand
TGTTTTTTATTTACAATTGGTAATGTTATCTTTATAAATGCAGATTTGTATAAAATGTATAATATGTTTAAATATTGTTTTAAATAATATTTCAAATCAATTTATTATAGATTTAAATTAAAATGAGTTAAATATAAATATATATAGTTATATTATTATGAATGAATTAAATAAGTATATTTGTGTATGATGTTTTAAGTTAGGAATGTCAGTCGTCTTTATATTTGATATAAGTAAATTGGTTTAATAAGGTGTTGAATATACATATATGCGAGTCTTTTATCAAAGTGTTTTGAGTATGTTTATTGGTTTGCGATGGATTCTATACACCTAGGGTCATGGTTGATTATACTAGAGGCTTAGGTGTATTTTATTATGTTTATGATCTTACCATTTGAGAGACATATTGTAAGTGGTTTTAATTCCATCTCTGATGACAATCTTGATTTCATGTGTTTGCATAGATGCGCTTAATAAAACTTATTTTGATTGTTATGGCCGTAAAGATGTCAGTGAGTTCCTAGTACATGAAGGAACCAGGATGAAAATTACACGCATCTTGTAATAATGATGCTCTTTTTTGAGTCTTAGGGGAGGTTATCTAGGTACAACATAGGGGAGTGACTTACAATAGAGTCTAGGGCCCAAAGTGGCCAGTCAGGGTAGTCTATTGTAGGTTGTTAAAAAGTGATAACTAAAATAATAAATTGGGGGATAACATTAATAAGATTAATTAAAGATGTCTCGCCCATCCTTGAGCGCTTGTACATGCTAATGATGGGAATGGTATGATACCTAAAGAGTAGGTATGATTAGGGTTCCTCATCTTCATGAGAGGATATTCTGGTTCTGCATGGGTCTTTCTTGAGGGTTTGGGGTCTAGAGTGACCAATCTAGGATAACTCAAGTAGAAGATGACATAATGAAACTCCCCTATATGTAGCCTAGGTCTCCTTCATAGGTACTCACGATTGCATTTGGTATTTTCTATTTACATCTTTACCACGTTGTTTCATAATTTCTCATGTTATCCTATATTCTGAGTTATGTACCATACTTGTACAAGCTTGTTCTTGTATGTGTGTATGTGGCATGGTGTCTAATCCTCAACACAATGGGTTGGGCCCTCCGAGTTCCACATGGTCGAGTGGTAGTGATTCTTCTACCATCGAATTTTGATGTTTATAATGTTCATGCACTTGGATAAATCATTGTTGCTATTATCATATCTCTTTTTGGAGACACTTCATTATGCTACATATCTAGAGTTGAAATTGTATATTGTATTATGTGATGTATTGAGATATTCCTATATGTACATTTGTAAATTGTAACCATGATTCATAACTGTAGTTCCTGTAAATATGTACAGAGAAGTTGTAAACTTATAGATGACATTAATGTAATAGTTTAGGATCTTTTAATAAATACCACAATTTTAGATAGATTTAATGTTTACTTTTCTTTATCATAAATGTACTTTTCATTATGACAAATGAAAGAAATAGGAACATTTAGATTTGGGTCTAAAATAAACAAATGCTTAATTCACCTAAATATGTCCTTAGTTAATTTGTTAGATTAGATATTGTCATTTAAGTGGTGACATCATGGGAACCCTAGAGAATGTAGATTAGCTTGAGAATTGTAATTCAATGATAAGTTACATTAATATAGTTAATCTTAAATATTAGATTAAGATGCTTTCACATTTACTATTTTGTTAATGTGATCTTTAATTGCACTTGCATGTATCATTTATAATACAAAAGTTCATTACATCATCCTAAGACTAGTTTAGACCTTATTCTCATGGGTTCCTATATAGGGCATTACATCTTTTGTATACCTTATACCTTTGAAAAACATTGGGTTTTTTTGGAAGCACAAATAATAGTCTTATACCATTACAAATTGTAAATTTCCTAAATAATAGTGGTAGTATAATCTATGGTTCACAGTATAGTATTGTATCATCTTAAATTAGACACACTTCAATTTATGACCTTTTAGCTCCTCTTTAGTATGTTTTTCATTGCACAATTGCACTTTGAGCACACACCCTTTCCTTTTTCTCTCTCCTAGGAGAAATTGAGTTAGGACCTAACACTTCCTCTTATATTTCCTCATTTGTTATTCATAAGTTGAGGTGGGATCTAATTTCTAGGCAACCACCTCTTTCTAGGCCTCATTTTCTTGAATTTAACTTGATATTATCAAACCCTGATACATATTACACCCAGAATCCCTGCAGATCTGGAAGCTAGGTTATAAACCAAGATTCTGGCACCTCGTGAATTAGATCGACCAGATTGACTTGTTCCAGACTAGGTCGATCAAGTTGACCTTGATCCCAAGTGGTTGGGGATTGTTGGGGCCAAACCTATTTGTAAAGTTCCAGTAATTCCCGCTCAGTGTATTCGATTCCCGTGGGGGTAATTTCAAAAATTCACTATAAAATGACACTTAAAGTCTTATTTTTCAACAAGGATGACATAATGATGGACGATGGAAGCAAGGTACAAGCGTGCATGAACACCCCAATATTATATAGAGAAATTGCAAGGTGGAAACTAAGGTTTGGATCTTTCTCTTTCATTTAAAGTGAGGACTTCATCAATAACTCAAGAATTCAAGCAATATATGTCACCATGGATATGCAAGGGGACCGTGAAGATGGTTAGAGTACTTTGGCCTTGGGGGCTTGGTATGATTTCTATTTTATGTTCATATATGATCTTTATCTCTTCATATCTTGCACATTTATACATACACATACATGCTAGGGTTTCACTCATAGGGTAGATTCTTAGAATTTTTTAGCTCTTTTACATTCTAGATCGACAATCTAGGATTCATGAGAATTGCATACACACACAGAATTTTCCCAGACCACTATTCGTGAAGGTGGAAATCACCAAAATTGGGGGTTGACTAAGGAAAACCCCTTTATAGCCACGCACCACACACAGTCTGTCACATATTTACAAGTTATTAGACGGATAGTTACAAATCTGGAGGTTATAGAATGAGAGCTACTAGAAGAACTCAGGTCAACTTTAGAAAAGTGCCTTGGGAACATGGTGACTTGGTCAAACTATTCTAGAACATGGTGACATGGTCAACCTATTCTTGACAACTTGATATTTTTAACATTTTTTGGGTTTTTAGCCGTGACCGGGGATCCGCAGTAAAATTATTTAGTTACAGGTCTAGATCAGCCATTTTTAGAATAGAAAAGCATATTCCATCACACATTTCGAGGTAAGTACCCTATAATTTATTTTAATTTGTTAGGATAGATCTATTTTCACATCTTAATTGGGTTGATTGCATTCACTTTCTTAATCATTATTTTAATTTTTATCATCTTCATTACATATTTATAATCAAATTAAATTGCATGAAAGAGACCTTGCTAGTGTACTTCCTTAATATAAATTGGGCTTAACATTTTCATCCCCTATCACCTTTTGGGTTCTTGCCAATCTAACCTAGGTCATATTGAGAGTTATGTTCGGAAGCCCCTCTTTCTCTTGTATTGAATGACTTAGGGAGAAAGTATTAAACTTGATATACCAAGTTTGCATTGATTCCATTTCCCCCTGAACATTTTGGTGAATCTAACGTGAACCCTCCCTTTTTGATCTTGGTAGTTATTTTTTTCTTTTACATGCATTACATTTATAAATATAAAAATAAAAAAAATCTTGCTTTGATTACATTTCGTTTCATTGTAAATAACTTGCTTTACTTTCAAGATGCATGATTTATTTTATGAGTAATTTGATGATGCATTTGTTAGTAAATCCCATGAGGTGTCTAGTAGTGAAGTGTTGGGTGTAACGAATGAGATCTTAATTCAATCCATTCCTCCATCATCTTTCTCTACATCTCTCTAGCCTAAACTTTATGATAGGTTTTTGTCATGGCTTCCTTTGTGTGAGACTGTTTGTAATATTGAGCCTGTTAAATCGGTTCTATTCACTAAAACCCTTATAAATCTCAAAAGGATATCCTCCTCAACAACCACTTATTACTCTTAAAGGTTGTCCTTCAACCAAGAACCCCTTATAGTCCTTAAGGGAAAAATTGATTATACTTCAGTTGCACATACATGTCTATCGAACATAGAATAATCCTCAACCTACTATTCTGGTTATTCCTATTTCTCTCCCTGCTTCTTAACCTCTGCTTCCCCCAAGCACCCCAATTTCCTAATTCCTAAGGTAAGGAATATCATATAGTGGAGCAATTACGTGCTACTCCTGCAAAGATCTCCCTGTGGGAGCTTCTTCAAACTTCACCCACTTATCATGAGGATTTACAAGAATATTTGTCTACTCTTCCTATCCCACCACCTAACCAAGATAACATCAATTCCCTTCTTGGAGTGTATGAAATATGGTGTCTACTCCTCCTCAAATCATGTTTACTCAAGATGACTTGCCTCCTAAGGAAGTGCAACACCAATATGATGCTCTTATGGGTGTTGTTCTTATTGATGGAAATATTATTCGGAGAACTTTGATTGACAATGGGCCAAGTTTGAATATGTGTAGTCTAGATATGTTAAAAGCTATTAAGGCTGATATGACCACTATTAAGATTGATAACATTCCTATTTGCGGCTTTGATAACATTACTAAGAAGACCTAGGAATCATAAATTTATTTGTTAAAGTTAGTTTGGTTATTGTCGATACCCCAATTCATTTGATGTCAGGACCCATTAATTAAAATCTTTTATTGGGAAGACCATGGTTTCATAACATGCATGCTATCCCCTCCACACTTCATCACAAGGTTAAATTTATTTTTAATAAAGTGATGTACACTCTTTATGCAGATGATACACCTAACAATTTCTTAAACACTGAGTCAGTTAAAGATCCTAGACCTAGTGAAGAAAAACAAGAAACTAAAGATAAAACTCAAAGAAATAAATAGCCTATATCTTCTACCTTGTCTGAAGACTATTGGGGCACTTTAGATTTTATTCCCATTTTTATTGGAGAGTATTAGGTTTTTGACCTTATTTCATGAAACCCCCATAAACTATAGAAAGTGAGAAAATTATTCGTATTCCTCTTACAGGAGAATTAAGAAATAACTTTGTGGCTTCTTAAACTAATGAAACCATTGAAACTATTAAGCCCAATTTCTTTGATATAGTGACCTATGAAGATCCCTTAAAATTTCCTGATATGGCTACTCACTACAGTCCTAGATATCATTTGCTTGCTAAACATGGCTTTAATGTTCAAGGTTGTGGAAAGTTTGAGAAAGGAATATGCACTCCTATAGAGAATTATGGTTGTGAACATACCTATGGTCTAGGATTTAAACCATATAAGCAACCTTACTTCTTTCTGAATGTTAATCACATTTTTAGTGGACCTTTGAAATTAATTAACCCTCACCTTCTCACATTTGACCAAAGGCCATCTCTGGATATCTTTTCCTATGATGATGCTATCACATAACTCTTAGGGGCATATGAATGTTTTCCTTCCTTTCATCATAATAAAAGAAATCCTTATTGTCTAAATACTAATGGATATTTTGGAGAAGATAGTGAATTTGAACAATATCCTATTCCCCTTTCCTCTCTAGAGAATGAAAAGAAAATAAATCTCTTAATCATAGATACAATAGATGTGTAAATTGATGCTAAAGATCCCAAACAAGTTATCAAGATTGGAAAGTGTCTAGATGAAGATGAAGATGAACACAAGCAAATTACTAATATTCTTTTTGAATTTTTAGATATCTTTGCTTGGGTATATTTGGATATGCCTGACATTGATCTTAAGATCATCACTCATAATATTGTCCTAGCACATAATGCTAAGCCTGTGAAACACAAGATTCATAAAATGAGTTTTAGCATAGTTCTTCTCGTCAAGGATGAGATATAAAAACTCTTAGATGCTGGTTTCATACATCCTATAGATTATTCCCCTTGGATTTTGAATATCGTAGCTATTTCAAAGGGTGTAAATAAGATAAGGATGTGCAATGATTTTTGTGACTTAAATACGACTTCTTTGAAGGATGATTTTCCCCTTCCCAATATTGATATGATTGTGGATTCTACAATAGGCCATGCATTACTATCCTTTATGGATGGGTTCTTAGGATATAATCAGATATTTATTCCTCCTTATGACTAATATAGGAACACCTTCATTACTCCTTTGAGAACCTTTTGTTGGTTTGTCATGCCTTTTTGGTTAAGGAATACATGCGCTATATATCAACATGCTATGACATTGATCTTCCATGATTATATTTACAAGATCCTTGAAGATTAGGTGGATGATATTTTGGCAAATCTGTGTAGATAAATGAGCATGTTCCAACATTGAGGTTATTATTCAAAAGGGTACACAAATACAAAATGAGGTTAAATCCTTGAAAGTGCACCTTTGGGGTTGATAGTGGAAAGCTCCTTGGATTTATTATTTATAATCGAGGCATTGAGGTTGATACTGAAAAGATTGATGCTATTGTTAACATGCCTCCTCCTTGAAATATTTCACAACTTTGTAGCTTACAAGGGAAGATTCAAGATATTTGTAGATTTGTCTCTCACTTAGTAGATCATACTATCCCTTTTACCTCCTTACTTAAGAAGGA
This sequence comes from Chamaecyparis obtusa, assembly GCA_027943335.1. Classification (NCBI taxonomy): domain Eukaryota; kingdom Viridiplantae; phylum Streptophyta; class Pinopsida; order Cupressales; family Cupressaceae; genus Chamaecyparis; species Chamaecyparis obtusa. The sequence continues at coordinate 990,859 of BSBK01004010.1, read as the reverse complement.
TACAACTTTCTCTTGGAATGAAGATTGTAAGTTGTCATTCAAATGATTCAAGACTTATCTTGCTAATCCTCCTATTTTACAACCGACTCAACCTAATAGGCCATTCTTCCTTTACACTTCCACTTCTCCAAAAGCATTGAGTGTTGTTTTAGTTCAAAATGATAAAGATGGTAAGGAATGTTTGGTATATTATATAAGTCAAACCTTGATTGATTATGAAACACATTACACTATAATTGAGAAACAATGCCTTGCCTTAGTTTTCACTTGTCAAAAACTCAAACATTATCTCCTTAATGCATAAATTAATTTTCATGTAAAATTTGATCCTTTGAAGCATCTCTTTTCAAAAAATAACTTGTCATAACATCTTGCTAAATGGGTTATGCTCCTAATTGAATTTGATTTGAATTTTATCTCATAAATCTATTAAAGGGAAAGCCTTCACTGATCATCTAGTTGAGGCTCCTTCATTTCAATCTACACAAGAACCTAAAGAATTTATCGATGATTTTATTTTACCTATTGAAATAGATGAAACTTGGGAATTGTACTTCGATGGATCTATATGTCAGACTGGGTCTGGTGCAGGTGTTATATTAATAACCCCATCTAGGAAACCTATTCCTTTATCCTATAAACTTAATTTATTTTGTACAAATAACATAGTTGAGTATGTAGCCTTAATCACAGGATTGAGAGAAGCTTTGTCTTTATAAATTAAACATGTTAAAATATTTCATGGAGACTCAAAATTGATTGTACAAAAGATTAATGGAACTTATCAAACAAAGAATGAAAAATTGACTAAGTATCACAATCTTGCTATACGCTTTCTTGAAAAATTTCCTTCTTATTCCATTAAGACATTACCTAGGAAAGATAATAGGCACAAAAATGCATGGATAGTGAAACATCTTTAATCACTTTATATGATGGAGCGATGGATTTTAAATTACCATTCAAACCTTGATTAGTCCTGCTATCTCTGAGGATCCTTCTTTAGATGTGACTTGTTTAAATATGCATCTAGATGAATGATATTCACATATCTTGTTAGAAAGTAAAGTCCACCAAGATAATTGAGAGGGGGGGGGGGGGCTGAATCAGTTATGAAATCAAAACCATTCTCATTATCTCTATTAGATCTGAAACATGTAAGCAATAAGATCACCAATAAGAGAAAGATAAACATACACAATAACACCATCTTTTGTTGACTAGGGAAACCCTCGATCAAAGGGAAAACCCCGGTGGGAATGATGCCCACAAGATTATGTACTAATATAAATGTTCCTTGTGAGAGAATGGACCTTGTTAGGAGTCAATAAAATAAATTTAGTACATATGAGTCCCTGTTAGGAAACTTTGAATCCTTGTTAGGAGATTCCAACCCTGTTAGGAGTTGTGAAGAAGATAGAAGGACCCATTGTCCAAACAATCTTAGTATTATTCTCACTGAATAATACAAGTAACCAAAACAAATGTCAAAAAAAATTTATTTTTCTAAATATAGTCCTTTGTAAGCTCACCATGCCTCACTCACACCAATCTCTACTCTGATCCAAATATATTCTCTTTCAAGTTTACTAGATCTCATACATAAGTTTGCATCTTCCACAATGCAAAGATATGAATATAGATCACACTTTCCTTCCAAGGAATAATATTTCCTTTATGCCAAGTCCTAGAATAAGTTATTGAGTTGGTCTTGAGGCTTTCCCAATTTATAATTATAATATAGGACCATTTTAAGATAGTACTTTACACTTTACATTATAATATTTTATCTTTTTTTGCAATTACATTCAAACTGTCATCTCACACTCTTTATAATTTTACACACAATGCTCAAATTTTTAGGAATTAATGCAAAGTGTTTTGGAAATCATTCTATAGTAGTTGTTGTTGCATTCATGACTTGGATTGTCATTGATGTCAACACAGTGATATTCTACATATTAGCAGGAAAGTAGGTACAATTTTGTTTTGCACACATGTTATATTGTAGATTGGATTTTGTGCAGTTGATGGTATGTTATTTGGTGTTTTATTAACCTATGGTTAATAGTGCAAAAAGAAATTCATTCATTTGTAAGAGTTATAAGCATTTTGGTGAAAGGAGTGTTTAGACAGTGTTTCTGTGTAGCGATGTTTGGAAATCGGAGGATATCTCTTAGCTGGGATAGAATCTGATTTTGTGCAGTTAAAGGGATGTTGGAGACTCATTAATGATGATGTGGTTCATAGTGAAAAATTTGAGGATATGTTTGGAGAAAGTTACAGTAACTAGAAGCTGACAGTTTTATGTGAATTCTGTGTAGCGTGTAGAATTTATTATTTTGTAATTGAGGACCGACTCATTTGTAATTATTTGAGTTTGGTATATAAGAAGGAATTTTTTACTTATTGTAATGTGTACTATGAAGATTGTAATGCGGATATATGCATGAAGTGAAGAAAAGAGCTAATTCAGTGATGAAGGAAGACTTGTGAGTACAAAGATCTAGAATTGTGATCTTGTGTAGCAGAGAGTGCAGTTTTGGCACAGTGTGAAGGAGGTAATATATTTCATATTATTCTATTGAATAATTCTTAGATCTTTTGGATAGTGGGTTCAGAGATCTTGCCTTGAAGCTATTTAGGCAGTGGGTCCTTTTGTCTTCCATAAACTCTTAACCAGGTTAGAATCTTTTAACAGGGATTCAAAATCTCCTAACATGGATTTATATGTACTAAATGTATTTCATAAGACTCCTAACATGGTCCATCCTCTAACAAGGAACTTTCATATTAGTGCATCATTTTGTGGGCATCATTCCCATCGGGGTTTACTCTTTTTAAGAGGTTCCCTAGTTAACATATCTTATGTTATTGTGCAATTGTGTATGGTTATCTTTCTATGGTTGATCAGTACATTGATTACATTGTTTAAAGCTGTTGAATGGATAAATTATCTGATAAATGATTCACCCCCCCCCTCTCAGTTATCTTGGGGATATTTACTTTCTAACAATTGGTATCAGAGCAGCAGGTCCTTGAAAGAAAAGTTTAACAACTTAAGGAGATCCCTGGTGAATTTTAGAAAAGAAAGCCCTAAGTTTGATGGAGTAAATTTTGACAGCTGGAAAGAAAAGATGAAGACACATCTATTGTGTTTAGGACCAAGTTATTGGTTGATTACAAAGAATGAGAAGACTATCATTGAGGAAGACAATCTAGAGGCAAGAACTAAAGATGAACTAGATCTATTCATGTGTAACATACTTGCAAGAGAAGCACTTTTGTCAGCACTACCAGAGAATGAATTTAGTCAGGTAAGATGTTTGAAAACATCTCATGCAATTTGGAAAGCTTTACATTCTACTTTTGAAGGTGATGAACATGCAAAGAAGGCTAGATTACATAATTGGATTTGTGCATTTGAAGATATCATAATGATGGAAGATGAATCTATTAGAAGTTATATTGGTAGGATGTCTGAGATTGTGATAGGAATAAAGTCTTGTGGAGGTGATAAGACAGAGAATGAAGTGATATAGAAAATTATAAGAACTTTGACACTAGTATTCAAGCAGACAACGTAGATGATTGAACAAGTGATACCTTGTACATCAAACTTTTCAAGAGAGACTCTTCTTGGAAGATTAGAAACAATAGAGATGAACTTGAGATTATCAGGAGAGCTACCTAGAATGGAAACAACATTCAGTGCTCTTAGCATTAGACCTACAAGAAGTACTAGTGTGAATGGAGATTATGCTAGCAGTAGCAGATCCAAGGAAGATAAGAAGATTGAAGAAGGTATTGCATTACTTGTAAAAAGAGAACCAGATGGTAAGAAAATCTTTAAATGTTGGACTTGTCAAGAATATGGTCATTTTGCATCTAAATGTCCTAAAAGAGTTAAGAAGTATAGAAGCAACTTTAAACCTAGGAGATCTAAAGAATGTTATTATGCAAATGATGAAGATTTTGAAGCAGGAATTGAAAAACATTTAAGTGACAGTGACAATGATAACCTTGAGGAAATAGGATTTGTAGCAATTAAAGATGAAAGTTCTAAATCTGATAAAAGGGAAGAAAAAGCATTAGTTTCACAAGTTGAAAAGAAATCTGATTGGATTATAGACAGTGGTTGTTCACATCATATGACTGGAGATAAAAGAAAGTTTGTTAAGTTAGATAATTATGATGGAGGAATTGTTAGGGTTGGTAACAATGCACCTTGTTTGATTAAGGGTATAGGATCTATTACTCTTGATGGAAAGACTAACACTGATGATGTTTACTTTGTTGATGGACTAAGACATAATCTACGAAGCGTTGGACAATTGGCTGATAAGGGTTATCAAGTTTGGTTTTTTGAGAAAACTTGTGTGATAAAAGATAAAGATGGAAATCTGATTGGAAAAGGATCCAGAACCAGAGGTAATGTATTTCAGTTGAATCCTACTAAGATTACATGTTTGATAACTAGGATTGATGACAGTTGGTTATGGCATAAAAGGTTTTGTCATATAAACTTTGATAATATTGTCAAGGTGAGCACTACACATGCGGTAAGAGATTTACCTAGAATTATGAAACCTACTAACATGATTTGCAAAGAATGTATGATGGAAAAGTAGAAAAGGAGTTCATTTCCCAATAAGAAGTTCACATCAGTAGAGAAGTTGGAGATTGTTCATACAGACTTGAGTGGTCCTACTAGGACTAGAGGATTCTATGGTGAAAGGTATTTTATGATTCTTGTTGATGATTTTATAAGAATGATGTGGATTGCATTTTTGAAAGAAAAATCTGAAGCATTTGATAAGTTTAAGATCATGAAAGCAAAATTGAGAATGAATCTGGAATGAAGATTAAGTGTCTAAGATCTGATGGAGGTGGTGAATTTACATCTAGAGAGTTTAACACTTTTTGTGAGATGAATGGCATTAAGAGACAACTTTCAGCCCCTAGAACACCAGAACAAAATGGTATTGCAGAAAGAAGGAACAGGTCAATAACTGAAGTAGCAAGAGCTATGTTGTTTGAAAATGATTTGGCTAAATTTTTTTGGAGAGAAGCAGTGAACACAACAGTATACACTATGAACAAAGTACAAATCAGAGTAGATACAAACAAGACACCTTATGAATTATGGTTTGGACATACACCCTCAGTTAAATATTTTAGAATTTTTGGAAGTAAATTTTATATTAAGACAGATGATGATATAGGAAAGTTTGATCCTAGAAGTGATGAAGGAATATTTCTTGGATATTCTTTAAAAAGCAAAGCATATAGATGTTATAACAAAAGAACTAAGACTATTGTTGAAAGTGCAAATGTAAAAGTTGATGAGAAGTTTAAAATTTAGGAAAGAATGCTTGATTATGAATCTGATGGAGAAGCACAACCTCAGCCTAACATTGAAAATGTAGAATTATTTTTTGAAACTAACAATGATTTGCTGAATGAAAGTCATACTGAAGAAGACAGAGAAGAAAATAGAGAAGAAAACAAAGAAGAAAATAGAGAAGAAAGCAGAGAAGAATCTACAATTGGAACAAGATCAGTAACTATGACACCTAACAGGTATACTTCAAGACAGCACCCTGTTGAGCAAGTTATTGAAAGTTTAGATAGAGGAGTTTTGACTCAGAATAAGGTACATTTATGTTTGATTTCTCAAATTGAACCTAAGACTACTAATGAAGCTTGTGAAGATGAACATTGGATCAATGCTATGAAAGAAGAACTAGAGCATATTGAAAAAACAAGACATGGGAATTGGTCCCTAAACCTGAAGACAAGAATGTGATTGGAACAAAGTGGGTATTCAGAAACAAGATGAATGAACAAGGATAAGTGATAAGAAACAAAGCAAGATTGGTATGTAAAGGATATTCACAACAAGAAGGAATTGACTATGAAGAAAATTTTGCACCTATGGCCAGACTTGAAGCAGTGAGAATGTTTCTAGCATATGCAACTTACAAGAAATTTAGAGTGTATCAGATGGATGTGAAGTCAGCATTTTTGAATGTTGAATTGGAAGAAGAAGTCTACGTTGAGCAGCCTAAAGGTTTTCCTTTGACACAAGAAGGAGATATGGTATGTAAGTTAAAGAAAGCTTTATATGGATTAAAACAAGCACCTAGAACCTAGTATGCAAGATTGGATAAGTATTTATTGAAATTAGGATTTATAAAAGGAACAGCAAATAGTAACTTATACACAAAAGAAATTGAGAATGGTTTGTTGGTTATAGTTATATTTGTTGATGATATTATCTTTGGAGGAGAAGATGAAGCTAGTGACAAATTTGCAGATGAAATGAAGATTGAATTTGAGATGAGCATGATTGGAGAAATGAAATATTTTTTGGGATTACAGATAACACAAAGCAAGGAAGGTATATTTGTAAGTTAGACTAAGTATTTAAATGAATTATTGAAAATATTTGGAATGTAAGATTCTAAACCTATTGGAACACCTATGGTAACTGAACATAAGTTATCTAGCAAAGATGAGACACCAGCAGTTGAGCAAAAAAAGTACAGATCTATGATTGGAGGATTGCAGTACTTGACACATACAAGACCTGATATAGCACATTCAGTGGGGATTGTAGCAAGATTTCAAGCAGAACCTAGAGAATCACATTATGCAGCAGTAAAGAGGATACTGAGATATCTGAAAGGAACAATGGATTATGGATTATGGTATGAGAATTCTAATGATTTTACTTTATGTGCCTATACTGATGCAGATTGGGGAGGCAGTGTTGATGACAAGAAAAGCACCAATGGTGGAGCCTTTTTTCTTGGAGGTAAATTGGTCTCTTGGCTAAGTAAGAAGCAGAATTGTACTTCACAAAGCACAACAGAAGTAGAATATGTTGCAGCAGCAAATAATTGTAATCAGATTATTTGGATGAAGCAGATGTTGAAAGATGTTGGAATAAAGTTTGATGAGCCTGTTGTTATACATTGTGACAACACCAGTACAGTGAGTATGTCAAAAGATCTTGTTTTACATTCTAAGACTAAACATATTGAGATCAAGTATCATGTTGTAAGAGAGAAAGTTGCAGAAAAAGAAGTAAGATTGGAGTACATAAGTACAAATGAGCAGATAGCAGATATATTTACAAAGCCTTTACCTAAGGATACATTTGTGTCTCTAAGAGGTATGCTTGGGGTTGTGCCCCAACCTATTTTTGAGAATTGATGCAGATGATTGCATCCGTCCAGTGGTATATGAGCCCTATCTTTCTTTTGGATTGGATGTTGGAACTTCCTCTATGGGGGAGTTTATGAGCTGAGTCATGAGGACTCTTGTTATTGTATTTCTTAAAAGTGTCTTTTGACATTAAGTTGTTATTGAATTAGTGATAGAATTTCTATCATTGATGTCAATGGGGGAGAGATATACATGAAAAACATTGTGGATTGTATGAGAGAGCTGAATAGGAAAATGAAGCAAGATTTGATTTGATATTTTGCAGTGATGTTGCAGTATTGGATTTTTGGAACATTGGATGTTTTTCATCTATGTTGCCATCAATGCCAATGGGGGAGATTGTTAGGAATGAATGCAAAGTGTTTTGGAAGTCATTCTGTAGCAGTTGTTGTTGCATTCATGACTTGGATTGTCATTGATGTCAACACAGTGATATTCTACATATTAGCAGGAAAGTAGGTACAATTTTGTTTTGCACACATGTTATATTGCAGATTGGCTTTTGCAAAATTGATGGTATGTTCTTTGGTGTTTTATTAACCTATGGTTAATAGCGCAAAAAGAAATTCATTCATTTGTAAGAGTTATGAGCATTTTGGTGAAAGCAGTGTTTAGACAGTGTTTTTGTGTAGCGATGTTCAGAAATCAGAGGATATGTCTTAGCTAGGATGAAATCTGATTTTGCACAGTTAAAGGGATGTTGGATACTCATTAATGATGATGTGGTTCATAGTGAAAACTTTGAGGATATGTTTGGAGAAAGTTACAGTAACTGGAAGCCGACAGTTTTATGTGAATTCTGTGTGTAGCGTGTAGAATTTATTATTTTGTAATTGAGGACCGACTCATTTGTAATTATTTGAGTTTGGTATATAAGAAGGAATGTTTTCCTTATTTTAATGTGTACTATGAAGATTTTAATGTAGATATATGCATGAAGTGAAGAAAAGAGCTAATTCAGTGATGAAGGAAGACTTGTGAGTACAGAGATTTGGAATTGTGATCTTGTGTAGCAGAGAGTGCAGTTTTGGCACAGTGTGAAGGAGGTAATATATTTGATATTATTCTATTGAATAATTCTAAGATCTTTGGGACAGTGGGTTCATAGATCTTGCCTTGAAGCTGTTTGGGCAGTGGGTCCTTCTGTCTTCCATAAACTCTTAACTAGGTTAGAATCTTTTAACAGGGATTCAAAATCTCCTAATAGGGATTTATATGTACTGAATGTACTTCATAAGACTCCTAACAGGGTCCATCCTCTAACAAGGAACTTTCATATTAGTGCATCATTTTGTGGGCATCATTCCCACTGAGGTTTACTCTTTTCAAGAGGTTCCCTAGTTAACATATCTTGTGTTATTGTGCAATTGTGTATGGTTATCTTTCTATGGTTGATCAGTACATTGATTATATTGTTTAAAGCTGTTGAATGGATAAATTATCTGATAACTGATTCACCCCCCCCTCTCAATTATCTTGGGGATCTTTACTTTCTAACACGAATGACTTAGCACTCTTAACCACATCATATCTAACTTGTCTTAATACTCTATCCAAGTCCACTCAATCATATTCCATCTTTGTTGGGAGATAAAATCCAAACATTAGAAGCCACACTCTACAAACACTGCCTAAACACACTCTTTAGTAAAACTTCCATATATCTGTGTAGAATGAATAATTACATACCCACTCTTAACTTTAATATCAAGACATACTCTTAATCATAATACCAAGTGCACATAGGCTTATCTTCAATCCTTGAACTACATGAAGCTAGACTCTGTCTGCTACAGTGAGAGTCTTCACAAAATAACCAGTATGTTGACATCAATAAAAAAGTCTATCATGAATGCAACAAAAAATCACTATAACATGTCTCCAACACTACTAGGATACTCCCCCATATGAATACCATCAACATTCATGCTAACCATCTCCCCCTTTGGCATTGATGGCAACATAGATGAAAAACATCTAAGTTCCATAAATACCAAACATACATATGTTGCATCTTCTTTTCCATCATGCAAAAGGAAGGTGTTAATATCCCCCATACATCAACATATTTTTAAATCCTCTTCATCAATCATCAAATCCTCTTCTCTCCCATTGATATTAATCCATACATATCAAAGGATTTTTTTCATGTGTTATTCTCCCCCCATTGACATCAATGACAAAGGTATCATTATGTCAGTCTATCTGCTACATAAGATTTGTAATAAGCTCAAGTGTCTAAAGAAACTGTTAAATGTTAGTACCAAGAGTCCTCAGTGACTCGGCTCAAATACAGATACTCCCCCATAGGAGAAGCATCAAGCATTCGGTCCAAATAATGAAATAGTGCTATGATATTTCTGGACTAATGTGATTTTTACATGAATTATTCAAAAGTAGGTTGGGGAATAACCCCTAACATACCTCACAAATGCTCAAATGTATCCTTTAGAAAAGGTTTTGTAAAAATGTCTGCTATTTTCTCCTTTGTGTTGAAATACTGCAATCTGATTTTTTTCTCTGCAACTTTTTCTTTGCAACTTTTTCTCTCAAAAAGTGATACTTAATAGATACATGTTTTGTCTTTGAATGTAATACTAAATTCTTTGACATACTTACTACACTTTTTTTTATCACAATGTATGATAACAGGCTCTGTGAATTTAATTCTAATGTCTTTTAGCATTTGTTTCATCCATAGAATTTGATTAAAATTATTTGTTGCTGCTACATATTCTGTTAGAATAACTAAGAGGGGGGTGAATCAATTATCCATAGTCCCAAATCAAAATGTATAATCCAAAACAATTTTACTTAAACTTCTGTAGCTTGGTAACATAAGATACTTTACTGTCTGTGCTTTTAGCGATTATCAGTCAATTAACAACTAATGATTACCGACCATATCTAACATGTAATATGTAAAGTATGATAACAAAAAATCACCACAATGAACACATAACAAAAAAAAATTAACGTGGAAACCCTGTGAAGGGAAAAACCACCTGGGACCGGAAACCCAAATTTTTTTCACTCTTTTGAAGTGAGGTCAGTGAAGACCCAACCCTGTTAAAGGTTACAAACACATTGTTAGGTGTGACCTTGTTAGAGGATTTTAGACTAACTGTTATCGTCCAACCAGCATTCACTATGGGGTTGACAGGATAACAATGCTCATTCTATGAATGACACATATAAGACTTTCAAGTCCACTCTGTTAAAATGGTTAAAATGGTTAAAATGTAACAACAGTTTGACCTGATTACAATACAACTTCAATTGTAGATATCCAGATCTATATTTCACTCAATCAAATCCTCTGATCAGTATTACAATTCTGTATCACAATAATCAATGACTTACTATCACTCGGTAATAGCTTTCTGATGCTCAGTAAACTCTGCAGTTTGGTTCTCCTTAACTAGTTTGATCAAGCATACATGAAGCTTGTTCATGCGATAATTCTACAGTCCTTCTTCTGGCATTCATTTCATAATGAAGCTCTGGTCTCTTAAAAAGACAAGTAAACCATTTTCTTTTCCTCCATTAGATTTTTCCACTTATTCTCCTTCGTCTATTTTTCCACTTAAACCTTCCTCGGTAGTTGTGCCAATAACACATTTTGATTTCATCCTTTAGATCTTCCTTGAATTATGCTAGTTGTTGATCTTCATAACAAACATTATCTTCATCACTAATTTTGATGTACTTTCCAGCTCATCAATCCTTATCAGCTAAACTAATCATTTAGTTCTTTTCTCCTGCTCAGTTAACAAAGAAATGCATCAGTGAACACAAGCTTGATTTATAATGTGCTCGGTATACACTACACTGCTTGGTGTATACTGTAATACTTCATCAACTGACCACATTGCCTTGTGTCTTTCAACTTTTTTCCTCATCATAGATGAATGAAACATAATCAAGTCAATAACATAAGATCATAGACTCATTAGCAAGTTCCTCAATGTATTCCTCATCCTTATATGTCATATACATCTTCCTCATGTAGATATTTCTGTTCTTCATCTCTTTTACTCCTTTTCTACAGATGTTTAGTTATAGTAACTTACAAAATAAGTGCTATCAAACTAGTTGACATCAATGACAACATATTATTGATTTAATCACATTATGTATCTAATCAACAACTCAGTGATCTCTAATCACAGATCTTCAATTAGGTTCTAAATTAGTTGTAGTTCATCAATCTCTCCCTTTGGCATTGATGGCAACTCAAGTAATATGAAATATACCATACACATACCAAACATGTATTCTACAACTTTGTGAACAAATGTTGTACAAGCTCTCCCTAGCTTAATATGTTTAATCACTATGCAACTCCACAACATTACAAATGTAGCTTTGACATTCTACGGATAAGATCTTTTCAGCTCTCGGATTCCTTCTTCTATTCTCAGTAGCCGATCTTCGGTGCTCTCCCTTTATTCAATTTGTCTCTCCCTTAAATAGTTCTCATTGGTTCATATTGTTTCATATTGTTTATCTCTCCCTTTGACAACAATGCCAAAGAAACAAATAAATATACAACTCTGTAGTAGCCAAGTGACTCTCTGTTGTTCGGTGTATACTCTGTATCTCTGTATACTAATATGCCAATCTGTTCCAATTCTCCAAACTTTTCACAACCTTAGACATGATCCAAAGTGTGAACTATACTGCATCAACATGAATGATCTTCTGATAAGATTAGGCTGATGCAACATCCAGATCACCTTAGTGATCGATAGACAGGGGACAGACCCCAAGTCTAGTCCTCAAGTATTCAAATGTATCCTTCGGTAGAGGCTCTGTAAATATGTCTGCGAGTTGTTCTTTTGATGTAACAAATTCTAGCTTAACTTGCTTCTCCTGTACTTTTTCTCTCAAGTGGTGATACTTAATTGATATATGCTTTGTTTTAGAGTGCATCACTGGATTCTTTGAAATGTTTATTGCATTTGTGTTATCACAGTATACAATCACCAAATCAGTGATTATCTCATTCATACCTTCCAAAAATTATTTAATATATGCAATATTTGAATAGTTTGTAGCAGCAACAATATACTCTGTGTAGTACCCCCATAGCTTGCTTTCAGTTTTTCAGTGCCATACTCTTTTAGGCCGCATTGTATGTGTGTAGATCTTATTATTTAAGTGATCGTTGATGATCTAGATTATGATTATGATGTCATATGATCTCATATTTAGATGTTAATGTTATTATGATGCGATGCTTTATGTTTCAGTTGGATTATGATGTACTTACCCCATACTAGCATGTGTATGGTGTTCATATGTATGTATCTATTTTATGTGTCTGTATGGTAGAGGGCGGAGGCATAGTTACTTGCTTTGTCAAGATCCATATGAATGACCGTACCCTATCATTGTTTGTTATATATTGTATGTACACGCTTTGTTTTGTGATGATAGGTTTGTAGGTATAGGGCATCGTCTTCCCTGAATTGGCAGGAGTGAGCATGCCCATAAATACTCATCTCAATGGTAAAGAGGGGAGGTAACAGATGGGCCCAAAACCCTATCCTAAGCCTGTTTATCCTAATTGTTGGATAAGTATCTGATGACTACCCTCCCTGAATTTGTTAGGTGACAAGTTCATGGATCCCTTCTTTGAGTTTGTATGTTTATTTGATGATCTTGATTTATTGTTGTTTGATTATGTGATTTTCTATAGTCATGGAAATTAATATTATAATTGGAAAATAATATTAAATTAATTCCTATGTTTTTGTATGATTATTAATTAGTTAAAAATCAAATATTTGTATATTTGGATTTTAATTAATTAATTATGTGAAAATAGGATTAAAATGGTTATTAGATATTAAATAATTAAATTGCAATGATTTATTGGTGTTTTGAATACTTAATTATTTAATGAGAGATTATAATAATATGTGCTTTCTTAAATTTTGAATATGTCATGTTTCAAAAAGGAGTCAACTTGTCTTTAGGAGACTAAGTTGAGTTGTGCATAAAAATATGTATTTTTAATTAATAATTAGTATTTTCTTTCAACATTAAGAGAGGGAGTTTGAATAGGAGATGTCCTATGAGTCATCTAGGGTTTGCATGAATGGTGGAGTTGAATCCCTAATAGGGGGATTTTGCATTCATTTGGAGTTAATTAGGTTGTTGGAGATTTGTGGAGAGAGCTTTTGGAGAATTGGATACATTTTTGTGTTCTTGAGTTTTTGTGTGTGTGCTTGAGCTTTGGGGAAAGATTGCTTTGGATTTGGAATTGGCTTGGCTTGCATTGTTGATTAAGATCTACAGGGCTGAGTATTCATCGGACAAAATTGGAAGTTTCAACATTCTACAGGCATTCAATTCAGTTTCTAGCATTGGAATTGAGGTAGGGTTTGATGAAATTCTATTCAATTCTATTTGTGTAAATTTTGATAAAATTCATTGTGCCTGGATTATTTCATTGGCTTTATTGTATCTGTTTTGCTTTGTTAGTATTTCTGAGTTTTAGAAAACTCATAGATTTGTTATTTTATTATTTTATCTAGACTTGGCCTAGTAGGGTTATGCTGTCAAAATTTTGAGAGAAAACTCATCCTAGATCACTTAGAAAATGAAAAATTAATCTAGCTATAGTTTATACTATAGAGGACATAAATGAAATTATTTGGTCTTTGTCAAAAAATCAATTTGAGTGGAAAATTACCATTTTGTGAAAAAAATCTCTTCTCTGTGAAAAAAATACAGTAAAAAAAATTTACTAGAAAAGACAAAATTAGTGTCTCAAATCTAAATTGGATGTATATTAAAACAATAGTTTTAAGAGGAAGAAGATAGATTAGAAAAGACAAACTCACGTGTCTATGTGAGTAAAATGACAAATTTCCATTTCTGGAAAAATATTATAGGGCCTGTATATTTCCATTTTCAGAAACATAGCCCTTTCTTAAAAATACATAGAAAATGTTTCCTAACAATACTATATATGTATATAAATTCTTTAGAACTATTATAAATTATATTCCTTTGCATTGCTTTTTTAGAATGCATGCACCGAAATTAGAAAAGAATGAAAATTATTATTAAAAATAATAATAAATGATTTTCAAAGAGTTAAAAAATTATTATAAAAAAAATTATAGCAAGTTTTAAAAGTGAAAAATATTATAAATTTTTTTTTGAATTGGATTAAAGAGGGGTGGGGACCACCTGTCCCCTACCCCCCTCCCCATGCGTAAGGCACAGGTCTGCGCACAGTCTGCCGTGGTAGACCCGATACGGAGACCTGCGCGGTGGCAGGGATTGTTTCTCCCACATGCTAAAATATTGTTGCATCATTTTGTTAACATGTAACTTTTTATTTATTAATTTAGTTTTTATTAATTCGGTTAGTAATTAATAAAATGTTTATTGATTATTAATTTTTTTTAAAAAAATAATAATGTTTCATTAATATTTCTTAATAGTATTAGTAATTTTTATTTAATGATTATTATGTAATAATAATTTTCATTAATAGATTTTATTAAGTATTTAGTAATATTTTATGGTAAATATCATTTGTTAATAATTATTGTTAGTGTTAGTTTTTTTTTTGTATAATGGTTATTATTATTAGATTTAAATTAATAATAATAATTTCGTTTGTTAATAAGTTTTTGTTTAATTAAATATTATTATTGAAATAATATTAATTTATGACGGAAGTAATAATTTAATATGGACAATTTTATTAATACTAATGATTAATAATTTTCATCCAATATTAAATAGACAAGTATTGTTGAGACTATTAGGACTTTGGATAAAGTTTTATTGTTGTTTTAATTGATAGTCTAGTGGACTATGGATTAATAAATGCTTGGGTAAACTTTATTTAATATATTAGTTGAATTGGTCAATAGGATAGTTTAAATCAAATTGTTTGGATTTAAAATATTTATTTGATTTAGTCTAGGTATGAATTGTAAAGTGTGGATTTCCATTATATGGTTTATTTGAACTTTTATTTATTATCGAATGTACAAGTTATCTTTTGATTGTATATGTATCTTTTCGTATTGAAATTGGCTATTTTCTGCAATATGGTTTTATCTTTCCTGGTTGTTGGGTTTATTAGTTTTATGGGTGCTAGATGACCTAGGAAAGACAGAGGCTTGGTAATTATCTTTATGTTCATGTTATTTCTTATGTTTTGCATGAGTGTGTACTGTTTATATTCCAGTTGACCTTATAGGCTCATGTCATACTATGTGATTCAGTGATTATGTTTATATAGTCAATCCTAGTTTCTGTGATGATTCTGGATGTATGACTATCTATTTTATCTGTGATTTGATCTAGGAGAGATCTATGAGCCTAGGGTAGTTTACCTAGATATGTGTTAGGAGGTGGCTTGCAATAAGCGTCGGGGCCCACAAGTGGCTGCCAGGATCACTTATTGTAAGTATCTGTAATCAAGTGATAACTTAATAAATTAAGGGGAAATAAATGAACATAATAAGATAAGTTCCTCGCCCATGTTTGAGTGCTAGTACAGACTAAGATGGGAATGGAGATGATGTTGGCCACCTTGAGAGGTGTGTCTAGCATAGTTAATGGCTTCATCTGTACGAGAAGTCATTGATTCGTGTATGGTCACTTGAGTGCCGAGATCCAGAGAGATTACTAGGATGAGACTCAAGGGTTAGATGTACATGATGACACCTACCTATGCATAGTCTAGTTATCCTACATGGTCGGTTGCCTTTGGATTAGTGAGTCATACCTATCACTGTATTTGTTGACCTTGAGTTAGTAAGCTTTCAGGATTCCTTTCCTAGTGGTGTTTCCTAATTTGACTTGATTATCCGTTTGGGGTCCGATGTTATCTCCTTAGCATGGTGGGGTAGACCTTTGTGGTTCTACGTAGATGGGTGGTAGTGATTCTTAACCATTTGAGATTAGACATCCTGGTTCCAGTGCTTGATTGTGTCTTTGCAATTGGACTCCTTATGATACTTCTTCATTGATGTTCTTTCTTATATTCTATTATGATAAATCTTGTATTAGAGTATCACATGTGATACCTAATCTGGATATTGTAATTTAGATGTTAGAATGATTACTGCATACTCTGCAACATGTGCAGTGGATGTATGTTTATTAGAATTCATAGATGTTCTTGGAATGTAATTATTATGATGTAAATGTTGAATTTAATTTATGGAATCTTTTGTTGATGTTATCAAATGAGTTAAGTTAGTAAGTAATTCTACATCATGGGACCCATTAGATTTTTAATCTATGTTAATGATGTGTTTTATGTGAGTAAATGGTTATTGCTTTCACATGAATGTTTATCTTGTATGTAAACTTCTAAAAAAAAATTGTTCACCAAACTTAGTATCATGTTCTAGGTTAGTTTCTTTTGGGTTCCTTGGCGGGGCGTTACACTTTGCTTTGGTTGTAGACTGAGAAATGCAAGCCTACTTCTTACTTGTCCGTGTAACAAGTCTTTCACCAAAGAAAAATGCTCCTTTGGCGGTACTTTTCTATCATCCACATTTCCAGCCCAATCAGCGTCGGTACAGACTCTGAGTTCAAACTAGCCTTCCTTAGGATACCATAATCCATAATCTTCTATTTTCTTTAGGTATCTTAAGATTCTCTTTGTAGAAATCATGTGTGACTCTCTAGGGTTTGCAAAAAATCTTGCAACAATTCCCACAACATGTGCTATGTCTGGTCTACTATGTACTACATACATTAACTTACCAATCATAGATCAGTACAATGTTTGGTTCACCTCTGTAGTTTCATCTTCCTTATTCAGTTTACATCCAGTAGCCATCGGTGTTCCCATAGGTTTAGCATCTTCCATGCCAAATGTCTTCAATACTTCCTTGATGTATTTGGATTGTGTGATGAATATACCATCATTATGCTGAATCAGTTGTAGTCCTAGAAAGAACTTAATCTCTCTGAACATAGAAATTTCAAATTCACTTCTCATTTCATTAGCAAATGACTTACAGATTTGATCTTGACCTCCAAATATAATGTCATCCACAAATATTTCAACAATAAGAATTGTATCATCAGTATCTCCTTTCATATACAAATTGTTGTTCTCACTCGTTCTTACAAATCCAATACTTAACAAATAAGTATGCAGCCTCTCATACCAGGCTCTTAGTGCTTGATTCAAACCATATAAAGCTTTATGTAATCAACATACCATATCTTTCTTTTCTATCATTAATGTCCTTGCGCAGTCAACAATTGACCTATTCCTCCTTTCAGCAATGCCATTCTGCTGGGGTGTCCTTGGTGCAGAGACCTATCTTTTAATACCATGCTCATTACAAAAATTAGTAAATTCATCAGAGATAAATTCACCTCCTCTATCAGATCTTAAGCATTTCAAATCTTTACCATTCTCTTTTTCTACTTTTTCTTTATACCACTTGAACATCTTGAATGCCTCAGATTTTTCTTTTAAGAACATGATAGTCATTAACCTTGTATAATCATCAACAAAAAGAATAAAATATATGTCTCCATAATAAATCTGAGTTCTCATAGGACCACATAGGTCGGTATGAACCAACTCAAGTATCTTCTTTTTTGAATAATATTTTCTTTTAAAACTAGACTTAGTCATCTTACCTTTCTGGCATTCATGACACATAACATGATCAGGCTTTGACAAGTTAGGCATACCTCTAACTCTTTTCTTTTTACTAATCTTAATCATGTTATCAAAATTCACATGACATAACCTCTTATGCCACAACCATGCATCTTCATCTTTCATCAATAAACAAGAAGACTGATCATTATCAAGATAAAATAGATTACCTCTAGATTGTGTACCAGTTCCAACAAGTCTTCCTCCATCATCAAATATTTTCACCTTTTTGCTCTCAAAAGCAACTTGGTGGCCTGAATTGTTCAGCTGTTCCACACTTAGCAAATTATAGTTTAATCCTCTTACCCAATAAAAATTTTCACATTTTAATCTATCATTTATCATCAGGGATCTTTTACCTCTTACCATACAGGGTGCATCATTTCCCATTCTTACAGATCCTCCATTGTATTCTTCAAGATAATCAAAATTTTCTTCATCACCAGTCATGTGATGTGTACAACTACTATCTATAATCTGTGTATCATTCTTATTAACCTTAGAGATAAGTGCTGTCTCTACATACCTTTTATCTTCTTCAGAATCATCCTTCATTGCCACAAATACTACCTCCACATCATCATCAGTGTCAGTATCGGTGATATCTTCTTCCTCAACAATGTAGCAAACCTTCTTGCCTTTGTCTTTATTGTCTCAGTTATCTCTATTGTAGTGTCGGTAGCCTCTGTTGTATCTTCTCCCATAGCTTCCTTCAGATCGGTCTTTGGTTCTATCATCATCTTTCTTGTGTGGACATCTAGCAATGATGTGGCCAACTTCTTTATAGTTAAAGCATGCTAAAGGTAACTTTCCTCTATACCTTCCTTTTCCTTTAGGCAACCTTTTGGCCATAAGAGTTTCAAGTTTATTAAGCTCGTCATCAGTATTGCTATCACTATCATCATTCTTATTTCTGCTACTAGACTTACCAATCTTCAGAGAAGTCATGAAAGTGGATTCAACATTGGGTACAACACTATTATCATAATTATTCAGTTCAAATGTTGTAAGCTTTCCAATCAGATTATCAAGAGTGAGTGTGCTATTAGGTGCTGACCTATTTCCATGAATTATAGATATTCTGATGGCATAGATAGGCAATAGGGTTCTCATAATTTTTCTTACCATAGTGTCTTCATCAATAACTCCATCTGATGCTCTAATAGCGTGAACTACCTCTTTTATTCTATTTGTGTACTACAAAATGTTTTCACCTTCTTTCATCTTCATGTCATCGAATCTTCCTCTCAAGCTTTCATCTCTTGCTCTTTTGACATTCACATCACCACTATATATTAGAGCTAGTTTATCCTACATCTGCTTAGCAGTAGTACAGTTCTTGATATCTTCAAATTTGACATCTGAATAAGCAGCAACAATCTCCATCATAGTAACATTATGTTCATGCCTATCCCTTAGTTATCAAGGGTCAAGGGACCAGTGAGTGGTGCAAGGTATCCATTCTCCATCATATCTAGGGTAGAATTCCCAATCCCAAATACATGCAGCTTCATTTGACTTTTCCATATTGTGAAGTTATCCTTGTTAAGCTTTAGCACTTCCCTCTTAAACATTTTGAGACCTTTGTGGCAAAGTCTTTAAAACTCTATTCCAAGCAACCACAACTTTGATACCAATTGTTAGAATAACTGAGAGGGGGGTGAATCAGTTATCCACAGTCCCAAATCAAAATGTATAGTCCAAAACAATTTTACTTAAACTTCTGTAGCTTGGTAACATAAGATACCTTACTATCTGTGCTTTTACCAATTACTAGTCAATTAACAACTAATGATTACCGACCAAATCTAACATGTAATATGTAAAGTATGATAACAAACAATCACCACAATGAACACATAACACAAAAGATTTAACGTGGAAACCCTGTGAAGGGAAAAACCACTTGGGACTGGCAACCCAAAAAATGTTCACTCTTCTAAAGTGAGGTCGGTGAAGACCCAACCCTGTTAAAGGTTAAAAACACACTGTTAGGTGTGACCTTGTTAGAGGATTTTAGACCAACCATTATCATCCAACTAACATTCACTATGGGGTTGATAGGATAACAATACTCATTCTATGAATGACACATATAAGACTTTCAAGTCCACTCTATTAAGAGATTTCTCTATTTACAATGGTTAAAATGTAACAACAGTTTGATCTGATTACAATACAACTTCAATTGTAGATATCTAGATCTATATTTCGCTCAATCAAATCCTCTGATCAGTATTACAATTCTGTATCACAATAATCAATGACTTACTGTCTCTCAGTAATAGCTTTCTGATACTTGGTAAACTCTACAGTTCGGTTCCTTAACTAGTTTGATCAGGCATACATGAAGCTTGTTCATGTGATAATTCTATAGTCCTTCTTCTTCTGACATTCATTTCATATCGAAACTCTGGTCTCTTAAATAGACAAGTAAACTATTTTCTTTCCTCCATTAGATTTTGCTGCTTATTCTCCTTCATCCATTTTTTGGCTTAAACCTTCCTCAGCAGTTGTGCCAATAACACATTTTGATTTCATCCTTTAGATCTTCCTTTAATTATGCTAGCCGTTGATCTTAGTAACAAACATTATCTTCATCACTGATTTCGATGTACTTTCTAGCTCATCAATCCTTATCAGCTAAACTAATCATTTAGTTCTTTTCTCCTACTCAGTTAACAAAGAAATGCATTGGTGAGCACAAGCTCATTTTATACTGTGCTTAGTATACACTACACTACTTAGTGTATACTGTAATGCTTCATCAACCGACCACACTGCCTTGTGTCTTTTAGCTCTTTTCCTCATCATAGATGAATAAAACATAATCAAGTCAATAACATAAGGTCATAGAATCATCAGAAAGTTACTCAATGTATTCCTCATCCTCATCTATCATATACATCTTCCTCATGCAGATATTTTTGTTCTTCATCTCTTTGACTCCATTTCTATAGATGTTTAGTTATAGTAACTTACAAAATAAGTGCTGTCAAACTAGTTGACATCAATGACAACATATTACTGATTTAATCACATTACATATCTAATCAACAACTTGGTGATCTCTAATCAAAGATCTTCAATTAGGTTCTAAATCAGTTGTAGTTCATCATATTCTACTTTTGCCATGCTTTGTGAAATGCAATCCTATTTCTTGCTTAGCCAAGAAACCAATCTTCCTCCCAAGAAGAATTCTCCACCACTAGTTCTCTTTCTATCATCTAAATTTGTTGCTTCTTCTATGATTGATCTATTTATTCTTTCTTCTATCCCATTCTATTTAGGTGTCTAGGGGCTGAACGCTTTTTCTTTATGCCATTATCTTCACAAAAATTGTTAAACCCATTTGAAGTAAACTCTCCTCCTCTATCAGATCTCAAACATCTATTCTTCAAACTAGATTCATTCTCAGCTATACTTTTAAATAAATTGAATTTCTCAAAAGCTTCAGATTTTTCTCTAAGAAATGCTGCCCACATCATTCTAGTGAGATCATCAAGAAAAATCATAAAACACCTTTCACCATAGAATGCTCTTGTATTTGTAGCACCACTCAAATCTATCTGAACAATCTTCAATTTTGCTGAAGTAGTAAAATTCTTTCTTGGAAATGAACTTTTCTTTTGTTTTTCCATTACACATTCCTTACATACCATGTTAGTAGGTTTCACAATCTTAGGCAAGTCTCTAATGGAAAATGTAGCACTGATCTTCACAATGTTATCAAAGTTGATATGAAAAAATATCTTAGGCCATAACCCACTATCATCCACTTTAGTAACTAAACATGTCATCTCAGCATGTGTCAATTGAAAAACATACCTTTATATCTTATACCCATTCCAATTAGGTTACCATATTTATCTTTGATAGTGCAATTGTTCTCCTTGAAATGTACTTTGTATTATTTTTCCATAAGCTATCCAACACTCAAAAGATTATATTTCAAGACATATAAAAAGTAAACATTATTAGTGTTAGTCTTTCTATTAAGTGTAATAGATCCTTTTCATTTTCTATGATAGGCTATATTATTTCCAACTCTAACTATTCCTCAATCATAACTTTTGAATTCAATGAATTTATTCATATCTCTAGTCATGTGATGGGAACAACCACTATCTATAATCCAATCATATTTCTTTTCAACTTGTGATACTAGTGCTCTCTCTTCTCTAACTTCTTATTTTTTAAGGACATGTTTAGCCATCTGAGTAAGTAGTCTGGGGTCATGTCAAGTGCCTTGAATGGGTCTTTGATTGGATCTATCTTTTCCCCCCTAGTTTGCTTCTCTCTCCACCTATTTCTAGCATGTTTCTGGCACCTGGTCCTGAGAAATTGAGATCTGTGACCTTAGGGTCAAGGTTGACCTTCTAGGTCAAGGTCAACCTTGAATCTGACCTAGGTCAAAGTTGACCTTGACCCTGACCTTGGGTCCAAATTTCAAATTCTGGAGGTTTCAGGATGTTGAGCTTAAGAAAGTTTTATTTCCCACCTCCGGGTTGGCTATTTCAGATTTTGGAATGATAAAATCTTAAATTGTATTTAATTTATGTCCATTTCTATGGGTTAAGGCTTAATTGGAATTTCATTCCCCTATGTTGGCTCCTCTAGAAGTTTGTGCCCTAGATCACTATAAAAGGAGGCCTTCCTCTTTCATTTTCACCAACTCATTTTCATGATCAAGACGTCTAGCTCTCAAGTGCAATCAAGAGATCAAGAAAGCAATAAGGATAAGGAAAGAATTCAAGCATTCATTCATCTTCAAGCATTCAAACATTCATGATCCAATTTATCAAGGAGATCCATTGAAGGATTCAATCTCTTTGGAGCCCTCTTGTTGAAGATTTCTCCATCCACATTCATCCAAGCTTCCTCCTATTCCAAGATCCATTCAAGATTGGTGTTGAAGATCTAATGAAATTGATTTGAGACATCCTACATATTCATTTGGAGCATCCATACTTGTGGATTCAAGGATTTGAATCCTCCATAAGGATTTCAACATAAGCAAGGTGAATAGTTCCATTTACTTTGTTTATATATATTGCAATTTCAATTACATTTCAAAGTTGATTCTACATTAGGGTTTGACCAAGGATAACTCATCAGCCAAACAACAAAACCCCTTTTCTTGCAGGTGCAGGTGCGGGACGATGAATATCAGTGCAGATCTAGATACCCTTTTAGGTGAACTTCCAAGATCTGCGAACAAAATTTTCGTCGAAGCTGTTTCAGGTCAAGGATGACTTTCAGTGGGGGGAAAGATTGTACCCTAGGGTAAGATCTTATCCCGATCCTAAGGTCAAGGATGACCTTGCTCTAAAAGATAGAAGGTTTCTGGGTTTTCTCCATTTCTACATTTCCAGGCCAGATCTGGTTGCATAATCTCCCGAAACTAAACACAAAGATCAGAAAATAGTCTTTTCCAGATTTACCCTATTTTGAGGTTAGTAATTTTCTTCAATTCAATTAATTTTTCAAACACACACTTTCTATAATGGAATATAGGGTTTTCTCCTTTCTTCATATTCTCCATAGATTGATTCATTTGTGCATTGATCACTTCCTTGTGATTAATCAATTTGGATATCTCCTTTGGGAATTTGGATTAGGGATAGATCCTATATTTCCCTACACATTCAATACATCACATTTCTCATACTTTACATTTTTAATATAATACAATTCATATCTCTAGTCATGTGATGGGAACAACCACTGTCTATAATCCAATCATATTTCTTTTCAACTTGTGATACTAGTGCTCTCTCTTCTCTAACTTATTTTTAGGATTTTCTTCCTTAATAGAAACAAATCCTATTTCATCATCACTTCCACTCAAGGATTATTTAGTATCAGAGTCTTCATTATTTGCAAAAAGGTAATCCTTAGACATTGTAGATTTGTAGTGTTTTCTAGTCTTTCTTACTCTCTTAGGACATTTAGAAGAATAATGACCATATTCATTACAATCTAAACATTTAAAGATCTTGTTACCTTTAGGCTCTCTTTTCATAAGAATGCAAATTCCTTCCTCAATCTTCTTTTCTTCTTCAACTTTTGTTTGGCTACAACTAGCATAGTCTTTACTTGTACTTGTACTTCTTGTCAACATAGGTTGAACACTTAATGCACTGAAAGCTGTCTCTATTCTAGGTAATTCTCCACTTTGTCTCATCCACATTTCTACTAACTATAATCTTCTAAGAAGAGTCTCTTTAGTGTAATCATTTGTGCAGATAATAACTTGTTCAATCATTTGTGTTGTTTGTTGAATGTAGGTGTCAAGGTTTTCAGTATCTTCCATACAACTTCATTTTCTAATTTTTCTCCTCCACAAGTCTTAATTCCTGTAACAATATGTGATATTCTACCAAAGTAACTTCTTATAGATTCATCTTCCATCATTTTAGCATCTTGAAATAAGCATATCCAATTTTTTAATCTAACCTTTCTAGCATGATTATCACCTTCAAATGTATTTTTCAAAGAAATGAAAACTTCATGAGCAAGTCTTAAAGTTTTTACCTGAGAAAATTTAGTTTTTGGAAGAGCTACTAATAGTGATTCTCTAGCAAGCATATTGTACATGAATATGTCTTTTTGTCCTTCATTACACTCTTCAAGTTTGTCTTCTTCAATCACATCCTTTCTCTTTGTAGTAATCAACCAATATCCCACACCCATGCATAATAAGTGTGTCTTCATCTTTTCTATCCAACTGTCATAGTTAACTCCATCAAAGTTTAGACTTTCTTTCCTAAAATGTGCCAGAGATCTCCTTAATCTATTAAGCTTTTTCTTCAAGGACCTAATGCTCTGATACTAGTTGTTAGAAAGTAAAGTCCATCAACATAATTGAGAGGGGAGGGGGGGGGGGGGGTGAATCAGTTATGCAATTAAAACCATTCTCATTATCACTATTAGATTTGAAACATGTATGCAATAAGATCACTAACCAAAGAAAGATAAAAATACACAATAACACTAGATTTTGTTGACTAGGGAAACCCTAGTTTAGAGGGAAAACCCCGATGTGAATGATACCCACAAGATGATGTACTAATATAAATATTCCTTGTGAGGGGATGGACCCTGTTAGGAGTCAATGAAATACATTTAGTACATATGAGTCTCTATTAGGAGACTTTGAATCCCTATTAATTAGGATATTCTAACCCTATTAGGAGTTGTGAAGAAGACAGAAGGATCCACTGTCCAAACAGTCTTAGTATTATCCTCACTAAATAATACAAGTAACCAAAACAACTATCAATAGAAACTTATTTTTACAAATATAGTCCTTTGTAAGCTCTCCATGCCTCACTCATAGCAATTTCTACTTTGATCCAAAGATATTCACTTTCAAGTTTACTAGATCTCATACATAAGTTCACATCTTCCACAATGAAAAGATATGATTGTATATCACACTTTCCATCCAAGGAATAATATTTCCTTCATACCAAGTCCTAGAATAAGTTATTGAGTCAGACTTAAGGCTTTCCAAATTTACGATTATAATATAGGACCATTTTAAGATATTACTTTACACGTTACATTACAATATTTTATCTTTTTCATAATTACAATCAAATTGTTGGCTCACACTCTTTATAACTTTACACACGCTTCTCATCTGACTTATAACTCTTAACCACATTATCTATGACTTGTCTTCATCCTCTATCCAAGTGCACTCAATCATATTCCATCTCTTTTAGGAAATAAAACCCAAACATCAAAAGCCGTACTTTGTAAATGTGGCCTAAACAGTCTTTAAAAAGTCTTAGTAAAACCTTCATATATCTATCCAAAATGCATAATTTTGTACACACTCTTAACTATAATATCAAGAAATACTCTAGATCATAATAACAAGTGCTCATAGGCTGACCTTCAATCCTCAAACCGCGTGAATCCAAACTCTATCTGCTGTACTGCTAGTCTTCACAAAATAACTAATATGTTGACATCAATGACAAACTCTATCATGAATGCAACAAAAAATCACTGTAACATGTCTACAACACTATTAGGATACTCCCCCATAGGAATACCATCATAATTCATGCTAAAATATCTACCATTACCTAAAAGATGGTTCCTTACATGGATCGACAACAAGAAACTATAGAAATAGAATACACAAGCTTGTGTCTCGCTATATCATTTTGGAAGATGTCCTCTATAAAAGAGCTTGTGATGGTCTTTTTCTTAGATTCCTTTGTAAGAGTGAAATCCCGATGCCATTACAAGAGGCTCATGCTAGATCTTGTGGAGGACATTTTAGTGGAAAATCATTAGTCAAAAAATTCCTTCACATGGGATACTATTGGAAAACTATGGAACAAGATTCCTTTTCCTTTGTCAAAAAATGTCCTCAGTGTCAACATCATAAAAATTTGATACATGTGCCTACTTATGTGTTGTGATCACAAGTGCCTCCTTGGACCTTTACTGTTTGAGGTTTATATTGTTAGAATAACTGAGAGGGGGGTGAATCAGTTATCTAGTGTCCCAAAACAATATGTATAATTCAAAAATATTTCTTCCATTTCTGCTCGTCGGTAAACAATAAATACTTTCACTATCTGTGGTTTTACCGATTACCATTCTAAATACTATAATAGTTACCGATCAAATCTAACATGTAACATGTAAAGAATGATAACAAACAAATATCACAATCAACATATAACACAAGAGATTTAACGTGGAAACCTTGTAAAGGGAAAAATCACTTGGGACCGGCAACCCAAAATTGTTCACTCTTCTGAAGTGAGGTCGGTTAAGACCCAATCCTGTTAAAGGTTACAAACACACTGTCAGGTGTGACTTGTTAGAGGATTTTAGACTAGAATTTATCGTCCAACCAGCATTAACTATGGGGTTGACAGGATAACAATGTTCATTCTATGAATTATACATCATAAGACTTTCAGAGTCCACTCAGTTAAGAGATTTGACTCTATACAATGGTTAAATAAGTAATAGTAAATGACCTGCCTTAATACAACTTCAATTGCAGATTACAGATCAATATTTAGTCCATACAAGTCCTTCTGATCAATATTTCACTTCAAATTCAATACTGTATCAACTTACTATCCGTTGGTAATTGCTCTTTGTAGCTCGATAATTGTTCTGCAGCTTGATTCTTGCTTAACCAGTATGATCAGAATGCATGAAGCCTTGTTCACGCGATATTCCTGCAACTTCTTCTTCTTCCGGCATGTTCATAAAGAAATTTTGTTCTCTTATATAGACGAGTAAATCTTTTTCTTCTCCACCATCAAATTTTGCCGCTTAATCACATTCATAGATTTTTCCACTTCAAACTTTCTCGGTACTTATGTCAATAACATGTTTCAATCTTCTCCGTTAGATCTTCCTTGAATTTCATCAGCTATTGATCTATGTAACAAACATTATCTGTTACCTCAATGTTATACTCTTTCCACCTCATCAATCTTATCAACTAAACTAATCATTTAATTCATTATGTTATGCTCAGTTAACAAAGAAATGCATCGGTGAACACTGCTCAATTAATACTATGATCGGTATACACTACACTTCGTCGGTGGATACTAGAAATGCTTCATTTACCGACAACACTGCTTTGTGTCTTTCAGCTCTATACTTCATCATAGATGAATGCAACATAATAAAGTCAATATCATCAAGTCATAGAATCATCAACAAGTTACTCAATGTGTTCCTTATCCTCATCTGTCATGTACATCTTTCTCCATGTAGATTTCTCTATTCTTCATCTCTTTTTCACCTTTCTACAGATGTGTCAGTATAGTAACTTACAAGATAAGTGCTATCAAGCTAGTTGACATCAACGACAACATAATACTGATTTAATCATATTACATATCTAATTAGAAACTCCTTAATGATCTTTAATCACAGATTCTTCAATTAGATTCCAAATCAATTGTAGTTCAACAATCTCTCCCTTTGGCATTGATGGCAACTCAAGTAATATGAAATGTACCATACACATACCAAACATATATTCTACAACTTAGTGAACAAAATGCTGTAAGTCAAATAGAATTAATATGTTTAATCACTATGCTACTAAGCAACATTAAATATTATAGCTTTTCCATTCTGCAGTTGTGATCTTTTCAACTCTCCTGTTCCTGCTTCTATTCTCTGCAACTGATCTTGAATACTCTGTCTCATTCAGATTGTCTCTCCCTTAGATAATTCTCATCGGTGCTTGTTCCTTTTCATATTTTGTTTATCTCTCCCCTTTTAATTTCATATTGTTTATCTCTCCCTTTGACAACAATGCCAAAGAAATAAATAAACAAACAATTATGTCTGCCTCTGTCTCTCTAAATACTGATATTCCAATTGGTTCAAGTTTTCAAACTTAATCAAAACCTTGAACATGATTCAAAGTGTGAAATATGCTGCATCAACATGAATAATCTTCTGATATAAGTAGGTTGATGTAATAACTAGATCACCTTAGTGACTGATAGACAGGGGACAAACCCCAAGTCTAGTCCTCAAGTATTCAAATGTGTCCTTCGGTAGGGGTTTTGTAAAAATATCTGCAAGTTGTTCTTTAGATGTGACAAATTCTAACTTCACTTGCTTCTCTTGCACTTGTTCTCTTAAGTAATGATACTTAATAGATATATGCTTTGTCTTAGAGTGCATCACATGATTTTTTGAAATATTAATAGCACTAGTGTTATCACAATATATAATCACTGGGTCAGTGATTACCTTATTCATTCCTTCCAACACTTGTTTGATATATGCAATATTTGAATAGTTAGTAGCAGCAACAACATATTTTGCTTTAGATGTAGATTGAGAAATACAAGCCTGCTTTTTACTTGTCCATGTTACAAGTCTTTCACCAAAGAAAAATGCTCCTCCGGTGGTGCTTTTTCTATCATCCACATTTCCAGTCCAATCAGCATCAGTGTAAACTTTTAGTTCAAACTTCCCTTCCTTAGGATACCATAATCCATAATTCTCTATTTTCTTCAAGTATCTTAAGATCCTTTTTGTAGCTATCATGTGTGATTCTCTAGGATTAGGAGAAAATCTTGCAACAATTCCCACAACATGTGCTATATCTGGTCTACTGTGAACTACATACATTAACTTACCAATCATGGATTAGTAGAGTGTCTGGTTTACCTCTATAGTTTCATCCTCCTTTGTCAATTTGCATCTAGTAGCCATCAGTGTTCCCACAAGTTTAGCATCTTCCATGCCAAATGTCTTCAGTACTTCCTTTATGTATTTAGATTGTGTGATGAATATTCCATCACTCTGCTGAATCACTTGTAGTCCAAGAAAGAACTTAATCTCTCTGAACATAGACATTTCAAATTCCTTTTGCATTTCATCAGCAAATGCCTTATAGAAAAGATCTGAGCCTCCAAAGATAATGTCATCAACAAATATTTTAGCAATGATGATAGTATCATTAGTATCACCTTTCACATACATATTGCTATTTTCACTTGTTCTAACAAATCCAATACTTAACAAGTAAGTATGCAGTCTTTCATACCATGCTCTTGGTGCTTGCTTTAGACCATATAAAGCTTTATGAAATCTACATACCATGTCTTTATTGTTGGGATCAACAAATCCTTCAGGTTGTTCAATGTAGACCTCTTCTTCAAGTATACCATTTAAAAATGTTGACTTCACATCCATTTGATAGACTTTGAATTTCTTGTGTGCTGCATATGCAAGTAGCATTATAACTCCTTCTAATCTAGCAATAGGTGCAAATGTTTCACCATAGTCAATGCCTTCTTCCTGTGCATATCCCTTGCATACTAATCTAGCTTTATTTCTTGTGACTTCACCATTTTCATTCAATTTATTCCTATATATCCACTTAGTACTGATAACATTTTTATCTTTTGGTTGGGGTACTAGGGACTAGGTTTTGTTCTTCTTTATTTTCTCTATTTCTTCCTTCATTGCATTAACCCATTCTTCATTCTCTAATGCAACTTTCATAGTTTTAGGTTCAAATTCACAAATTAAACATGTACCTTGTCTTGTTTTGCTTCTAGTTTGCATTCCAGCATGTCTGTCTCCAATGATTTGTGTTTCAGGATGATGTCTTCTGACAAAACTAGCCAAAACTTGGTTTCTCCTTTCTTTCTCATCCTGCTCAGGTCATTATCTTGCTTGGTAGCTCCATCTTGTTCTTCGGTTTGTGTTGTCTGTTGTCTTGCATTGTTTCCCTGCTGACTAATTGACATAGTTTGCGGTGTCAGTAGATACTCTGGATGTTCAATGTAAGTGAATCTACCATAGTCTTCTAGTTCCTTTGTACTTTCCTCTATGTACTTGTCATCAAACTCATCAACATGAACATTAGTACTTTCAACTATCTTATTTGTAGCCTTATTCAAACATTTATATGCTTTACTTGTAGTGGAATATCTTAGAAATATCCCTTCATCTCATTTAGAATCAAATTTACCATTTCTTTCATCTTTCAAAATAAAGCATTTACTTCCAAAAATTTTGAAATAACTTATAGTAGGTTTGTGTCCAAACCATAGTTCATAAGGTGTTCAGTTGGAGTCCTTCTTCAGTTGTACTTGTTTAAGAACATACACAGCTGTACTGACAACTTCCCTCCAATATGTCTGAGCAACATTCTTCTGTAACATCAATGTTCTAGCACAGTCAATTGTAGACCTGTTCCTCCTTTCAGCAATGCCATTTTGCTGAGGTGTCATCTGTGCAGATACCTATCTTTTGATTCCATGATCATTACAAAAATTAGTAAATTCATCAGAGATAAATTCACCTCCTCTATCAGATCTTAAACATTTTATTTCCTTTTCGATTTCTTTCTCTACCTTAGCTTTATACCACTTAAACATTTTGAAAGCTTTAGATTTCTCTTTCAGGAACATAACAGTCATCAGTCTAGTATAATCATCAACAAAAAGAATAAAATATCTATCACCAAAACAACTCTGAGTTCTCATAGGACCACATAGGTCGGTATGAACCAACTCAAGTATCTTCTTTGTTGAGTAGTCTTTGCTTTTAAAACTAGACTTAGTCATCTTACCTTTCTAACATTCATGGCACATGGCATGATCAAGTTTTGTCAAGTTAGGCAATCCTCTAACTCTTTTCTTTTTACTAATCTTGATCATGTTGTCAAAGTTCACATGGCATAACCTTCTGTGCCACAACCAATCATATTCATCCTTAATTAATAAACAAGAAGACTGATCCATATCAAGATAGAATAGATTACCTCTGGATTGTGTACCAATTTCGACAAGTCTTCCTCCATCATCATAGATTTTCACCTTTTTGCTCTCAAAAGCCAGTCAGTGGCCTGAATTGTTCAACTGAGCCACACTTAACAAATTATAGTTTAGTCCATCTACCCAGTATGCATTTTCACATTGTAGTATGTCATTGATCATTAGTGAGCCTTTATCTCTTCCCATACAAGGTGCATCATTTCCCATTCTCACAGATCCTCCATTATATTCAATAAGATGATCAAACTTCTCTACATCACCGGTCATATGATGTGTACAACCACTATCTATGATCCATGTATCATTTCTACTTACTTTAGAGATCAGTGCTATCTCTTCATGTTTTTCTTCTTCTTCTGAGTCATCTTTCATAGCAACAAATAAAACTTCTATATCATCATCAAAATCAGATTCAGTTTCAATATCTTCGGCTATGTAACATACCTTTTTTCCTTTTTTGTCTTGGTTGTCTCTATTGTAGTGTCGGTAGCCTCCATTGACTCTTCTCCCATAGCTTCCTTCAGATTGGTCTTTGGATCTATCATCATCTTTCTTCTGTGGACATCTAGCAGCGATGTGATCAAATTCTTTACAATTAAAGCATGCTAAAGGTATCTTACCTCTATACCTTCCTTTTCCTTTGGGAAATCTTCTGGCCATAAGTGCTTCAAGCTCATCAAGTTCATCATCGATATTGTCATCACTATCATAATTCTTACTATTCCTACTCGACTTTCCAATCTTCAAAGAAGACATGAAAGCAGATTCAACAGAAGGAACAACACTATTATTAAAGTTGTTTAATTCAAAGGTTGTAAGTTTACCAATCAGAGTGTCAAGAGTAAGGTTGGATGTAGCTCTTGTTTCATGAATTGTAGAAATCTTGATTGCATAAACTGGTAGCAAAGTTTTGAGAATCTTGCTTATCACTGTTTCATCATCAATTACTCCATCAGATGCTCTAATAGCATGTACCACCTCTTTAAGTCTATTTGAATATTGGACAATGTTCTCACCTTCTTTCATTCTCATATCATCAAATCTTCCTCTCAGACTTTCAGCTTGGGCTCTTTTGACATTCAGATCTCCACTATATATTTGTGCTAATTTATCCCACATTCCTTTGGCAGTCATGCAAGTCTTAATATCTTCAAATTCAGCATCAATACAGGCTTAATATCATGCTTGTCCTTCAATTGATCAAGAGTTAAGGGACCAGTGGGTGGTTGCATGTAGCCATTCTCCATCAGCTCTAGTGCAGAGTTCCCAATTCCAGATATGTATAGCTTTATTTTGCTTTGCCATACTGCGAAGTTCTCTTTGTTCAGTTTTGGTACTTCCCTCTTATACATCTTGAGACCTTTATGCTTAAGTCCTTAAAAATCTGTTCCAAGCAACCAAAGATTTGATACCAATTGTTAGAATAACTGAGAGGAGGGCGAATCAGTTATCCAGTGTCCCAAAACAATATGTATAATTCAAAACTATTTCTTCCATTTCTTCTCATTGGTAAACAATAAATACTTTCACTGTCTGTAGTTTTACCGATTACCAGTCTAAATACTGTAATAGTTATCGATCAAATCTAACATGTAACATGTAAAGAATGATAAAAAACAAATATCACAATCAACACAACACAAGAGATTTAATGTGGAAAACCTGTAAAGGGAAAAACCACCTGGGACTGACAACCCAAAATTGTTCACTCTTCTAAAGTGAGGTCGGTTAAGATCCAACCCTATTAAAGGTTACAAACACACTGTCAGGTGTGACCATGTTAGAGGATTTTAGACTAGAAGTTATCATCCAACCAGCATTCACTATGGGGTTGACAGGATAAAAATGTTCATTTTATGAATGATACATCATAAGACTTTCAAAGTCCACTCGGTTAAGAGATTTGACTCTATACAATGGTTAAATATGTAACAATAAATGACTTGCCTTAATAAAACTTTAATTGTAGATTACAGATCAATATTTAGTCCATACAAATCCTTCTGATCAATATTTCACTTCAGATTCAATACTATATCAACTTACTATCCATCGGTAATTGCTCTTTGTAGCTCAGTAATTTTTTTGTAGCTCAGTTCTTGCTTAACCATTATGATCAGAATGCATGAAGCCTTGTTCACATGATATTCCTACAACTTCTTCTTCTTCCGACATGTTCATAAAGAAATTTTGTTCTCTTATATAGATGAGTAAATCATTTTCTTCTCCACCATTAGATTTTTCCACTTAATCACATTCATAGATTTTTCTACTTCAAACTTTCTCGGTACTTGTGTCAATAACACGTTTCAATCTTCTCCATTAGATCTTCCTTGAAATTTGTCAGCCGTTGATCTGTGTAACAAACATTATCTATTACCTCAATGTTATACTCTTGCCAGCTCATCAATCTTATCAGCTAAACTTATCATTAAATTCATTCTGTTC
Source organism: Chamaecyparis obtusa (assembly GCA_027943335.1). Lineage (NCBI taxonomy): Eukaryota > Viridiplantae > Streptophyta > Pinopsida > Cupressales > Cupressaceae > Chamaecyparis > Chamaecyparis obtusa. The sequence goes on along the minus strand of BSBK01004010.1, from coordinate 957,199 downwards.
TACTTGGTTAACAAAGAAATGCATTGGTGAACACTACTCAGTTAATATTGTGATCGGTATACACTACACTTCGTCGGTGTATACTAGAAATGCTTCATTTACCGACAACACTGCTTTGTGTCTTTTAGCTCTATACTTCATCATAGATGAATGCAACATAATAAAATCAATATCATCAAGTCATAGACTCATCGACAAGTTACTCAATGTGTTCCTTATCCTCATCTATCATGTACATCTTTCTCCATGTAGATTTCTCCGTTCTTCATCTCTTTTTAACCTTTCTATAGATGTGTCGGTATAGTAACTTACAAGATAAGTGCTGCCAAGCTAGTTGACATCAATGACAACATAATACTGATTTAATCATATTACATATCTAATTAGCAACTCCTTAATGATCTTTAATCATAGATTCTTCAATCAGATTCCAAATTAATTATAGTTCAACATATATATCATTGGAAATATTTCTCTCCCTTCTTCTAAAGGACACACCTATATCCTTACAACCATTGACTACTTTACTAAGTGGGTTGAAGCTGTTCCTCTTTATTTGACTACAACATAAGTTATTTGTAATTTTATAGAATCTCTTAAAATTGTCCAAATTAAGGAACTTCATTAGACCACAAAGAAATTCCTCCAAGATGATGTAATATTTCCAGGAACCCAAGATGCTCCTGCATCAAACACCTGGGGTAGATAGAAAGTGTGCCTCACACTTTGATGCCGCAAGACAACTTGAACATAAAATCATATTGACCATTATTTTTCTAGTCCTCAAAGGAAAGAAGACCAACCTTCATGCAAAAAACCTTTGCTTCCTCCAATCACACCTCTGAATTCTCTCTAGTACAACCAACTAGTCAACACACCTACTAATAAAAAAATCTGATCAACATCCTGATCACAATGTATTAGATCTACATTCTCCTTTACAAAAAAATCATGTAACTCATTATCTTCCACCATTAGCTTATCATCAACAAGATATTAAAAATATCCACCATCTTCATCAACCACCTATATATCTTTATCCACCATCTACAATCCTGTAACATAAGTAACAACATCCAATTGGAACAATCCAGTTTGCAACTCCTCATCAACATTAGGATTATCATCTTTGGATAATAAAATACCTATCAACAAGTTCATCAATACCAACATCCTTGACATTACCCTCAGCAAAAGGTAACTCCTCCACATCATCAAGAATCTCATTACCAACAATAAGATGCTCTATAATTTTCACATTAGACGTAACCATATGATCATGAAATCTGATTCAATCTACCATGTCAACCTCAAAAAGGTTATTATTTACCTCTTCAATCCTTACCTTTGTAGAAACAACCTTAACTTCCCTTTTCCTTGTTTTAGAATGCCTTTTCACAGGCCAAAAAATCCTCTTCTGGATCGGTAAATGCCAACTTCAATTCAACCTCCTAATCTCCTCAAAATTATAAACAATCTCCTCCAACTTCTTCTCAAGTCAGATAAAGACCCTATCTTCAATGAACTGGTCAACCTTTCTCATCAACTTCTTCCCTTATCTCCCAAGGTGCAACTACCTTAGATCAATAATCTAATTGCAAGATTCTAGTTGCTTCATGATCGATGATCTACTGAACATCCTCACAAACTACCTTGATTCAGTGATCTATTCACCAAAAATGAGATTTCTCAAGGGTTGTACCTCCTTCCTAGGTTCATAACCAGTAAAATCCTCTTTTTGATATATCCTCATGCAAATCCTCTACAACCATGGCCCAAATTCACAATCTGCCATCTCTTGACAAACCAATTCGAGATTTCACAAGCTCGACAATAGCATATACCACACCAAAATCTACAAATTACTCATATCATTACAACTCAATTTTATAGAAAAAAATCCCTTCTGACCACCTTGCACAATCTCTTTGCTGATTCAAGTCAAATCTACACTCTTTTACCTCACAAACAATGCCCCATAAGATTTGTAAGTTTAGACAACAATATTTATGCCACCACAAGATTAAACTAGCTTTGATACCATTTGATGTAGTCAAGAATGGATAAGTCTCGAAAGGAGATGTCCAATCTTGTAGCTAGAGTCAACACAATAGAAAATAGAAAAATACAACAAAGATATCACCAAATAACATTAGCTTTATTATCAGGTAACATCAAATTGGCTTTAAACATGCTGAGCTCTAATGCCTTCCTAGTTACAGCCATATAAAATGAAATGAACCTCAGATCCTACCTTTGATCTATTAAAACTTAGAGATATCCTCTCTCATCTCTCTTAGCTACTCAGATCCCCCCTCTTACAATGAAAAGCCCTAAATTTATACATACTAGCCACCATAGGTTGACATTTAGGATATTACATATCCTGAGATAAACATATTAGAACAGGTCATCCTAGATCCCAAATAAATTACAATATTTAATTAATTCACCAAGGATGAGCCTTGATCAACAAGTTGGCCACATATAAGTCCACCTCTAGATCCATGTCATTTAGCTCCATCGATCCAAAATCTCTAGCACAATCCTCAACAATCAACTAGTGAACACAAATGAACTAGTGATATGAAGAACACAACCAGTCGGAAAAGAACATACCAGATCTCACAATCCATACCACCTGAAGAGGTGTGATCATAGACAACCTCCATGAATAGCAAGGAACAAACCCTTTTCATTGCACACACCAAATATCTCCATAGATCATCTGTACATAGATCGTCTATACATAAAATCTCTGAAAACTTCCCAAAAAAAGGAACTTCATGAGACAACAAGGAAATTCCTCCAAGATGATGTAAGATTTTTAGGAACCTAAGATGATCTTGCATCAGGTAGAGATTAGCACAACACAAAATCCAAAGGCTGAGTTGAAGATGGAAAAATTACAGGACCAACAAGGAATTATTCAAGAATTTAAAGGTAAAGAAGATGAATTAGAAAATTTGAACAACCTTCTTGAAGGCAGAGACCAAGACCCTTATTTTTTTTTTTCATCAATCTGTCAAAAAAGATCAAAAAAAGAAAGTTTACCTAGTAAACCCAAAGGGAGATTAGGTAGACCATCAAATAAAAAGAGAATTATTAAGAAAACCAAGGATGAGGTGAAAGGAGAAATACAGTTAACTCTAGATGAAATATTAAGCCCAAGGAGAGCCCTACATTCTCCAGGCCACAAATGAGAATTGAAACATGTAAGGTTAGGGGCATTAATGCCCCTAAAAAAAGGCTCCTTATCAAATCTCAATTGCATAGCTGTGGGGCTGATATAATCTTGAGTTAGGAAACTAACTTTTTAGAGCCAACATAATCGCAACCTTTTAGGGGTTGGAAACACTAGAAATATATAGTCTCATAGTCGATTGGTGTATTTGGAGGCCTTTCCATCCTATGAAATGAGAAATTGGTAATAGTGGAGGTAATCATTATTAAGAAAAACTATACCTATGTCAAAGTAGGAATACCAAATAGATCTTTTCATCTCATTTCAATTTATTGGACAAAATTATCTCTCTTATTTTGCATTAGAGTTATTATGCTAGATTTATCTTTAAGCATTTAGTATTCTTAGAGACGTTGTTTACTAACCTTACTTGGTATATTTGCATTCATTGATAGTTAATGCTTATTCTAGTTGGTAGATACATTACACTAATTGTTGCATATGGCTCTTAGATCCATATCACCATCCCTCTTTTTGTATTGAATGCGTGTGGATAGTTATTCCATAACTATTCCTTGATCCATTCAATAATCATCTTAGTTGCATTCAAATCATTTAATCCTTGTGGGATATTAATTGTGTTGGGAGAGCACACCTAAAACACTCTACATGAGAAAATCAACAAGTCTTGGGTACACTTGTTAAGCTCTGAGGTTGTGAGGGAAACTTTGTTGGTTCTTTCAAGTTTATAACATGCTTTGTTTTCTTGAAATTTAGATCTATTATGCACATGTCTTACTAACTTTACATGTTTGAGCTTGATCCCAACATGTAGCTTTTTCTCACATACAATGTCTTTGAATGGGTCCTAATTTTTTCTAATGGATCTTACTGTATTGTAATGGGTCCTAATGTGTCCTAATATGTCTTAATGGGACCTAATAGGTCCTAAGAGGTCCTAATGGGTTCTAGGACCCCTTATGACCAATTAGGACTACTTAAGAGCTATTAGGACCCCTTGAGACACATTACGAGCCTTATGATACATACGATGAACTACAACTGATTGAATATTTGAATGACTTGAAGATCAATGATTAGAGATCACCGAGTTGCTGATTAGATATGTAAGATGATTAAATCAGTAATATGTTGTCATTGATGTCAACTAGTTTTGACAGTACTTATCTTGCAAGTTACAAATACCTAAACATCTATAGAAAGGAGAAAAGAGATGAAGAACAGATATATCTACATGAGGAAGATGGATATGATAGATGAGGATAAGGAATACTTTGGGTAACTTATTGATGAGTCTATGACCTTATGTTATTGACTTGATTATGTTGCATTCATCTATGATGAAGAAGGGAGAAAACATGTACAAAGTTGTGTGGTCAGTAAAAGATGCACTTCAGTATACACCGAGCTAGTGTAGTGTATACTAAGTGATAATATTAATCAAGCTTGTTTACACAGACACATTTCTTTATCAATCGAGCATGAAGAAAGGAACTAAATGATCAGTTTAGTTGACAAAAATTGATGAGCTGGAAAGTGTATGATTTAGAGGTTGAAGATAATGTTTGTTATGAAGATATACAGATAAAAAAATTCAAATAAGTCTAAAGGATGGAAATAAAACATGTTATTGACACATCTACCGAGAAAGGTTTAAGTGGAAAAATCAATTAAGGAGATTAAGAGGCAAAATTTGATGGATGAGAAGAAAATGGTTTACGCATCTATTTAAGAGACATTTGTTTCATTGTTGAAATGATGCTAGAAGAAAGAATACTGTAGAGAATACGCGTGAAGATAGCTTCATGCATGCCTGATCAGACTGGTTAAAGGAGAACCAAATTGCAGAGATTACCGAGCATCAAAGAGCTATTACCGAAGGAAAGTAAGTTATTTTATGATTGAAGAACTGAATTGATATATTGATCAAAGGATTTGTATGGGCTTAGAATAGATCTAAACAACTACAAAAAAAGTTTTATTGTAATTAGATCAACTAATATTTCAGTTTAACCATTGTAACATATAAATCTCTTAACCGAGTGGACTTGAATGTCTTTGTGATGCCCTATGTCATTCATAGAATGTACATTGTTATCCTATCAACCCCATAGTGAATGTTGGTTGGACGGTAAATATTAGTCTTAAATCCTCTAACAAGGTCACACCTTATAGTGTGTTTTGTAACCTTTAACAGGGTTGGCTCTTCACTGAGCTCACTTCAGAAGAGTGAACAATATTTTGGGTTGCTGGTCCCAGGTGGTTTTTCCCTTTATAGGGTTTCCACATTAAATCTTTATGTTATGTGTTTCTATGATGATTTTTTGGTTATCATACTTTACATGTTGCATATTTTATTTGGTCGGTAATCACTATGAGTTATTAACTAGTAATTGGTAAAAGCACATATAGTTTAAGTATTTTATGTTACCAAGCTATAGAAGTTTTCTGAATTTGTTTAAAGATATACATTTTGTATTTGGGACTATTGGATAACTGATCTAATTGATTCACCCCCCCTCTCAATTATTCTAACAATTGGTATCAGAGAATTGGTTGCTTAGAACAAAGTTTTAAGGACTTCAGCACAAAGATCACAAAATGTATAAGAGGGAAGTGCCAAAGCTAAACAAGGACAACTTTACAATATGGCAAAGCCGAATGAAGCTACATATCTCTAGAATTGGGAATTTTTCCCTCACTCTATTGGAGAATGGCTACTTAGCACCGCCTACTAGACCTTTGAGTCTTGATCAATTAAGAGATAGACATGAGCATAGCATTACTATGATGGAGATTATTGTTGCTCTGTCTGATGTAGAATTTGAAGATGTTAAGGATTGTATTACTTCCAAGGCAATGTGGGATAAACTTGCTCAAGTTTATGGTGGAGATGAAAATGTGAAAAGAGCCATAGCTAAAAGTTTAAGAGGGAGATTCGATGATATGAAAATGAAAGAAGGTGAGAACATTATGCAATATAAAAACTGAATAAAAGAGGTAGTGAATGCTATCTGAGGAGCTGGTGGTACCATAGAAGAAGATATAGTGGTAAGAAAAATTATGAGAACCTTATTTCCTGCATATACAATTAGAATATCTACAATACATGAAATGAGGTTTGTACCTGGCAGTACTCTTACTCTTGATAATCTGATTGGTAAGCTAACAAATTTTGAGCTTAATGACTTTGATAATAGTGTTGTACCATTTGTTGAATTTTCTTTTATGTCTTCTCTGAAGATCGATAAGTCTAGCAGTAAACATGATGATAATGATAGTAATACTGATGATGAGCTTGATGAACTTGAAGCTCTTATGGCTAGAAGATTGCCTAAAGGTAAAGGTAGATATAAGGGTAAATTACCTTTAGCATGTTTTAACTGCAAAGAATTTGGTCATATTGCTGCTAGATGCCCAAAAAGGAAAGAAGATGATAGAAATAAAGATCGATCTGGTGAAGGAAGCTATGGGAGGAGAAACAACAAAAGTTACCAACACTACAACAAAGATAACTGAGACAACAATGATAAAGGTAAAAAGGTATGTTACATTGCTGAAGAGAATGATATTGATATTGATTCAGATGATGATTGTGAAGTAGTATTTGTTGTGATGAAGGATGATTCTGAGGAAGAAGAAAGGTATGTAGAAACAACACTAATTTCTAAAGTTAAAAAAAAATGATACATGGATCATTAATAGTGCCTGTACACATGACATGACTGGTGATGAAGAAAAATTTGATCATCTTGATCAATATAATGGAGGATCTGTAAAAATGGGTAATGATACACCTTGTATAGTTAGAGGAAAATGATCTTTGCTGATAAATGATAAAATCAAATGTGATAATACTTATTGGGTAGAAAGACTAAATTAAAATTTGCTAAGTGTGGCACAACTTAACAACTCAGGTCATTGAGTAGCTTTTGAGAGAAAGAAGGTAAAGATATTTGATGATGGAGGAAAACTTGTTGGAATAGGAGCATAATCGAAAGGTAACTTGTTTTATCTTGACAATGCTGAGTCTTCCTATTTAATGATGAAAAATGAGGATGCATGGTTGTGGCATAAAAGGTTATGTCATGTAAATTTTGATAACATGATTAAGATTAGTAGAAAGAAAAAGGTTAGAGGTCTGCCTAACCTAACAAAGCCTGATCATGTTATGTGTCATGAATGTCAGAAAAGTAAAATGACAAAATCTAGTTTCAAAAGTAAAGATTATTCAACAAAGAAAATATTGGAGTTAGTTCACACCGACCTATGTGGTCCCATGAGAACTTAGAGTTACTATGGAGATAGATATTTCATTCTATTTGTTGATGATTACACTAGATTAATGACTGTAATGTTCTTAAAAGAAAAATCAGAGGCATTTAAGATGTTTAAATGGTACAAAGCAAAAGAAGAGAAAGAAACCAGTAAAGAGCTAAAATTATTGAGATCTGATAGAGGTGGTGAGTTTATTTCTGATGAATTCACTAACTATTGTAATGAGCACAGTATAAAAAGATAGGTTTTTGCACCGAGAACACCTCAGCATAATGAAATTGTTGAAAGAAGAAATAGATCAATTGTTGATTGCGCAAGGACACTGATGATAGAAAATAATGTTGCTCAGACATACTAGAGAGAGGCAGTTAGCACAACTATTTATGTTCTGAACTGAGTATAATTGAAGGACACAAGTAAAACACCTTATGAGTTATGGTTTGGTCACAAACCGACTGTAAGTTACTTCAAAATTTTTGGTAGCAAATGTTTTATTCTGAAAGATGATAGAAATGGAAAGTTTGACTCTAAAGGTGATGAAGGGATATTTCTTGGATATTCTACTAAAAGAAAAGCATACAAGTGTCTAAATAAAGTTACTAACAAAATGATTGGAAGTGCTAATTTTAGAGTTGATGAATTTGATGATAAGAATGGTGAAGAAAGCACAAAAGAGCTGAAAGATTATGGTAGATTTACTTACATTGAGAAACCAGAGTACCTACCAAAGCCACATGCCAAGTTGACCGAGCATTAGGAAAACAACACCAAAGAACAAAAAAGGGAAACCGATGAGCAGGAAGGAGCTACCAAGCAAGGAAATGAATCTGTATAGGATGAACAACAAAGAAGAGACCAAGTGCTGGCAAGATTTGTTAGAAGACGTCATCCTGAGAACCAAATCATTGGAGATAGAAAAGCTGGCATGATGACAAGAAGTAAGTTAAGACAAGGTACATGCTTAATTTGTGAGTTTGAACAGAAAAATGTTAATGTTGCACTGGAAAATCATGAATGGGTAAATGCAATGAAAGAATAGATAGAACAGATTAAGAAAAAAAAGACATAGACTTTAGTACCTAGGCCAAAAGATAAGAGTATTATCGGTACTAAATGGATTTTCAAAAACAAGCTTAATGAGAATGGAGAGGTTACAAGGAACAAAGCTAGACTTGTATGCAAGGGATATGCACAGGAGGAAGGACTAGATTATGGTGAAAATTTTGCACCTGTTGCTAGACTAGAAGGAGTTTGCATGTTACTTGCATATGCTGCACACAAGAAGTTTAAAGTCTATCAAATGGATGTTAAGTCTTCTTTTCTGAATGGGATACTAGAAGAGGAGGTCTATATAGAACAACCAGAAGGGTTTGTTGATCCAAACAAGAAAGACATGGTATGTAGATTACATAAAGCTTTATATGGTTTGAAGCAAGCACCGAGAGCTTGGTATGAAAGGCTGCATACTTATTTGTTAAGTGTTGGTTTTGTTAGAACTAGTGAGAACAATAATTTGTATATGAAAGGAGATTCTGATGATACTATTTTGATTTTTGAAATATTTGTGGATGATATAATTTTTGGAGGACAAGATCATGTATGTAAATCATTTTTTGATGAGATGAGAAAAGAATTTGAAATGTCTATGTTTGGAGAGATTAAGTTCTTTCTAGGCTTACAAGTTATTCAACAGAATGATGGAATATTCATCACACAATCTAAGTACATAAAGGAAGTATTGAAAACATTTGGCATGGAAGATGCTAAACCAGTTGGAACACCGATAGTCATAGGATGAAAAATGACTAAAGATGATGAAACTACAGAGGTAAACTGGACATTGTACTGATCCATGATTCGTAAATTAATGTATGTAGTACACAATAGACCAGACATTGCACATGTTGTTGGGATAGTTGCTAGATTTTTTGCAAATCCTAGGGAGTCGCACATGGTTACTACAAAAAGAATCTTGAGATACTTGAAGAAAATAGAGGATTATGGATTATGGTATCCAAAGGAAGGCAAGTTTGAACTCAGAGTCTACACTGACATAGACTGGACTGGAAATATAGATGACAGAAAAAGTACAATCGGAGGAGCATTTTTCTTTTGTGAAAGACTTGTTACTTAGACAAGTAAGTAACCGCCTTGTATTTCTAAGTCCACTACCGAAGCAAAATATGTTGCTACTTCTACAAACTGTTCAAATAATACTTAGATCAAGCAAGTGTTGGAAGGTATGAATGAGGTAATCACTGAGCTGATGATTATATATTGTGACAACACTAGTGCAATAAATATTTCAAAGAATCCTGTAATGCACTCAAAGATCAAGCATATTTTTATTAAGTATCACTACTTAAGAGAAAAAGTATAGGAGAAGAAAGTTAGATCAGAATATGTTACATCAAAAGAACAACTTGCTGATATTTTCACCAAGCCTCCACCGAAGGAAACTTTTGAATATTTGAGGACTAGACTTGGGGTCCATCCCCTGTCTACCGGTCACTAATGTGATCTGGAGGTTGCATCAACCTAGTCTTATTAGAAGATCATTCATCTTGATGCAACATAGTTCACAATTTGGAACATGTCTAAGGTTGTGAAAGGTTTGAGGAACTAGAACATATTTGCATAACAGTATACATAGATACATAGTATGCACCAAACAATAGTGAGTTACTTGGCTACTATAGAGTTGTATGTTTTATATTGTTCTTTGGAATTATTGTCAAAGGGAGAGAAGTCAATGAAATATTTGAAAAATATTTTTGTCAAAGGGAGAGAGATCTCAATATGAAACAAGAATGTCAAAAGGGACAGAGATCTTGATATGATCAATATGGACATATATCATGGTACATCTATCTAAGGGAGAGATAAATTGAAGAAGTCAGGGAGAGTATTGAAGATTTGTTGCTGAGAACAAAAGGAATCTGAGAGAAGCTAAAAATATCAAATCTGTAGAAGAAATTCTGTACACATAATGTTATTGTGTAACGTAGTAATTAAACACATTAAATCAAGGTAGGGAGAGCTTATCAAGTTACAACATTTACTTGCATAGTTGTAGAATACATGTTTGGTATGTGTATGGCATATTTCATATTGCTTGTGTTGCCATCAATGCCAAAGGGAGAGATTGATGAACTACAACTGATTGAATATCTGAATGACTTGAAGATTAGTGATTAGAGATCACTGAGTTGCTAATTAGATATATAAGATGATTAAATCAGTAATATGTTGTCATTGATGTCAAATAGTTTTGACAGTACTTATCTTGTAAGTTACAAATACCTAAACATCTGCAGAAAGAAGAAAAGAGATGAAGAACATATATATCTACATGAGGAAGATGGATATGACATATGAGGATAAGGAATACTTTGGGTAACTTATTGATGAGTCTATGACCTTATGTTATTGATTTGATTATGTTGCATTCATCTATGATGAAGAAGGGAGAAAAAATGTACAAAGCAGTGTGGTCGATAAAAGAAGCACTTTAGTATACACTGAGCTAGTTTAGTGTATACTGAGAAACACTATTAACCAAGCTTGTTTGCACCAACACATTTCTTTATCAACCGAGCATGAAGAAAGGAACTAAATGATCAGTTTAGCTGACAAAAATTGATGAGATGGAAAGTGTATGATTTCAAGGTTGAAGATAATGTTTGTTACAAAGATCTACGACTAACAAAATTTGAAGAAGATCTAAAGGATGGAAATAAAATGTGTTATTGACACATCTGCCGAGAAAGGTTTAAGTGAAAAAATCAACGAAGGAGATTAAGTGGAAAAATTTGATGGATGAGAAGAAAATGGTTTACACATCTATTTAAGAGACATTTGTTTCATTATTGAAAGGATGCCAGAAGAAAGAATACTATAGAGAATACACGTGAACACAGCTTCATGCATGCTTGATCAGACTGGTTGAAGGAGAACCTAACTGGAAAGATTACTGAGCATCGAAGAGCTATTATCGAAGGATAGTAAATTATTGTATGATTGAAGAGATGAATTGATATATTGATCAGAGATTTGTATGGGCTTAGAATAGATCTGAACATTTGCAAAAGAAGTTGTATTGTAATCAGATCAACTACTATTTTAGTTTAACCACTGTAATAGATAAATCTCTTAACCAAGTGGACTTGAATGTCTTTGTGATGCCCTATGTCATTCATAGAATGTACATTATTATCCAATCAACCCCATAGTGAATACTAGCACTAATACATTTGGGGTGAAATTGCGACGGCAATTTGCGACGACAAGCAAATGTCATGCGGTTTTGGCTTTTTTTTTTCAAATATAGCCTGACACCGTCGCAATTTGCGACGACAATACATTTGGCAACATCGCCATTGCGACGTTGTCAGGATATAAGGACAAAAAAAAAAGGAACATTGTCATTTGTGTTTTCAACAGCGCCGTAACCCTCCGTGAAATCACATCAGGATATAAGGGCAAAAAAAACAAGAACGTTGTCATTTGTGTTTTCAACAGCGCCGTAACCCTCTGCGAAATCACATCGGGATATAAGGGAAAAAAAAACAAGAACGTTGTCATTTGTGTTTTCAACAGCGCCGTAACCCTCCGTGAAATCATAGCTACAATTTTTGAGTACGTTGGGTTTATTTTTCTTTTGTCATTATTATGTAATCTGGTATTTAGCTGTTAGAGAGCTAAAATACCCAGAAATGAGGACATATCTATGTTGAATTTATTGTTAGCGGCTTTGGTTATTTAGAAGTTTAATTTTATTTGTTCATCTTTCAAGCACAAACATTTTGTGGACCGTAACGTCTTCATTGTTTCGGGTATGCAGTGAAACAGCCCTAACTTGCAATTGCGATGTTGTCGGGATATAAGGGCAAAAAAAAGAAGGAACGTTGTCATTTGTGTTTTCAACAGCACCGTAACCCTCCGTGAAATCACATCGGGATATAAGGGAAAAAAAAACAAGAACGTTGTCATTTGTGTTTTCAACAGCGCCGAGAGAGATTCCCTCCGCGAAATCACAGCTACAATTTCTGAGTATGTTGGGTTTATTTTTCTTTTGTCATTATTATGTAATCTGGTATTCAGCTGTTAGAGAGCTAAAATACCTAGAAATGAGGACATATCCGTGTTGAATTTATTGTTAGCGGCTTTGGTTATTTAGAAGTTTAATTTTATTTGTTCATCTTTCAAGCACAAACGTTTTGTGGACTGTAATGTCTTCATTGTTTCGGGTATGCAATGAAACAGCCCTAACTTGCGACTACCTTCACGGTACTTGTGTACATTATCATGTTGTCTTTACAGTGACTGTCCTCATTCAAGTGGCAATTACACAAGGGATAGTCATTGTGAGATGTCCTCATTTGTGACAAGGACAGTCACACTTAGGACATCTCATAGTGATATTCCCTTGTGTAATTTCCACTTGAATGTATTGCTATTGAACCACATTAATGCTTTTCTTCTTCAACAAATGAGGATAGTCACTGTAAAGACAACATGATAATGTACACAATTACCAAAAAATGATCTTGTTAATTGATGTAACACTTTGTCTTGCTCACTCCCTATCCTTCACTAGGGTCTCTTTAGGGAAATGTTTTGACTTGATAGGGTACTTAACTATCCCTACACTCTTTAGGTATCTCTACCCAAGATCCCACTCCTTCAACTAGTGCACACCAACAAGAAATACAACGAACTCTGCTCAATACCAATCTAGCTACTAGGACACTCCTAGTCTTGTCTTCACAAATTGAAACACATTCAACGAGAACTTTACTCCATGGAGAGGCTGGCCACTAGGACCTCTATTGGTTTCAATATTACTCCACCTATACTTTTCATCAGTACTTCAATCCGGTTCATCAAACCATGCCAATTGCACCCAAAAATAGGCTGCTAGCAATTAGGCCTTTGTCAAGCCTTTTTGTTTATATTAAGCCACCTAAAGGGCTTAGGATTCAGATGCCCTTTATTGAGAACTCCAAGATATCTAAGGTCTTCTCCTCCTAGATTTTTTGTACACCAATTGCTACAGCCATGCCTGAAAACAAGTATTTTGACACAACTTGGACAGTCTGACTAACAGTTTGTTTTCTTAGCAGCCAAAGAAACTCACCCAATCTTCTAATTTGACTTGGGGCTTCTTTAGATGTGTGTCTACCTCTCCATGAGATTTTAGTTGAAGCAACCAATGCATTCAACTTGTTGTAATCTTCTTGTAATGATTTGTCATCCCTAACTGTGCTCAACTGACTCACCTAGGACATCATTGCAAACATAGAAAATGAGCTTCCCAGGGCCCCTCCTTCCAAACATATAGTACATGGAGTCTCTTCACCCATTCCAAGAGCCCGTACAAAATTGACAATGGAATGATGAGCTAAGACTCCATTTGTTCAACCTGCCTGGTTCAAACCAATGATAGGGTACTTAACAAAAGAATTAACAAACTAGTTGGAATGCTTCAAAACTCAAAAAAAACACAACACAGAATAAAAAAACAACTTGTACTAACTTTTCCAATAGACACTGCGAGCTATCTAATCCATTAATCAACTGAAAACAAAGAAACAAAAAAACTCAAGAATTCACTAAAACCGTGTTACTCTACAAATCTTCTTAATTCCAAATGTTTTTCCCCCCAACCTTTTGCACAGATCAATGGAGGCCTCTTATAGTTGATCTGATGCCTAATTCAATGGTTTCATATAGTTACATAACCATCTTACTCGAAAATGCTCCCTTGCACAAATGTTGTCAATGTTGTGAATGACAACATTGACAACTTGTTACAACCTTTGGGATTTTGGTTCAAAACTTATTGTTCAAACACCATAAGACCCTAACCATGACTTAGTTAGGCTATTTAGACCTCACATAGGCCACTTCTACACTTCTTTGCCCAATTTGACCCCTAAATGCTTCATTCCCACTTTTGCCACAATATTGGTAACTTGGGTACAAATTGGCACTTGCCTTCACAAAGGTCACACATGAGGACATCTCACAGTGATCGATTGTCCCTTGTGTAATTTCCACTTGAATGTATTGCTATTGAACCACATTAATGCTTTTCTTCTTCAACAAATGAGGACAGTCACTCTAAAGACAACATGATAATGTACACTCACTGTAAGGACAGTCACAAATGAGGACATCTCACAGTGACTGTCCCTTGTGTAATTGCCACTTGAATGTATTGCTATTGAACCACATTAATGCTTTTCTTCTTCAACAAATGAGGATAGTCACTCTAAAGACAACATGATAATGTACACTCACTGTAAGGATAGTCACAAATGAGGACATCTCACAGTGACTGTCCCTTGTGTAATTGCTGCTTGAATTACACAAGGGACAGTCATTGTGAGATGTCCTCATTTGTGACAAGGACAATCAAACATGAGGACATCTCATAGTGATTGTCCCTTGTGTAATTGCCACTTGAATGTATTGCTATTGAACCACATTAATGCTTTTCTTCTTCAACAAATGAGGACAGTCACTCTAAAGACAACATGATAATGTACACTCACTGTAAGGACAGTCACAAATGAGGATCTCACAGTGACTGTCCCTTGTGTAATTTCTACTTGAATTACATAAGGGACAGTCATTGTGAGATGTCCTCATTTGTGACAAGGATAGTCACACATGAGGACATCTCACAGTGATTGTCCCTTGTGTAATTGTCACTTGAATGTATTGCTATTGAACCACATTAATGCTTTTCTTCTTCAACAAATGAGGACAGTCACTCTAAAGACAACATGATAATGTACACTCACTGTAAGGACAGTCACAAATGAGGACATCTCACAGTGACTGTCCCTTGTGTAATTGCCGCTTGAATTACACAAGGGACAGTCATTGTGAGATGTCCTCATTTGTGACAAGGACAGTCACACATGAGGACATCTCACAGTGATTGTCTGTAATGTCCCCTTTTTGGCTAACTTGGAAAACAGGAACAATTACTCCACTTCTCAGACTTACTCTATCAGATACTTACAATTAAACTAAGTAATGGAGGTTACTTAAGATATCAACCGCTATTTCAGATTCAATCACAATATGTGTGCAAGATGATATTGATACCAATATGTTTAATAGCACTATCGGATATAATGATATGAAATATGCTATGAATATGATGTTTCCTATCACTTATAGTGATAGTATAATGATGCTATGTCTGATATAAACAATATCGATATACAATCAATAAGTATTGCTTACAGCAATGTATTTGCTGTGTCTGATATGATGATGTAATTATGCAAATGTGTAATATCGCTATGAGTGATATGTTGCTATTTCAGGTTCTGAATTATATGCTTGCAACTTCAAATATTGATGCTGTTTCTGACTATCCTTTCTATCTGTGCAATCATGGTGTTGTCTCTGATCTGCAATGATAAACTTGAAACCAAACTGCCAAAGGCAGATGCTCTATTGAGTATATCCAAATATGGATAAGTAAATAAAGTTCTAATGATGCCTTGAGTGATTGACGAGAATGCATTCTTATATTGTCTTTAACAAATGAAGAGATGCTATGAATGAGACGTGTCTTGTTTCTTCCTCCATGTCCCTTTGTTAATCACACCTTTCCATAATCCGACAGTTCACATAATATTATTTCATTATTTTCTGATCATAGATAACTCCCAGATTGACTCAATATCAAATCTTTTTATGAAGGTAATCTTCCCTAATTGGTAGTGCAACCAGTAGTTAACATCCATTGTGTTTGTATTAGTTTGGTCTAACTATCATTAGTATTTAGTCAATCGATATTAACTCTTGCCTTATCCCATATTGTTATGATTATATCCAATCTTTCTACTCTGATATAAGTCGATATCATTTTTTGATAATTGTCCATTTATTGGTTGATTGCTGGTAATGGAGTTTGATCTTCAAATTGACTTCCATTCCTGTTAATACTTAAGGATACATTGTACTTATTATCCATGACTGATGCCTCATTCATCAATAGCTTGTGATATAATCACTGATGCTTTTGTGTTTCTACAAGATGTGGTTTATCTCAGACAATCGATAATCTTTCAATCCTTTAGTCGATATCCTCCTATGTGGTGTCTATTGATATAGATAGTAGAATTCAATCTAGTTTATGTTATTGTCATGATAACATAGGAAGTGATGGTGCATATTTGCTAGCGGGTCTTCATGTTTGATATTGCTTTATCGGATATGTCATTGTCTAAACTTGTGCAATTAATGATTATTTATAATATATGAATGGTTATCCTTCTTGCTTATCAATACATCTTCTGAAACACATAGCGACCTATCCCTTATTCATATCATGTTGATCTTGACTTCATAGTATTTGGTTCATTAATCATCCTCTCATGGTATTGATGTGTAATGACTAGTGATTGTTGTATCACTTCTTCATTCCTCATCGTGATAGATAATGCAGATGTTTAATGTAGATGTATATCGATTACAGATATTCGATATTGCTTTAAACGTTATTATTATTATTATTATTATTAATGTTATTGTTATTATTAAATATTATAATTAATGATGTTAGTAATATTAATAATATTATAATAAATATTATTATAGTGATAACATATTGTTTTATATTGAGAGGTTTATTAATATTATTTATATATTAAAATTATTATATCAATAATTGATTTAATATTATTACTTAATATATTATTATAATATAATATATATAATTTATTAATAATTATTTATTATTAATTTATATTATAATTATAATCATAATTATATTATTTATTAATATTTTAATATTATTTAATTAACATATTACTTATTATGCTAACTATATATTATTATTATCTTTTGATAATAATTATATATTATTGTTATATACCGTTAATAATAGATTATTATATATCATCTAATAATTTTATTATTATACTAAGTTCAATATGTCACGGCTCATGACATTGTCCCTTGTGTAATTGCCACTTGAATGTATTGCTATTGAACCACATTAATGCTTTTCTTCTTCAACAAATGAGGACAGTCACTCTAAAGACAACATGATAATGTACACTCATTGTAAGGACAGTCACAAATGAGGACATCTCACAGTGACTGTCCCTTGTGTAATTGCCACTTGAATTACACAAGGGACAGTCATTGTGAGATGTCCTCATTTGTGACAAGGACAGTCACACATGAGGACATCTCACAGTGATTGTCCCTTGTGTAATTGCCACTTGAATGTATTGCTATTGAACCACATTAATGCTTTTCTTCTTCAACAAATGAGGACAGTCACTCTAAAGACACCATGATAATGTACACTCACTGTAAGGACAGTCACAAATGAGGACATCTCATAGTGACTGTCCCTTGTGTAATTGCCACTTGAATGTATTGCTATTCAGCCACATTAATGCTTTTCTTCTTCAACAAATGAGGATAGTCACTCTAAGGACAACATGATAATGTACACTCACTGTAAGTGTACATTATCATGTTGTATTACAAATGGACCTTATGTTGGTCGGGATATAAGTGCAAAAAAAAAAAGGAACGTTGTCATTTGTGTTTTCAACAGCGCCGAGAGAGATTCCCTCCGCGAAATCAAGCGGGTTATCATTTGTGTTTTGAACAAAGCGGGTTGTCATTTATGTTTTGAACAGCACCGAGAGAGATTCCCTCCATGAAATCAAGCGGGTTGTCATTTGTGTTTTCAATAGCGCCGAGAGAGATTCCCTCCGCAAAATCACAGCTACAATTTCTGAGTACGTTGGGTTTATTTTTCTTTTGTCATTATTATTTAATCTGGTATTCAGCTGTTAGAGAGCTAAAATACCCAGAAATGAGGACATATCTGTGTCCAACACATTTTAAAATGATCACCCCCCTATTATTGTATCACTTCCTCCTTGTTCCTCATTCAAGTGGCAATTACACAAGGGACAGTCACTGTGAGATGTCCTCATTTGTGACAAGGACAGTCACACATGAGGACATCTCACAGTGACTGTCCCTTGTGTAATTGCCACTTGAATGTATTGCTATTCAACCACATTTATGGGCCCGTTTGGACCATGACACACAGTAGCATCTACAGAGAAGAATATCCCAGGTGTAACAAGTTGTAAGAATATACCAACAGTTCTAAGAAGTTCCCTAGCACGTAGTAGCATCTACAGAGAAGAATATACAACATGAGGGAAGCCACTGTAAAGACAACATGATAATGTACACTCATTGTATGTGTACATTATCATGTTGTCTTTACAGTGACTGACCTCATTCAAGTGGCAATTACACAAGGGACAGTCACTGTGAGATGTCCTCATTTGTGACAAGGACAGTCACACATGAGGATATCTCACAGTGACTGTCCCTTGTGTAATTGCCACTTGAATGTATTGCTATTCAACCACATTTATGGGCCCGTTTGGACCACGGCACATAGTAGCATCTACAGAGAAGAATATCCTAGGTGTAACAAGTTGTAAGAATATACCAACAGTTCTAAGAAGTTCCCTAGCACATAGTAGCATCTTCTAATTGTCTATACCACTTCACAAGGTATTGTTTGCACACATTGTTTTTGGTTCTTTTGATGACCCTTGTTTTGAAATTGCTATTAGGCCTTGTAGCTTATATGTTTTGATTGCTGGAGAGCTTCTAAAGCTAAGCAAGAAGACCATTGCATGAGTTATAGCTGCGCGCTCAGGTTTGAAAATTGTATATTTTTTAATCTAATGAATATTTTAACTAGACTTTTAGCTTATTTTTGCTGTATATTTTAATCTAAAGGGAATCATGGATGTGAACTTGAAAGAATTTTGTACTTAGTTCTTATGGAGAGAATAGTAGTAGTTTACGGTCTAATATCAAATAGAGTTTTCCAATTACAGAAAGTTAATGAATTCTAATAGCTTATATGTTTTGATTGCTGGAGAGCTTCTAGAGCTAAGCAAGAAGACCATTGCACGAGTTATAGCCGCGCGCTCAGGTTTGAAAATTGTATATATTTTAATCTAATGTATATTTTAATCATTTTTCCATGTCATGTAATATGTCTTGCCTTGTAGCTTATATATTTTGAAATTGCTGTTAGGCCTTGTAGCTTATATGTTTTGATTGCTAGAGAGCTTCTAGAGCTAAGCAAGAAGACCATTGCACTAGTCATAGCCGCGCGCTCAGGCATGAAAATTGTATATTTTTTAATCTAATGTATATTTTAACTAGACTTTTAAAATATTAAAGGATTTAACTAGGTCTAAGAAGATTTGTGTACTTTTGACAATTTTGCTTAGTCACTGAAAGTTGTAGACCGAAGTTTTCATAGCCCAATTTTTGCTTCCTGCGAAGAACGATCATGTCAGATAATATAAGTGAAGAACAAAATAGGGAGACAATCGCTAGATTGTGGTCTAACTCGAAAAGAAAAGGTGATGGAAAATGTTATTGTCCCTGCAAAATTTGTAAGGGCTTAAAACGTAGAAGACTGCTAATCAAAATAGTTAAGAGACATTGTAGGGAGAATGGTCACATTGAAGGCGGGCATGACTATCATCCACTGGTAAGTTGTTCATTATATCATTTTAACAATTTATATACATATGAAATCACTTGATGATGAGTTGAAGATCATGGTTTATTTATGTTAATCAATTTTATATAGGTTGATCTCCCCAGGGAAGTACATGATATGGAGGAACATGGGGGTGCGAATATCCAAGGTGAAGATAATGATCCCATGGAAGATGACGATCATGCGCCAGAAAACATAATTGAAGATGATGGTATAAATACATTGATCCATGACACATTTAGTCCAAGCGGATCTGATCATGATGATGATGATAGCCTCGATGTACCTCTACTTGAGAAGGCATACGAGCCCCTATACAAAGACTCCCAAACAACTCTTCTCTCTGCTGTATTGTTGTTGTTGAACTTGAAGGTTATGAATGGTTTATCCAACATAACAATGTCACGTATGTTAAGGTATGTCATATATGTCTTTATAGTTAACAAAGGGTGAATAATGTACCACTAATATTGTTTATATTAACAACTTATATTTTTTGCTGTAGATTGATAGGCGAGTTTTTGTTACCACCATCAAATATTCTACCTCGCTCATATCGAGAATTATCTGCTATTATGAAAGATATTGGAATGGAGTATCAAGAAATACATGCTTGTCCCAATGATCATATTATATATTATAAAGAACATGAATTTGCAACACAATGCCCTGTATGTCATACGAGTAGATATCGAACAAATCGAATAACAAAAAAGGTGCCTCACAAGGTTCTTCATTACATCCCCATTATTCCACGGATGCGACAATTATTCAGGTGTACTAGCTTGGCACAATTTATGGATTACCATGCACGCAATAGAAGTCGAGATGACATTATTTGAATCCCTGCGGATGGTTTGGCATTTATGCACATAGAGGAAAAGTGGCAACACTTCAAAGAAGAACCTCGTAATCTCAGGCTTTCATTGGCAGCGGATGGTGTCAATCCATTTGGAGAGATGAGATCTGTTTGCTCGGTGTGGCCTGTTTTTGTTATCAACAATAACATTCCTCCGTGGATGTCAATAAAGAGGGAGCACATTATGTTGGCAATGATTGTTCCAGGTATTTTATCATTTGATAGTTATTAATTTACATGTACTTACAAATCTTACAGTAAAATGGTCACAATAATTATGTAATGTTACTGTTCATTCAAGTAGGTAAATATCAAGTTAAAGATATGAATGTATATATTGAGCCTCTTATTGACGAGTTGGTGGAGTTATGGAACGGTGTCACTATGTATGACGTGTCTAGACCAATAGGACAAAGACAATTTCAATTCCATGCAATACTTGTATGGACAATACATGATGCCCCAGGGCTAACACATTTTTGTGGTATGTTATAGTGAATTCAAGTTGCGCATGATAATTCTAATTATAAAAATCAACATATTTAATAATCCAATTATATCATTATCTTGTAGGTCTTCAAACAAAGGGAAAATTTGCATGTCCAGTTTGTGGTCCAAAGATGAAATCTCGTCATTCAAAAAGTTTAGGAAAGCATGTGTTTGATGAGTACAGACACTTCCTCCATAGGAATCATAAGTATCGAATTATGGAAAAACATCTTTTCAATGGGAAAGAAGAGACTACATCAAAGCCACGAAGAATGACACCTCGCCTATGGAAGTTGGAATATAATAGAATTAATCGTCGAGGTAATGTCATTCCACTTAATGGTTTATGTTTGTAATTTATATATTTCTATTGTGATTTTTGTTTACTAATTATGTAATTGATGATCGTGAAGGTCGTCAAGGCACTACTGACAACCTTCCAAAGGGACTAAAAAGCTATCCCAGACAATTTAGTAGGTTTCCCTACTACGAGGACCTACAAATTGTGCATTTGTTTGATCTTATGCATGTTGGAAAGAATATAACAGAGACATTGTGGAAAATACTGGATGGAAGGCGTGACAAAGAAAAAATTGTCAAAATTTGTAATGACATTCATGAATCCAATCATGCACTGAAGAATTTCATTCACTCAAATAGCAATAGAGATCAGATTAATATAAGTGCCCTTCCTTGGTTATTAACGGAGTAGCAAAGTGATGCCATAAAAGAAGTCATATGAAAAATTTGATTTCCCACAGGATTTGCTGGGAACATAAGCAATCTCATATCAAACAAAAGTGAATTTGGGCCAGGGCTCAAAATGCATGATTGGCATACTTTCATCAAGGTAAGTTATGTTCTTCTGTATTTACAATATATTCATAAACTACATGTACTATTCATTATGTTATGTTAGAAAATAATGAAATGATTGGTTTATAATTACTGTAGTACGTGCTACCTCTATCTCTCCCAGAGCACTTCAACAATAACATCAAACAAGTGATATATGATCTTGGAAAATACATGAGGTAAGCAGTAATATCTGTTCAATTTGTTGTATATATTTATTATATTCGCGATTTGTTTTTCTTGCTATGTAATCTATTGTATATTATTTTGTAAAGTCTCGTATTTATATATTTTTTGTGACTTGAATCTCTTAATGTAGGTGGTTGTCATCTAAAGAAATCCATAAAGAAGATATAAACTATTGGAAGAGAAGAATTCCTCATTTACTGTGTGAAATGCAAAAGTGTCTACCTCCAACTTTTTTCAATGCACAAGAACACTACCTCATACACCAAGTTGAGGAGATTGAATTGTGTGGACCTGCACACACTAGGTCAATGTGGATGGTTGAGAGGCACTTGAAATCTTTGAAGGCTTTGGTTCGACAAAGAGCACATCCTAAGGGTTCTATGGTAGAGGGATACATGGTATACCAGACTATGGTGTACATTACTGAATATCTTCCTAAGTTTGCTTCAAATATCCATGTAGATCGCATTTGGGATCTCGACCCTTTTAAAAAATTCAAAGGGGAGTACTTGATGGGGAAAGGTAGATTGAGGAAAGTGACAGGTAATAAATTATAAGATGTTATTGTAATAAATTATTTCTTAATCTTCAAAATAAATCGGTTGTAAGTCATCTATTTTTTTTTTGTACAGTTGCTCAAGAGTGGGATGCACTACATTTGTATATTGCAAACAATCTTGATTGGATGACGGTATGGATTGAACGATGTCAACATTCTGGTCACACATTAACATGGGAAGGTGTATCTTCATTGGTTAAAGAAGCTCATCGTAATGGAGATTCTAATGTTACGCAAAGGGAAATAGATTTAGCATATGGTT
This sequence comes from Chamaecyparis obtusa, assembly GCA_027943335.1. Lineage (NCBI taxonomy): Eukaryota > Viridiplantae > Streptophyta > Pinopsida > Cupressales > Cupressaceae > Chamaecyparis > Chamaecyparis obtusa. The sequence continues at coordinate 933,905 of BSBK01004010.1, read as the reverse complement.
TAAGAGATTTCCAAGTACGTACAAAATTATTAATCACCCATATGTTTATCAACTCACGATATAATAATTTTGACATGTTTCACGTATTATTGCAGGTTAAACACCACAAGGGTATGTTCTGTAATGGTCAAAAATTTCACGTTAGAGTGTTGGATGACATGAAGAAAACTTGTGATTCTGGAATAACTGCAGTCTTTCAAGTGACTAATATTTCATCTAGAAATGACTTAGATCCTCAAGAGTCTAAAAATCAATACTATGGCATTTTGGATGATAAACTTGAGTGCGACTTTAGTTCCTTCAAATTAGTACTCTTCGTTGTCAAATGGTACAGGCTACGACTTAATCCAAATGATCCTAATAGAACTGTTATTGAACATGATAATGGATTTACAATGGTTAATACAAGGTCATTTGAGCCATTTGGGGATGAGCCCTATGTTCTTCCAAGCCAATGTGAGCAGGTATTTTACTCAGAGGTTTCACATAAACCGGGTTGGTCATTTGTTGTTAGACATGAACCGAGAGGAAGGCCGATAAAGTATAATGCGATGGAAGAAGAAGATACCGAAGAAGTAGAAGATGATGTAGATGATGATCACGATCGACAATTATTGGATGATGTTCCTGAGACAAATTTTCATGAAGAAGAAGAAGAAGATGATGACGATGATGCTGCTACTGATGATGATGATGAAGATGATGTTGATGTTGATGATGATGATGTTGATGATGACGACAACGATGACAACGACGATGATGACGACGACGACGATGACGATGATGATGAGGATGATGATGATGATGATGATGATGAGGATGATGATGATGAAATTTAAAGGTATGCCATCAATCCTTAATGTATTTAATATTCATTTCTTGATAGAAATATATTTGTCTTAAATGGTTACATAGTTTATTCATTATCTATTTAAAAGCTACAAGTTTCAACTACAAATAAAATACTGCTAATCTAAATTAACTATTAATCTAAATTAATTAAATAAAACTATTTAAAACACATATTAATGTGAGCCTGATTTAAGTGTTATAATGTGTACGTTTTAATGTTTTTAATTTTTATGTGATGCTTATGATGGATGTGATTATGATTATGATGTGATTATGCTCACGATAATTGAATTACATTTGCAGGAAATTGAACCCCTTTCAAGAGCATCCCACACAGTCTCATGGATCGACAGGTATAAGTCAATACACCTTATAGAAAGTCTATTTAATACACTTATCAATAGTAAGATTGATGTCTTCTAAGATCTCTCCCATTTACAGGTACTAGCAAATAGGTATTTGTCAGAAATGTCTTCCTCGAGTGAGGGAAATATAGGAATAGAAGAGGAAAGTGAGACATGCAGTTTATCTAGAATAGGGAGATTAACTAGAGGTCAAAGGACTAGAAGGAAATTCAATAAACACATGAAATTTTTCCTTGCTCAAGGGGGGTCATGTTCTTATGATGATGAGACGAAAGGCGACATCGAGGTGCCCTTGAGGTACCAACATCTACAGAAACATTGGTTACCCAAGGAACTTCCTCCAATAAACACTGATTTTTGTGTTAATGAGAGGATATATCGCATAGCACCATCATCATTACATGGTTTGGGCCTATTTTCTATGGATGGCATAAAGGTGTCTTACAACAAAGTTTCTGAATTGATGGAGTATGTTGGACCATGTTACGATTACAAAAGTTGGATGCATATTGTTCAATATAAAAAAAGTATGCGTAGGTATGCACTCTCGGCAAATTATATACAATAGCAAGACAATAATCAAAGTAAAAGTGTGGCTATATACATTGATGGAAGGCCAAAAGCAACAGGGAATATTGCGGGTTTTATAAATAGTACACGACCTGGGTCAACTATAAAGCAACCCAATTGCATATTTGAGGCGCGCGAGGGAAATCGTGTATTCATCTGTGCGATAAAATCAATACGTGCAGGGGAAGAGCTACTTATTGATTACAATTTGAACCGCATAGATACAAACGAGGCTACTATCATGGGGGTGGTACATACTATTAAACCAACTTCTAATCAATGACTCCAACATACCATTTAGTTATTAAATTTTTGGCTAACATTTTATACTTGATCTTTGACACAGGGGCACAATATGGAGCAACCGCCCGAAGGTGATGGTAACGATATTCCTAGCTCATCTACACATGAGCAGGTAAAACTCATTGTAATTGTGCAAACTAGATAGAAGCAAAATGTTATTTTTTTTAATGTTATTTTCTTCATTGTTTTGGAGTAATTTTGATAATACTAATACTATTTTTGTCACAGAGGGTCGGTGGTCGGAGAGAGGGAAAGCAACCTGCAGTCCCTCAGGAGTCCCCCCTTGTGGACCCTTTTTTTATTGATTTAGCAGAGACTGATGACCCGATCGGTTCCATTAAAAAGCTGCTAAAGAAAATTGGGAAAGAACTTCTACGTTTGGTATCCATACATCCTCAGACTCAGGAAATAAAAGATAGGGCAGCTGAGTTGTTGCGCACTTCTGAAAATTTTAAAGTAAGTATTAATGAAATTTTTAATTATTACAAGAGTTCAATAATGGTTTTTATGTTATGCTCTTTTATGACATTAATTAAAATATGGATGCATTGTCTTTATAGAGTTATTTGCGTAATTTTGAACCCCATTCCCATGATGAGGCCGGTATTGCAAGTGGTTTAGGTAGATCACATGTTCCATTCCCCACTTGTGTTTTCCACTGAATATATATAGGAATGATCATAATCATTGACAATACATGCTCGAACAATCTTTTTTTTTAATGCTCTAACAATCTTGTCCATGCTAGTCCACACGTTCTATATTTATGCATGCTCTAACAATTTTATTCTTTAGCTCCTTTCCATGATGATATGACAATGCCGCCTCCATCCAGGATAGCCACAAATGTCTTGCCGACTGCCATGTCAACAACACACAGCCTAAATGCACCAACTGTTGCACCATCTACTGGTACACAAATCCCTCTTTTTCTCTCTTTTGTTATGTGTTTAAGTGTTATGTGTTTACGATGTAGATCCCTTGATTGTGTTTGTGCCATGGGTGCTCTGCACCAATTTATTTCCCTTGAAGTATTATTTCTTGGAGGCATTTGATAATGGTTTTCATTTTTTGCAATAGGAGATGCAACAAGTCCTGATGCAACATCATTTCCTGGATGTTCCCGTGTTCCTAGTATGGGAACAGTGAAGGATTGCGTATTGATCATCAGCGACGATGAAGGCATTCCCTTAAAAGTAGCCAAAGTTCTAGGTACTTTAAAGTTATTATTATTCTATAGTGATATAATAGTAATTTAGTTTTTGATCACTCTTCATCGACTAATGATCCCATGATTATTTTGTAGGGAATGATATTTTTTGGTGAAAACTTGGTGACGAGTGTTTGCGGATATTCGGGCTCACCATACATACATGGTGGAACATCATATCCTAACTAAAACCCCAAACCACTATTTTGATTTCATATCATTGCTAGAATAGTTTTCCTTTTCATCAATTTCTTGAACTATATTAAAGGTAGCTTCTCTTCATTTATGAGTCTAACATGTTTTTTTTTACTTAAAAGGTGGAATAACCAAGATAAAAAGTTGAAGGATGATCTTGTACATAGTATGACCCAGCTTTTTGGACCTCGTGCATTCGAGAGAAACAAGCTCCTTGAAAGAGCTGGTTTATGTTTGAAGTATATTAGGGACCAGTACAGGAAATATTTAGAGGTTAACCCAAGGCATGAGCGTCTGCCCTGTGTTCTTGAGGCTGAGTGGCAGGCTTTGATTTTGGATGGAAAGTATAAAGCTGACATGAAAAAAGGAATTACGCTAGTAGAGAGTAGAGCAAGGTATGCGATACTTTTGAGAATGTAATTATGTACTAATTAACCTCTAAATTTTTCCTGTACTGGTCTCTAACATATTTCAAACTTTTCATAGATTGCCTGACACATCAAAGGCAACAAAGGAAAGATTAGAAAAGCACGGGACACACAAGCTCGGCTCTGGTGGTTTTTCCAAACTTCAAGCACGAGTTGTAAGTATTAGTAAATGAAAACTTGTATCAATTTTTTTATATATTGCAAGGAAATTTTTTTTGATCAAACAATGCAAGTAAAATTCACCATACCAAGCAAAAATGTAGGGGTTAGAGTTCAATAGATGCCTCACAGAAGAGGACAAGAGAATTGGCTTCCAACAAGGCTATAGAGCCGTGGCTGAACGGCTACGAGCTGAAATCAGTGTGCAAGGTTCAAATAATGATGCATCTGAGCCACAGGTAAATAAGCTAAATGAAATTTATTTCAAATTGAATACTTTACCAATTAGTCTATTTGATGTTAAGTTCTAATATAAAGTGAGTATATTTGTTTTAAGAAAGCAATGATAACAATGTGTAGGATATTGGAATGCAGCCTGACAATCCTTCTACACAATCTATGCATAATGAAGGTTCGCATGACGTGCATCCTAGTGGTGGAGGTATACATTTGCTATTAAAATTTTTATATGTAATTACAGTTGGTGTTTGGATTAATGTAACATTTTGTATAGCAACTGTAGAGGATCAAGGGGTCGGTGCTCATGAGCATGTTGAGGTTGAGTCTAGACAAAATGATGTGGCCAGATCAGGTAATTAAAGAGCGCCACAGTTATGTTCTTTAAAATAATTAAATACTTGTAACAATTATAATTAAATATTTTAAATTTAACTCTTTTATTTGTTATTGTAGAGGACCCCCCTTTGCAGCAGCATAGGAATTTGAGATCATCAAGAACAGAGAACAAAACAACTGATGAGGGGGGTATTGATGATAACACTGATGCTCCTCTTAGAGCTTACATAGAAAAAAAAATTAGAAAGAGAAAAAAGAAATGATTGTCATCTAAATACCTTAATTGATAATGACTGAATTTTATGTCTCAATGAATTTAATTATGTGCTAATGAATGTTCATGAATTATGTTTTTATTTTCATATTGATGAATGTTGCGTGTTAACGAATCTAATGTGTTAATGAATGTTATCATGTGATATTGATTGAATGTTACATTTTATTAATAATTGAAAGAATGAATGAATGTTAGATGTTAACGGGGAATGTAGAGTGATGTTAGGGGGAGGGGGGTGGGGCCAAATGAGCTTCCACCTTCACGTGGTTGGCCCTGTTTAGTAGAGAATATTAAACTATATTCTCGAAACAAAGTGAAGCTCAATAAGATACTAAATGAGTCAAAATGGTTATCAAGGTCCTCTATCCATAAGATACTTGTAGTCAAAATGGTTATTAATAAGATACTTGTAGTCAAAATGGTTATCTAGGTCCTCTATCCATTCCATAAGTTCTTCACCATTCAAACTTCCTCCATAACAAGGAATGTGCTCTAGGTTAGTCATGAAGCCTAGCATGGACTCTCTGTCAGATAGAGCCACTATTTCAGAGCCTTTTCTGTGCATTTCCTTCAAGCACTGTACAGTGTACGGATGTGAAAGGGAGGGCAGACTAGTGTGGAAGTTAGAGTATTTATATCTTATGCTTTGAGAGTTTATTTGGTAGATTCAAGACACCTTATATCAAAGTTATTCATTTTTCTTATCTGTTGTTCTGTCAAACCCTCATTTTTTGGGTTATTGCATTCAAATGGCCTTAACTTGCAAATAAACCATAGGATATCCTCTGTTCTTTGTAAAATGAAAGTTAAGGGGGTTTATTTTCATATTTTAAAAGCTTTGGAATAGGATACTAAGCCAGAGAATTTCGAGAGCAAGCCCTAGGTCAAGAATCTCAATGTTCTTGACTAGGAGTTGATGGATTATGCAAGATCAGAGGGTAGCGGCAAGTAAAGGACCTCAAACCTTGTTGAATATAGATCTTTAGAGCATGGTGGACATCTTCAAACTCTGATCTTGGTTTCATGCACCCATTTTCAATGCCTTGTTTTGGAACCCACACCCAAAGGCATGCATTAGGTCTGCGGACTCAATAAGGACATTGATATGCTGGAGTGGAGTCAGGGTCTAGGAGTTGGAGGATTGTTAGAACATCAAAAAGGGTACTCAAAAAACATATAAGTTCATAAGGTCCTTTGTCAAATTGAAGAGTTAATGCTGCAGAACAGGTTTTGGAGACCTACTAGAGTCACTAGGTCTATTTGTGATTTTGATGTCTTGGGTTGTTTGGAACACAACCAATACATGATTCTGCATGTTTTAGGGAATCTTAAGAGTTTTCAAATGTTTGATTGGGTTGGCAAAGCCTAGGATCAATAAAGTCTCTTTTGGTAGAAAATCAGGGAACTTGTCCCTAAAAGGAAATTTGGTCTTGGTTGGGATTGAGTCAATAAGGTGTTAGAAGTATCTTGAAACCTTTGAAGTCCCTCTAGTACAGAGATTTTAAACTGGTCTAATAGAATCAGAGGCTAAATTGCTTAGGTGTAACATTTTGGTGTCTTGAAGTGGGTTGGGGCTTAAGACCAAGTTTCTTGCTGACCACTCTGCATCACATTGTCTTGCATGAAATTAGTCATTCTGTATACACTGGTCTAGTGTTGTCAATAGACCCAAATAGTTCAAAGATACTCGAACCAATCAGATGTTTTATGGGGTGCATTTTTGTGTTAGGTAGAAAGGATTCTTCATACAGGTGAAAGTCTCGAACCTTTCCCCACTCCCAAAAAAATATCACTTGTACTATTATGAGCAGTCATGAGGACTAGACAGATACATTATAATATATGTAATTTCCACTTGAATGTATTTCTATTCAACCACATTTATGGGCCCGTTTGGACCATGGCACACAATAGCATCTACAGAGAAGAATATCCCAGGTGTAACAAGCTCTAAGAATATACCAATAGTTCTAAGAAGTTCCCTAGCACACAGTAGCATCTACAGAGAAGAATATACAACATGAGGGCAGTCACTGTAAAGACAACATGATAATGTACACTCATTGTATGTGTACATTATCATGTTGTCTTTACAGTGACTGTCCTCATTCAAGTGGCAATTACACAAGGGACAGTGACTGTGAGATGTCCTCATTTGTGACAAGGACAGTCACACATGAGGACATCTCACAGTCACTGTCCCTTGTGTAATTTCCACTTGAATGTATTGTTATTCAACCACATTTATGGGCCCATTTGGACCATGACACACAGTAGCATCTACAGAGAAGAAGTTTGGTATGCAATGGTCTTGAAACCTCCTGAGAAATTCTTGGTATGCATTTGTGTGGTGCAAAAGCTTCGTTGAAAGAGAAAAAGAAGAAAAGAATAGAAATGATTTTTTTTCTTTTTATGTCATATACTGTAACCAGCTACTTATAACTTGCAAAAATTATTATAACCATTTGAAATTGAAACTTAGTTTAATGTGAAACTGAGAACTGCTTTATTAGAGCTTTCTATGATTTAGATTCAGACATCAAGAACATTGTTTGCCTAATATTGTGATTAATGTTTATTTATTAATATCTCATACTAACAAACAATTGATAATTGTAGGGAAAACGTCATTGGGGGTCTTTGAGGATCCACCAGAAGCCAAGGAGAAAATGTATTCAAATGCTAAAGATGGTGTAACAGTCCTTACAGCTGTTGAACCTTGCTGTGTAGATCATCTCCGATTCTCCAAGTTCAACAGTACTGTCGTATTCCTTTGGATACTTCTAATGGTAAATTTCAGACATCAAGTTCTTTTCGTATGAAACTACTACATTTGTAATCTGTAGTTTTAAACTTTTAGTTTATAAATGTTCATCAGCTTTAGTTTGTATGCTGCCATTTCAAGTATGATTAATGAAGTTACCTTTATCACAGGATGAAAGTGAGCAGTCAGCATACTGGTACGGAGCTGGCAGCATTGATACGGTGACTAGGGCATCATTTAATGGTGGTATTGTGTTTTCCCGTGTTTAGGGCATCGGCCTTTTGAAGCATTGCCTTCATCTTTCTTAAGTCTGAGTTTTAAGTTTGTTTATCTCTCTCGGCGCTGTTGAAAATACAAATGACAACGTTCTTGTTTGTTTTGCCCTTATATCCCGATGTGATTTCGCGGAGGGTTACGGCGCTGTTGAAAACACAAATCCCTTGTGTAATTGCCACTTGAAGGAGGACAGTCACTGTAAAGACAACATGATAATGTACACTTACAGTGAGTGTACATTATCATGTTGTCTTTAGAGTGACTATCCTCATTTGTTGAAGAAGAAAAGCATTAATGTGGCTGAATAGCAATACATTCAAGTGGCAATCACACAAGGGACAGTCACTGTGAGATGTCCTCATTTGTGACTGTCCTTACAGTGAGTGTACATTATCATGTTGTCTTTAGAGTGACTATCCTCATTTGTTGAAGAAGAAAAGCATTAATGTGGTTCAATAGCAATACATTCAAGTGGCAATTACACAAGGGACAATCGATCACTGTGAGATGTCCTCATGTGTGACTATCCTTGTCACAAATGAGGACATCTCACAATGACTGTCCCTTCTGTAATTGCCACTTAAATGAGGACAGTCACTGTAAAGACAACATGATAATGTACACATACAATGAGTGTACATTATCATGTTGTCTTTACAGTGGCTGCCCTCATGTTGTATATTCTTCTTTGTAGATGCTACTATGTGCTAGGGAACTTCTTAGAACTGTTGGTATATTCTTACAAATTGTTACACCTGGGATATTCTTCTCTGTAGATGCTATTGTGTGTCGTGGTCCAAAAAGGCCCATAAATGTGGTTGAATAGCAATACATTCAAGTGGCAATTACACAAGGGACAATCACTGTGAGATGTCCTCATGTGTGACTGTCCTTGTCACAAATGAGGACATCTCACAGTGACTGTCCCTTATGTAAAATGGGTGTATGAAACCAAGATCAGAGTTTTGGAGTGTTCTCTTGATCCAGATAAACAAGAATGCACAAGTTTTCAAGTCCTCAATACGATGCAAGCTTCTGATTTTATTCTGATTACCATCTTCCCAGCCAAAAACATGGTAGTTTTTGATCTAGGGCTCGCTCTCAACAAATGTAGATGCAACCCCCTGCCTCAGGGCTTTTAGAATATACAAATATACATCCTTAAATCTCATTCCACCAAGGAAGAAGGAATTCCAATGGTTGAAATGTGAGTTAAGGTCTTTACATCAGTCAAACCCTGAAAATGAGGGTTTGTAAACAATGCACATAAAATTTGAAATAACTTAGATATAAAACAAAGAGAATCAATCAAACCAACTTCCAAAGCATTAGATGTCACTATTACAACTTCCAGGAAAATTTTATCATCCAACCACCATCCGTACAGCCGTACAGAGTTCATTTTTCACCAGAAATGCACTAAAACAGGGTTATTTTTATTTTTTATGAAAGTAAAATGATTACAATACTGGTTCTCTGTCTATCTTCAACCATTTGAAGCCTAAAATAGGCTCTCCAAATGTTGGTTCAACCATCTAGGTGGTTAGAATAGTTTATCCAACAAATGTCAACTTTGCTAAGCAACTTTTAAAGTTGCATTACAACTTTGCAAACAACTTTGCCGAGAAGGTTAAAAATGTGTTGTGAAACTTTAGGAACCTTATTAAAGTTATTTTGATTTGACTCTGATTTGACTCTGATGTGTTGTGACTTTGATTTGTCAATCAAAAGGACCTTTCACCAGTCAATCCTTCAAAGCTCCAAGGTGAAAATCTTATGTTCCAATTGATAGGATTTGACTCCTTGGCTTCATGGCAACTTCCTTCAATCATGGTGTCTTTGGCTTGCATTAGGGATGCCCCTGCATCAAATAGCAATGCATTCAAGTGGAAATTACACAAGGGACAGTACATGCCCATTAAAGTTGGTGTTTTGTTATCCAGCATGACAATGGAGACAACATACTCTGTGTCAATTTTACTGATCAAATTTCCCTCCGCCAGGCAAAGCAACAATCTGGGTATGATAAGGTGAAATTTTGTAGTCCTTTTGGGTATGATAACAGTTCCAGTTTCCAATAAGATGGTTCATTTTTATAATCTAGCTTCAATTTCTCTTATGAAAATCTTTTTTTCATTTTATGGGTGGTAAAATATAATTATTATGCTAGAGGTGTGTACTTATGGATGATAATGAAACAAAATGATAAGATTTAAGACTCTTGTTTTTTTTTTAAATAGCAATTTAAGTTTCCTTCTATTATAAATTACTATTTTTCTATTTTTTAATGTATCTTTCCAGATCTTTTATATCAATTTTATTTATGAAATATAAATATATTAATAATGTTTTAGTGTTTTTAGGATTAGTTTATATCAATTCTATGTATCATCATTCGTCATTCAATTGTCAGTATTATTAATTTAGACTGTGCAATTGTAGAACTACTCGAATATGGGTTGGATGGATACTCAAGCAGGGGAACCCTCCTCAAATATCTCAAGCAGTGAACTTGGAAAAATGTGTCCTGAAGGAACCCTTTCCATCAGAGAGATAAAAGTACAAACAAGTAAAAGAAGCAGGCTCTGCAAATATGTTTTTGAGAAGAAAAATGATAGATTATTCGAGTATGGTTCATGAGGTATATCTAAAAAGACATTTTTTTTCTTATTATAATAAAAGAGGAAGTTGTGAATGTCAAAGTTGAGTGAAACAAAAATTATTTTCATCAAATTTTGTTAGGCTTGCTTTTGGGAATAGTTTCTTACAATATTGCTATTAAGATTTTTATTGTGTAGTTTTTAGATTAGGTTTATAAAATTATATTTCATGAGTAGTGATTCATATTAATCAATTAACAATACTTTTGGAAGGTATTTTCAATGTGTCAAATTTTGATATTTTTACAAGAATTAGATTGTGTAATTTTTTTAATTAAAGTCATTGACTCATATTTCATAAATAATAGTTCTCATGAATCCATCTCTTATAAGATTGAATAGTCTATTTAGGAAGTATTTCTGATAGTATGTCAAATTATGATATTACTATTACCATTAGATTGCATGGCTTTGAAGTCAACCTCGTTGACCCATATTCTTCTCTGTAGATGCTACTATGTGCTAGGGAACTTCTTAGAACTGTTGGTATATTCTTACAACTTGTTACACCTGGGATATTCTTCTTTGTAGATGCTACTGTGTGCTGTGGTCCAAACGGGACCATAAATGTGGTTGAATAGCAATACATTCAAGTGGAAATTACACAAGGGACAGTCACTGTGAGATGTCCTCATCTGTGACTGTCCTTGTCACAAATGAGGACATCTCACAGTGACTGTCCCTTGTGTAATTGCCACTTGAATGAGGACAGTCACTGTAAAGACAACATGATAATGTACACAAGTATCGTGAAGGTAGTTGCAAGTTAGGGCTGTTTCATTGCATACCCGAAACAATGAAGATGTTACGGTCCACAAAATGTTTGTGCTTGAAAGATGAACAAATAAAATTAAACTTCTAAATAACCAAAGCCGCTAACAATAAATTCAACACAGATATGTCCTCATTTCTGGGTATTTTAGCTCTGTAACAGCTGAATACCAGATTACATAATAATGACAAAAGAAAAATAAACCCAACGTACTCAGAAATTGTAGCTGTGATTTCCCGGAGGGAATCTCTCTCGGCACTGTTGAAAATACAAATGACAACGTTTCTCTACATTATCATGTTGCCTTTACAGTGACTATCCCTTGTGTAATTGCCACTTGAAGGAGGATAGTCACTGTAAAGACAACATGATAATGTACACTTACAGCCCATGTACATTATCATGTTGTCTTTATAGTGACTGTCCTCATTTGTTGAAGGAAAAAACCATTAATGTGGTTCATTAGCAATGTATTCAAGTGGCAATTACACAAGGGATAGTCACTCTGAGATTTCCTCATTTGTGACTATCCTTACAGTGAGTGTACATTATCATGTTGTCTTTACAGTGACTGTCCTCATTTGTTGAAGGAAAAAAGCATTAATGTGGTTCAATAGCAATGTATTCAAGCGGCAATTACACAAGGGATAATCACTCTGAGATTTCCTCATTTGTGACTATCCTTACAGTGAGTGTACATTATCATGTTGTCTTTACAGTGACTGTCCTCATTTGTTGAAGGAAAAAAAGCATTAATGTGGTTCAATAGCAATGCATTCAAGTGGCAATTACACAAGGGACAGTACATGCCCATTAAAGTTGGTGTTTTGTTATCCAGCATGACAATGGAGATAGCATACTCTGTGTCAATTTTACTGATCAAATTTCCCTCCGCCAGGCAAAGCAACAATCTAGGTATGATAAGGTAAAGTTTTTGCAACAATTTCTTGCTGCTGCTAAGGTTACCATTGTTTATGGTTTCTATTATATAGTTCTATCTATATTGCTATATGGCCTTTTGTTTAGGATTAAGTAGACGAGGGAAAATATTTCTTTTGTGGATTGTAAACAAAACATTGAATTATTTCAGAGAATAGATCTAAATCTATAAGATGCTACGATGGAGCACATGACCATGTACTTGTGAATATTAGGATCCATGTTAATCAAATGACTGCTTTATGTAAATTACTTTTGAGTAAGTAAAAGGCAATACAATTTTTTGAAGTGTGCAAGGATTTTTATGATATACAGGTGTACGAAGAAATGAATCTGTGTTGTTTTGTATCAATATCAAACATCTCTGATATATTTTCATGTTTTTATAATCTATTTTGCAGATGAAAATTGTCCAACAGATAAAGATTGGGAACTTCTCCCAGCATCTGTACCTACATCTCTCTTATATACTACAAGTTTCTTGCCATCAGAAATTGCAGTTCCCTCACGTGACATTGATGGTGAAGTGTTCTTTTCAGAACCATCATCTATGGTTACCAATGCTCCTGTTTTAGGCAATAAGTTTGTTGCATTCCATGAGCCATTGGTCAAGTTTCTTCTACGAGCTTCTGATGCCTCAAAATCTAAGCAGTGCCTACGCATGCCTCGTTGTGGTTGATTATCATTCTGTACATGAATTATAATGAGTAATCAGTTTTGGGCCTTGGAATCTTGTATGTAACATGCACAGGCATTTCATGGCTAAATGAATCTATTTTAAAAGCATCAACTTTTCTTACATGATGCTGGATACATAAGTAGAACAAGCGTATATCAAATTGGAAGCAATCAGAACTCCACAATGACATATTATTTAGAGTACTCTTCAGTTTAAGTAATAATGCATATATTGACACTGTAAAGACAACATGATAATGTACACTCACTGTAAAGACAACATGATAATGTACACTCACTGTAAGGACAGTCACAAATGAGGACATCTCACAGTGACTGTCCCTAGTGTAATTGCCACTTGAATGTATTGCTATTTAGCCACATTAATGCTTTTCTTCTTCAACAAATGAGGATAGTCACTTTAAAGACAACATGATAATGTACACTCATTGTGAGTGTACATTATCATGTTGTCTTTATAGTGACTATCCTCATTTGTTGAAGAAGAAAAGCATTAATGTGGCTGAATAGCAATACATTCAAGTGGCAATTACACTAGGGACAGTCACTGTGAGATGTCCTCATTTGTGACTGTCCTTATAGTGAGTGTACATTATCATGTTGTATTTACAGTGGCTGTCCTCATTTGTTGAAAGAAAAAAGCATTAATGTGGTTCATTAGCAATGTATTAAATAATTTTTTTTTTTAATCCACCCACAGGCGTCGCCATTGCGACAGGAGCCCGTCGTAATGCGATGCAGGCACCCGTCGCAATTGCTTGGGAGGACCGTCACAATTGCGACGGCCCTCCGAAGCCATGCGACGGGGGGGGCGACGCCCATGCCGCTAAAAAATTTTAGCGACATTGCGACGGGAGGGCACCGCAATTGCGACGGCTACCCATAGACGTCGCAATTTGCGACTAAAAAATAGCGACGTCTATGGGTGTTGCTATTGCGACACATAGCCGTCGCAATTGAGATACATAGCCATCGCAAAATGCCCCCAAATGTATTAGTGTAGTTGGATGATAACTGTTAGTCTTAAATCCACTAACAAGGTCACACCTTACAGTGTGTTTTGTAACCTTTAATAGGATTGGCTCTTCACCGAGCTCACTTCAAAAGAGTGAACAATATTTTGGGTTTCCGGTCCCAAGTGGTTTTTCCCTTTACAAGGTTTCCACGTTAAATCTTTGTGTTATGTATTTCTATGATGATTGTTTGGTTATCATAATTTACATGTTGCATATTTGATTTGGTCGGTAATCACTATGAGTTATTAACTGGTAATTGGTAAAAGCACAGACAGTTTAAGTATTTTACGTTACCGAGCTGTAGAAGTTTGCTGAATTTGTTTAAAGATATACATTTTTTATTTGAGACTATTGGATAACTGATCTAACTGATTCACCCCCCCTCTTAGTTATTCTAACAATATAATGGGTCCTAAGTGGGTTTAATATATCATAAGGGGTCATAATGGGTCTTAAGTGGCCCTAAGACCCCTTAGGTCCCCTTAGAACACATTAGGACCCTTATGATACATAATGGGTCCTAAGTGGTTGTAATGTATCATAATGGGTCCTAAGTAGCCTTAGGACCCATTATAACCCTTAGGACTCATTAGGACACATTAAGACCCCTTAGGACCCATTACGACACTTATTATGCATTAGGACCCCTAAGAACCCATTATGTATCATAAGGGTCCTAATGTGTTTTTAATTGGTCCTAATGTGTTCTAATGGGTCGTAATGGGTCATAATGTGTCCTAATAGGTTCTAATGGGTCCTAATAGGTTGTAATGGGCCCTAATAGGTTCTAATGTGTTCCAATAGGTCCTAGGACCCCTTACGATCAATTAGGGCCCTTTAGGACCCATTACGACCCCTTAGGACACATTACAATCCTTATGATACATAATGGGTCTTAAGTGGTTGCAATGTATCATAAGGGCTCATAATGGGTCCTAAGTGGTCCTAGGACCGACTGCTTAGGACACATTACAATCCTTATGATACATAATGGGTCTTAAGTGGTCGCAATGTATCATAAGGGCTCATAATGGGTCCTAAGTGGTCCTAGGACCCATTAGGACTGCTTAGGACCCATTAGGACTCTATAGGACACATTACAACCCCTTAGGACACATTACAACCCTTATGATACATAATGGGTTTGAAGTGGTTGCAATGTATCATAAGGGGTCATAATGGGTCCTAAGTGGTCTTAGGATCACTTAGGACCCATAAGGTCCCTTGGGACCCATTATGACACATTAAGACCCCTTAGGACCCATTACGAGGCATTAAGACACTTATTACATATTAACACCCATAAGGACCCATTATGTATCATAAGGGTCCTAATGTGTTGTAATGGGAAATAATGTGTTTTAATAGGTATCAATGTGTGGTAATGAGTCCTAGTGTGTCCTAATAGGTCTTAAGGGTCCCAGGACCACTTAGCACCTGATTATGACCCCTTATGACACTTATTACACATTAAGACACCTAAGGACCCATTATGTATCATAAGGGTCCTAATGTATTTTAATGGGTCGTAATGGGTGCTAATGTGTTCTAAGAGGTCCGTAGACCACTTAGGAGGTCTTAAGGAAATGTCTTAAGGGGATGTATAAAGGGGATGTCTTAAGGGGATCTAAAGTTATGATGTCTTAAGGAGATGTATAAAGGGGGTGTGTTAAGGGGATGTCTAAAGTGGATGTTTTAAGGGATCTAAAGTTGTAATTTCTTTAGGGGATGTCTTAAGGGAATTAAAATTTATGATGTCTTAAGGAGATTTATTAAGGGGATGTCTAAATGGGATGTCTTAAGGGGATCTAAAGTTACGATGTTTATAAATAACAATATACATAAAATAAAATTTATAACTATATATCAAAACCATTGAACTATCAAGGCATACATAACAACATACATAAAAGCATACATAGAAGCATGTATAACTATATATGAAAACCATTGAGCCATCAAATAATAAATAACAACATAAATAAAAATATACATAAAATCACACATAAAAGAATTTATAACTATATATTAAAAACATTGAACCATAAAAGAATACATAATACCATACATAAAAGAATTAAAACAAGCATGTATAACTATATATCAAAACCATTGAACCATGTCAAAATAAATAGGATTTCAAATTCTAGTTCAAATATGGAAGTACGAGCTACACAAACAAGTTTAGCTTAAAAATCACGATACATATAGTCTGGATCCTCTCTATCTTTTATTATCTCCACAAGTTTTTCATGTTCTTCAATAGTGTTAGTAAATGAATTTTTCTCTTTCAAATTTATTTCTTATGCTCTATTGCCCATTATGAAACATTTAAACTTTACTAACAAATGGATTAAACCTAGGTGCTTAATCCTCTGAATTTTGGTACAACTCCCATAAATATTTTCAATGAATATTTTATGCCAAAGAATAATGCGCTTGCTGCAAATATCAAACTTTTGACCAGAAAGTTGGTAAGGCTAAAATAGTAACTTTCATCAACATGATATAATTACTGTGCAATGATAACTAATAAACCTGAAGCTCATAGACTTCAGCGAATAAACAATATATCAATTCAACACAACTTAAATTCAAATTCAAAGGAAACTATAGACATTCAATCAAGAAATTCCATTCAATTTAGAATACCCCAACAGAGGCCCACTCAAAGATATAAACCAACAGATCTATAGCAATAAGTTTCTTTCATTCACTGATAAGGAACGACTTAATTCAAGTTTTGATAGAAAATAAAACTTCAACTACTTTACTTAAGCATAAAATAACTAACTAACATCCCTTTCGATAGTTTCTTCCTGGCTCTATATAGCCATTAATTACATTTATAAAAAATAATAATGTTTTGAAACTCCCTAAGTTTCAGAAAATAATTGATTAAGCTAACCAGAAAGTACTAAAAATGGTAAACTTTAAACTAGACAGAAATGACCCAAAAAGTGCAGAGAAAGTCCACTGATATCGGCTGAGCTAGATGCTTGAAATTCAATTTTGTGGCACCTCGGGTGCATGTGCTTGCTTCCAATCCTCATGAGATAATGATGCACTGATAACGATTGCATGATATGGCAGACTAATGAGGGAAATTCTTTGTCCAAGAACCTTCCTATCCTTGCAAATTTGATTCAGCTTCAACTTGTGGGACTCCAAATTGTCTACATAGACAACTAGCATAGCTTCCGTATTGGCTATGGAAGTAAAATCTTCCATTGTGAGCTCCTTGCTATCTTTGATAGCCATTATCCCTATTTCCAGTTCCTGGGTCATCTTCTTTGCACTCTTCACATCCTAAGTTTCTTCATCTATTAGAGCAATACTCAAGCATTTTAGATCTTTTTGCATGGTGTCAATCAAACTTTTGAGATCATTGAGCAGATGGGTTGCCCCATTGCATCCATCTTTGATAATTAAATTTCTCCACTCAATGATTTTTATAGAAACATACAGGACTTCTTTGTTCAGGCCATGGACTAGTTTCTCCAGAAGGAATTTAGGCACCCCATAATTATCAATTCCCATTAGCTGATCAACTATTCCTATCCACTTCTTCTTTTCCTTCTTCCATTATGTCAGTTCGGCAAGAAACTCTGAGATGACTTTTGTTACAACTCCATGAGTCTCAATCAACTGGGTGATGTAATCCCCTCCACGCTTGACCATGCTCGTAACCCATTTGTTAAAAACCTCTACCACCATTTTGTTCCTTTGAATCTGGTCCAATGTTTTACGGACCTCAGGTGATTGAGGGTCAAAGGTATGAGGAACTTGGGCTAATGGGAGTGGGCTGGGCTGCTGTACTACTTGAATGAACTTTTCCAACCACTAAATAGTTTCCTTTAGTTCCTTCTCATCTTTCTCATCCTTGAAGGTTCTGTGTAATATCTTCTGTGTAGAAAGTTTCAGGTGCTTCGCATCTACCACTCTACTGGCTACTCCTAAGTCTATCTTCTCAATGGTAAAGTCTTCAACTGAAGCTTCAAAAACTTGTTTATCAGACTTAGGCACTACCCTTTCTGCTACCCACCTTCCAATTTTCTCATCAACATCAATCATTGATTCCATCCTAATCCTCTTAGGCTTCACTATAGCCCCTAAGCATTTACTAACCATGTCTTCTACTGGGAGAGTTATCGGTAAGACATTCCTTTTCTTGCTAGCAATAGAAGTTCCTAACTAGCTGAGGGTAGGGGATGGAGTCTACAGAGAGTCACCTGCTACAGTTACTAAAGGTTCTCCTGAATCTGGCTAAGTTCTCTTTGGGGTCATTGTGTTTTCTTCCATATTTTCTAAGCCAATTTGTTCTATCATTTGAGTATCCATAAGGTCAAGATCTATGACCTCCTCTTCATTAACCAGTTTGGTACTTTCTTTAACAACTCTCCTTCTCAAGTTCCTTTTCACTGGAGACGAACTAGAAGATGCTTGTTTCACCAAGTCAGTTGAAGACTTCCTCTTATTTTTTAGTACCTGCAAGGGAAATAGTTTTATCAGCAGTGGCAATGGGTTTAGCAATATTTTCAGCTTGTGAAACTCTTCTAGGATTATGTCTTCTCAAAATACGGGGTTTCTTACTGTTAATCCATTTCTCAGTCCTCTTAATCACATTAAGAGTCTTAACTATTAGGCTCTCTCTCTCCTCAATTTCCCAATCTATTTCAGGGAGTGGTGTACCTCTAACTCTGGTTTCATACTACTCATCAATCATGTCTGTACCATCATCTTCATCTATTGTAGAGATGTCAACTTGAATGTTTAGAGACACAACTTTTCCTAGGGTAAACCTAGACCAGGTTCTTCTTCTCACTTCAAAATCATCTACACAATCCTCCCAATAATCCTCTATTTGAGGAATATGCTGAAATTCAGATGGCAAGCTGAAATGTTGAGTTTCATAACCCATGGTATCAAAATCTTTTCTGAGTGCAAATGTCTTCAGATTCAATTTCCTTAACTCATGCTTTAGATTTAGGGCATTTGAAGATGTTTTGCAAGTGTAATAACCTATTTCAACCAGGAAACTAGATTTTTCTCTTCCCTTCCTTTCCTTAACCCCTTTGTGCACATATGCCAGCTGGCAAGCTACCTCTGTAATGATTAAACTATCAAAAGTATATCTTGGTAGTTTGAATGGCTCTCCTTCAAAACCACCCACTCTCAAATACGTGAATCTTCTAAATTGGATAAAGAAAGTCCCATAAGTGTTGACAAAATCCTTCACCTCTTTTGACATCCTTTTCTTGATATTTCCTTGAAGTTGATGTACCAACCTTCCAAAGAAAACTCCATTAACCTTGAGGAAACTATCAACATGGAACTCCTTTTGTAGGTGAGGGTAGTAATCATAAATTTTCATGTTTGGGAGAGGTTTCTCATGAAAAAATCCTTTCCACTCTTTGGTGCAAGCCAAAATGTAAAATAAGTAAGAGGACATATGGAAGTTATCGTGAGCTAAAAAATTTGCTAGCTGATGATTGAGCTCATCGGCTATAGTCTCTACCCAGTTTATATATTTTTCCTCATTGAGAGTGACCTGGATATAGAAGTACATCCAGTCATGCCAATAGTACACATGCTGGTTCCCTTTGATTCAATTCAACATTATGACTAGGTCATCTACTTCGGGCTTAAAATGATCTACAATGAGCGGCTTTGGGAGTCAGGAACCTCCTTTTTGAGCTTTGAGTAACCAGTACTGAGATATTTCATTTCGGTATACCTGTCTCTTGGTGGCAAAGACTGTCTAAGATGATGGGATATTGCATCCTTCATATGGGTCTTTTTCTAGAATCCCTAATGACTTCAAGACAACATCTCTGCTTATAAAAACCAGCGGACTCCCATCAACTTTCTTGATACATTTTTCCTCAAAATTATACCTTCTAGCACATTCGATAATTAATTCTTGACATGGGGCTACTATGGGAAAAGTAGCTGCATCAGCTAAACTACTTAGGATGACCTTTGCTAACATAGAATGGGGACTGGGCTCTTTGATTCGGGTTTTAATTTCCTCTAAAGCTCCTATTTTAATCAGGGTGTCTTCACAATCGGACAAGGAGGAGATTAAAGGAGAGGTATTTTTGAAATTCAGAGCTAGGTTCTTCATTTTAGGATATCAAGGCAAGAAAAACAATAGGGAATGCAACAACTTTGAAAGGAAAACAACCTTGACAAATGAAAGAGCTTTAACTAAAACAATGGAGGCCAACAGAGAGACTCACCTAGTTTTTATGCGATGAACTAAGCACTGAGATGAGGAGAGGATACCTTCTTCCACGACGACTGCATGAGATGTTTTGAGCATTATGAATAAAATAGTCTAAACTTGAGAATTTATCTAAAAACAATTACAAAATCCTTGGAGATTTTCAATAATGGCGGATTAATGTCACACAAGGTTCAATTAATGATTATTTGATAACTCACACCACTTTCAACATTAGTTTCTATACTTTCCCCAATTGAAATGACACTTAAGTGTTATTTTGATTAAGTATGACATCCTTGAAATGTGTAGGAGTCATAATCAATCCCCAGCTATCATCCATGTCAAATCACCACTTTGTTTCTTCACAACTTACGAGCACATATCGAACCTTCAACCTTGAACTACTAGAAATCATAGTTCAAGTTCAACGAGATGACGGAGAGACTATCCTTTGGCATAATTATAAAAAAAGAGAAAAATGAAGACGGAAAAGAAGAAAACAAAAAGAGCACTTTGCAAAGGGGGAATATCAGTTGAACTTTTAATCTTGAACTAGGAGAGTTCAAGGTTCACAGTTCATTGGGGGAGTGCACACTGCGAAGATGAAATGCCGCTAATCTTGCAAATAAAGAGAAAATCATACCAAAGGATGTTATTGAACATTGAATCTTGAACTATGAAAGTTCAAGGTTCAATTTCAACTGACAAGGTGTATCTGCAAAAGGTTAAAACTTTTAAATGAACAACACCTTGAAAAATTATGGGGTGATTTTGGGAAAATAGAGCCTGCAAAGTTTGAACAAAATCTATTGGTAACAATGGCTCTGACTGGGGGATGAGACCTGATGAGGTTGAAGGATGAACCTTTAGCTTTGGTTTCATAGACTAGGAAAAACTTAAAATAGAAAAGAAAGGGAACAAGCCAAAAAGGAAAGACTAAAAATAGCACAACAAAAAGGATATGTACAGGGAAGAGGGGTAAACCTACTCAAAGTTTATACAACTTGAGGTCCTAACCATTAAAGGTCAGGGGAAAAATAGTACCATCCAAATGTTCCAATTGAAAAAAATTACCTCCCAATACTTTACTGATGATAAACGGGCCCTTCTAAAGTGAATCAAACTTTCCATGAGCACCCTTGGGTTCTCGCCTTTTGTCCCATAACAAAACTTGATCTCCCTCCATAAAATTCCATGGTCTAGCTTTTTGATAAAAAAATTTCTTGACCTGGGCTTGATGTGAGGCTATTTGACTTACCATTTCCTCTCTTTCTTCATGTATTTTATTGAGATACAAAGTTCATTTCTCAAGGGCATCTTGATAAACCTAATCTTCAATTGTTTTTTGCAGCTTCACAGTAGCTAACTACAGAGATAATGAAAGTTGAGCCTCAATGCCATAAACCAATTCAAAGGGTGACATGCCAATAGCTCTTTTTAGAGATGTTCAATCAGCCCAAAGAGATTCAAACAGTTTCTTATGCCAATCCTTAGCATTGTCACATACCCATTTTCTCATTATTTTGATCAAGTTCATATTACTTGATTCCACCTGTCCATTTCCCTATGGATAATAGTCAGATGCGTGGGATAGGTAGATACCATGATCATAGTAGAATAACTTTAATTTATGAGAAGAGAAATTGGTAGCATTGTCTGTAACCAGTTTGGTGGGAACTCCAAACCTAACCAAGATGTAATTTTTAATAAACTCACATACAACCTTAGATGTGGTCTTCTTAACCAGGATTGCTTCCACCCATTTTGTAAAATAGTCCATTGTAGTAAGAATGTGGGTGTATCCAGCACTAGAGGGAGGGTTGATTGGTCTGATGAAATCTAGACCCCATTGTTCGAAAGGCTCTTCTATGTCTACGGTCTTAAAGGGAGAGCTGCTAATTGTGGCTTTCCACCGAATATCTTACATTTCTCACAACTTGCAACCCACTTATAAGCATCACCAAACATTCCTGGCCAGTAATAAAAATTCCTAAGAATCTTAAAATCCGTTATCGTGGAAGAAAAATGACCACTGCATGCCTCATTATGAAACTTTTTGAGCAATTTTTCTTGCTGTTCTTTGTCAACACACCTCAAGAAAGCTCCATCTAAACCCTTTTTATATAGTATGTCATCAACAATAACATACTTTGTAGCTTTTAGCCTAAGATTCCTTCTTTCCTTGGGAGTTAAATGAGGAGGAAAATCTCCATAAGTAAGGTAGAATACCACGTCTGAAAACCAAGAATCACGTAGACTGACAAAAAGAGCAGTGGGAAAGTTGCTATTTTATCCTACTTAGACATAAGTTTACACAATCCCTGTCCCTTGAACAACTTTGTAGGATGAATCTCTAGGTCAAACTCTTGAATCCTAGAGATCCAGGTTCCTCGATTGTTCATCCCAATCTCTTATTGAGTTAATACATCTTTGACAGCAGAAGTAGGAATGAAAAAACTAAGTGGGAGTGTAGAATATAGAACCTGAAAGCTTTTACTACTTTAACCACTGCATATGCATGTTTCTCAACCAATGGATAGTTTAACTCATGCTTCTTGAGAGGGACACTCATGAAGGCAATGGGTACCTCTTCTCCCTTGTCATTTTTCTGCAGTAATATCCCAGACACTGTGTTCAGAGGCATAATAGTATATTATGAAGTCCTTCTTGTAATCAAGATTTATTAGTGTGGGGGCTTCTGCTAGGGATTTCTTGATGTCATCAAATGCTTTGATAGCCTCTGTGCTCCATTTAAAAAGATTCTTTTCACTCATGAGACTTACCATATGCTTAGTTGTCTCAACAAAATCTAGAACAAACCTTCTGCGGAAATTGGTTTGCCCAAAGAAAGATTTTACTCTAGTCTTATTAGAAGGCAGACCAAGTTGCTAAATTTCTTAACTCTTTTTGGATCAATCTTGATTCCTTATTTTGACACAATGTGTCCTAACAACTTTCCTTCTGTGACTGCAAAGACAGACTTTTGGGGGTTTAAGGAGATACCATGTTCTTTGCATCTCTGTAGAACTGATCTTAAATCTTTTAGATGATTTCTACACCTTTTGGAAAATACTGTAAGATCATCAAGATAAACAACTATTACCTTATTTAGCAGGTGACTAAAGGAAGAATTCATTGCACACTGAAAAGTGGCACCCACATTTATCAAACCAAAAGGCATTATGTTGTAAGCATATGTACCCCATGGGGTAGTAAAAGCCGTTTTGTGCTGATTCTGATCAGCCACCTTAATCTGGTTATAACTAGAGAGTCCATCCAGCATGGACATCATCTTTGAACCTGCCATAGTCTGCAGAATATGGTCCATAACAGGGAGTCCATAGTTATCTTTTAAGCTACATTGGTTCAAGTTCCTGAAATCTACGCAAATCCTTATTTCACCATTTTTCTTCCTAATAAGAACTATGTTGGCGATCCAGGTGGAATGATGAATAGGGTAGATGATACGAGCTTGAAGCATCTTTTCTACTTCCTTTTGAATTGCTTCAAAAACCTTTGGATTATAATTTATTAATTTTTTCCTAAAAGGTGAAGTACCTGGTTTGAGAGGAGTCTAGTGCTAGAACTTTCCTCCTTTAAATTTTTTTAAATCATGATAGGACCAAGCAAAGGTGTCCCAATACTCCTTTAACAGATTAACAAATCTCCGCTTCTCATCTAGAGTACAACTGATGAAGGGTGCTCCCCTTAATACCACAAACACATAACAGAAATAGAGAAACAACAACAGTAATATGCAAGAACAGAAAATTGGCTTCTTATTATCTCCACAAATGTGGAATTACAAACTTTCAGAATTACAATATTCAAAGCCACATGGGCATTCCATTACAATATTCCATAGGACAAAGCCTCGAATCAATACCCAGATCTACTACCCAGAACTATTCTGAACTGCCTAAGACAATAATACAGCCTTCCTTATATAGGCAATTATCACCGCCTGGGAAGGTTCCAGAATTTTAGCCAATAAGGCCGACCAAACTTAGAATTATTTTATTTTACATTTTATTACATCATAGTCGGCTCAAGATAACCTTTGAAACCCGAACAGAAATTTTGAAGAAAATTATTTTTCGCCATTTCAGGTGGCCCAACTTCCGAAGACCATAAGTCATCACCAGTTGACCCGATCGGCTATTATAACCCCATTTCGGAAATGCCACGAAGCGCTCTACAAGCTTGACCCATGCAAGTGCCCATCACCCAAATTTTTGACCTCATCCGGGGCCTCTAAGGCCTTCAAAACTGAGTTCAAAGTTTCTGTACCCTGCTGCCAATACCGAAAATCTTCAATATCTTCCAATATACACTTGATCTGGCAATGAAACTTTACTGGCAGACTTATATGACCAAAATGAACCTCCAAGAAAGAAATCAGATCATTCTGAGCACATACAAAAATTACCAAAAATAGTAACTTTCCATAAATAGCAGCTCTGCACAAAATAACCCTTATTGAATATAAAAACATAAATATTTTTGGGTGATGCAAGATTGCTCTTACACCCAGGATGCTCCTGCATCAGACACCCGGGGTAATTTGAGAAGTGACCCTGTCATGACTCAGGTGTGCAGAGGAAAACCAAGACGGTTAACCTCCTCCTTTGTTAGCCATGATGAATCTTCAATAGGTCGTCCTTTCCATTTGACCAAATACTCTTCGTAAGTCCTGTTCCTTGTGCTTCTGCCAACACGACTATCCAGTATGTCTTCAATCTCCTTAGTGTCTGAACTAGTTGTTGGAATACTCCACTGTGCTGTTGTGATCTCATCTACAACACCTCCTTCATGATACTCTGTCAGATCTGAAATGTTAAACACTGGCGAAATATTTAGCTCAGTAGGTAATTCTACCTCATATGCATTTCCTGAATCATGTTTCTTCAGTATCCTACATGGTCCAAACTTCTTCATTTTCAGCTTGTTATATGTACCAACTGGAAACCGCTCCTTCCGCAAATGAACCATGACTTCATCACCAACCTGAAATTCCTTATACCTCCTTTTCTCATCTGCCTTAGCCTTATACTGTGTATTCATCTTGGTAATATGCTTCCTCACCTCCTCATGGATGTTCTTCAAGTGTTCTGCAAAATCCTCAGCTTCAGCACTACTTATTTCTCCTTTATCTATCTTCCTCAATTCAGATGCATTTCTTGGACTACTTCCATATACAATCTGGAATGGTGATTTACTAGTGCTCCTGTTGATAGAATTATTGTATGCAAATTCTGCCTGTGGTAAAATCAAATCCCATCCTGTTGGCTTATCTCCAACCAAACATCTCAGCAAATTTCCCAAACTCCTATTCACCACCTCTATCTGTCCATCAGTCTGTGGATGATGTGATGAACTAAACTTCAAATCTGTCTTCAACTTCTTCCACAATGTACGCCAGAAATATCCAACAAACTTAGTGTCCCGATCTGAAACTATGGTCTTTGGCAAACCATGAAGTCTCACTACTTCTCTGAAAAACAATTCTGCTACATGAACAGCATCATTAGTCTTCTTGCAGGGAATGAAATGTGCCATCCTTGAAAATCTGTCAACCACTACAAAAATTGAATCATGCCCCCGCTGAGTCCTCGGTAAACCAAGAACAAAGTCCATGCTGATATCCTCCCAAGGCTTCTCTGGTACAGGTAATGGCTGATACAATCCTGTATTCTGCTTCACTCCTTTTGCCATCTGACATACTCTGCAACTCTGTACAAACTTCTTCACATCTTACTGCAATTGTGGCCAATAATAATTTTCACTAACCAAAGAAAGGGTTTTGTCACGACCAAAATGTCCAGCCAATCCTCCGCTATGCTTCTCCTTGATGAGATTCTCCCTCATAGAACTTCGTGGAATGCACAACTGACTCCCTATGAATAGCATATCATCCTGGATGATGAAATCCAACCATTTCATCCTGTCTAGAGTAACAGGTTCTGTACAAGCTTTCCAAGCTTCACCAAAATCAGGATCCTCTGGATACAAATTCTTGAGTTCCTTGAACCCAACCACCTCAATCTGCATCTCTGTCAGCAATAGTTGCCTTCTGCTAAGAGCATCTGCAACCCTATTAGACTTTCTACTTCTGTGTTTCAAAACAAATGTATAACTCTGCAAAAACTCAACCCATTTCAAATGCCTTTGATTCAATTTTCCTTGACTATTCAAATATTGCAAAGCTTGATGATCAGTATACAAAACAAACTCTTTAGGAAGCAGATAATGTCTCCACTTCTTTAATGCCTGAACTATAGCATAAAATTCCTGATCATAAACAGAATATTTCCTCTTGGCATCATTTAACTTCTCACTGAAATAAGCAACAGGTTTACCTTCTTGGCTCATAACAGCTCCTATTGCAGTACCACTAGCATCACAATCTACTTGAAACACCTTATTAAAATCTAGAAGTGCTAAAACTGGTTGTTCTGTAACTTTTTGTTTCAACAATTGAAAACTTTTTTCTGCCCCATTAGTCCACTTAAACTCTTTTCTATCCCCTCTCATTGTTTCAGTCAAGGGTCCACAAATACTGCTAAATTTTTTGATAAACTTTCTGTAAAAGCTAGCCAAACCATGAAAAGATCTTACCTCAGTAGCACTCCTTGGAGTAGGCCATTCAAGGATAGCCTGTACCTTCTCTGGGTCCATTTTTAGACCTTCTGCTGAAACTACAAATCCCAAATACACTAACTCTTTCTTCACAAAAATGCACTTCTTCAAATTAATCAACAATTTCTCATCTCTCAACTTCTCAAACACCATACGAATATGCATCATATGCTCATCCAATGTCTTACTAAAGATCAAAATATCATCTAGGTAAACAATGACAAACTTACCCAAAAATTCTTTCAGAACCTCGTTCATGAGCCGCATGAAAGTGCTCGGTGCATTGGTTAGCCCAAAAGGCATGACTAACCACTCATATAGTCCTTCCTTTGTTTTGAAGGTAGTCTTCCATTCATCTCCTTCTCTGATCCGAATCTGATGATATCCACTCTTCAGATCTATCTTTGAGAAATACACAGCTCCACTCAAACAGTCCATAATATCATCCATTCGTGGCAATGGAAACCTGTACTTGATTGTGATCTTGTTTATTTCCCTAGAATCTGTGCACATCCTCCATTCTCCATTCTTCTTTGGTGCTAATACCGCTGGTACAGCACAGGGACTCAGACTCTCATGGATCAATCCTTTCTGTAACAGTTCATGTACTTGTCTGTTCAACTCCTCACTTTCTGCAGGTGTCATTCTGTGTGCTGCCTTATTTGGAAAACTCGCTCCTGGGATCAAGTCCATCTGATGACTGATCTTCCTGACTGGTGGTAATCCATCAGGCACATTATCAGATACAATATCCTGAAACTCATTCAACAAATCTGCAACTTCTACAGGAACATCTTCTACTTCCTCTTTACCAGCTTTTGGAATTAAAGCAAAACATACATGCTCATGCCTCATACCATCTAGGAATTTCCTTCCATCAACAAATGTTATTCTTGCATTACCACATACCTTTTCTTTAGTCTCCTTCAATGGCTTTAGCTTATGTCGCACTCCATCCTTTGTCAGGAAATAGGTATTTGCACGACCATCATGTACAGCACATCTGTCAAACTGCCATGGTCTACCCAACAACATATGACATGCATCCATAGATATGATATCACACAATACCTCATCTTGGTATCCGCCAACCTTAAACTTTAGTAGGCATTGTTCATTGACCATGACCTTGTGGTCATCCTGTACCCAGGCAATCCGATATGGATGTGGGTGTTTCTGTATCTTGAGCTTCAACTTCTTCACCATCTCTTCTGACACCAAATTGTTAGTGCTTCCACTATCAATAATCACATCACAACATTTACCTTCGCACTTGCACCTGGTGCGAAACAGGCTCCTTCTTTGCTCAGGTTCATTCTCACCACTCAACAGGACTCTTCTGTTAATCAACGTTTCTCCTCTTTCAGCATCTTCAAAATTTGATGATCTGGCATCTTCATCTACATGTGCAACTCTAGCCTGGCCTTCATTTCTCCTGTCTGTTCTACCTTGGTGCTGAGGACATTCAAATGCCCTATGACCTTCTTCTCCACAGTGAAAACATGTTCCACGGAAGCCACCTCTTCCAGATCCTTGTCCCTTTCCTCTTCCTCTCTGATCTCTATTATTCTGATCCTGGAAGTGATTGGAATTATTTCCTCACTGATTCTGACTGCTACTGGCCTCATCCTTCTTTTTCGGATCTTCATTTCGGCCACCGTATGACCGTCCACCGCGACCTCTTCCATTTTGTCTACTCTCAAACTTCTTGTTCAGCTTTTCTTCTACTTTTAGGGCAAATTGGTATGCCTCCTCAATACTGTTCATTCGAACCAGATTCAACTCCTCCTGAATGCTTGGCCTTAACCCATTAAGGTATCGAGCAACTTTCTCCTTATCAGCTTCGGCATGGCCTGTTCTGATGAGGAGTCGATAGAACTCCTCTGTATACTCCTGAACAGATCTTCCTGCTTGCTTCAGACTCTGCATTTTCTTCAGTAGGTCAAGCTCATAATCAATAGGAATGAACTGTCGCTTCAATTTATCCACCATCCGATCCCATCTTGTGATTTTATCTTTCCCTCTTCTATTTCGCTCTAATTGAATTTCTTGCCACCAGATCTTCGCATGACCTTTCAGTCTGGCCTTCGCAAATTTGACCCTATCAGGATCGTCAACATCTTCGTACTCAAAATATTCCTCACATTCATTGATCCAGTCGATCAATTCCTCTGGGTTAAGATTTCCAGAAAATGTAGGAACCTCAATCTTAGGTCTTTTCCCAATCTTAGAAATGGCCTGAAAAAGTCTTTCTTCCTCCTGGTTCACAATTTCGACTTCTCCTTCTTGATATTCTTCTTCGGCTTCATCCTCGCTTTCATCTCTGACATTAGGATTTATTCCTCTGCGAATCTCTTCTTGTAATGCTCGCACTTGTCTCTGTAGCTCTCTAACCTCAGGTGTTACAACACCAGCTCTTCCGCCACGTTCCCTTCGTGGAGGCATTTTCGCGATGCGCGCTGAAACCCTAGCCACGGTCCTGGTGCAAACTGCCTCACAGTCAATGATCTGTTTACACACTCAAGAACTCCTGCTCTGATACCACCTGATGAAGGGTGCTCCCCTTAATACCACAAACACATAACAGAAATAGAGAAACAACAACAGTAATATGCAAGAACAGAAAATTGGCTTCTTATTATCTCCACAAATGTGGAATTACAAACTTTCAGAATTATAATATGCAAAGCCACATGGGCATTCCCTTACAATATTCCGTAGGACAAAGCCTCGAATCAATACCCAGATCTACTACCCAGAACTATTCTGAACTGCCTAAGACAATAATACAGCCTTCCTTATATAGGCAATTATCACCGCCTGGGAAGGTTCCAAAATTTTAGCCAATAAGGCCGACCAAACTTAGAATTATTTTATTTTACATTTTATTACATCATAGTCGGCTCAAGATAACCTTTGAAACCCGAACAAAAATTTTTAAGAAAATTATTTTTCGCCATTTCAGGTGGCCCAACTTCCGAAGATCATAAGTCATCACCAGTTGACCCGATCGGCTATTATAACCCCATTTCGGAAACGCCACGAAGCGCTCTACAGGCCTAACTTGCGCAAGCGCCTGTCACCCAAATTTTTGACCTCATCCGGGGCCTCTAAGGCCTTCAAAACTGAGTTCAAAGTTTCTGTACCCTGCTGCCAATACCGAAAATCTTCAATATCTTCCAATATACACTTGATCTGGCAATGAAACTTTACTGGCAGACTTATATGACCAAAATGAACCTCCAAGAAAGAAATCAGATCATTCTGAGCACATACAAAAATTACCAAAAATAGTAACTTTCCATAAATAGCAGCTCTGCACAAAATAACCCTTATTGAATATAAAAACATAAATATTTTTGGGTGATGCAAGATTGCTCTTACACCCAGGATGCTCCTGCATCAACAACATTTACCCAAATTTACACATTTAGGCTCTTCATTCTCCCCAATGTTTACCTTCTCATAGTCGAATTGATTTATATCCCCTTGTGGCGGAGCTGGAGATTTCAAAGCATCATACCTATCATACTGGCTTTCAAGAGAGACAAGCCCCTTAGGAATGTGGTTCCCTTTTAATTGAAAGATTCCTTCATCCATTGCACTATCTGGGGAAAACTCATCACAGGTTGATGAAGACCCTTCAAAGAAGGTAGTGCTAAAAACTTCTGCCAACTATAAGAATTTATCAATTTGTTTATCATCTTGAAAAACCTACCAATGCTCAACATTATTTGGGACTTTTGGTCTGTACACCATTTCAATTTTATATGCACTTTTCTTGAAATCCGAATGTGGCAATAATAGGGAAGAAGAAACTACTAGAGAATCTGCTTGGCTATTTTGTTCTCTGGGAACAACTTCAATGGAGAAAGCCTCAAGCTCTTCAATCTCATCCCAAACATGATTCCTATAATGTTTGAGTCTTTCATTTTTTTCTAATACATTCCTCTTACTTTCCTAACAACAAGTTCTACATCTCCTCTTGCTCTGAGTACTTTGATACCCATCTTTTTTGCTTCTTCAATACCAAGCAAAAGGGACTCATATTCTATAGTGTTGTTCATGTTATCAAATTCTAGCTTAAAAGCTCATGGGAAGAAATCTCCTTTAGGTGATATCAATACAATGCCTGCCCTAGATCCAATAGAAGCATAGCTTGCATCAAATTCCAAAGTCCAAAGGCCATCAGACGTACTTGTTGCTACTTCTTGACTCATGTTTGGTGTTGATGAGATCATATAATTTCCAAACTCTAATTCTTGGTAGAGTATATGAGACTTGGGATCTTCAGATGGAAATACCATGTATTTTGACTTTCCCTCTGGTTGTAAGACAACCCTTTTATCTCCAACCGAAGTGATTGCTTGAGACCAATCAAACTTGATCTCTCCTCCAAGATCCCAATAGAAAGTCTTTCTCAGCAACATGCCGTAGCTGGTTGGAATATCAGCTACAAGAATTGTCAGTTTAATCTTCTTATTGGGGTATGCTGCAAGGGCTACTTGGGCATCCTTGATCTATCCAACTAAGGGGACTTGTTTTGCATCTAGGGCATAGCATTGACCAAAGGTTGCAGTGAGGGGAAGATCTAGAGCTTTGGAAACTGAAGAAGACATAATATTGTCAGATGCCCCAGAGTCTATAACATAGTTATTCAGCTTAAAGCCATGGATGAACAAGGAAAAATAAAATGGCTTTGGATTTAGTCCTACAGAGGGACTCTTGTCTTGTGGAGGAACCTTTTCTTGTGGAGCATTTTTATCTTTAGCAGCTTGGGTTTCTACAGACGGTTGTTTTGGGAAAGTAGCATTAGTAGTCTCATTATCATTTTTATCTGCAAGATTTTGGCCTGATTTGACATGTTTGACAAGTCTTTCCAACTCCTTTGGGTTCATTCTAAGATATTTAGCAGGAGAAACTTGAATCTTAGAACTTTCACAGAAATTGACTATATCAAAAGACTTAGGATTACTTTTCTTTAATGGTTCATCTTCTTTAGAAAAAGAGCTTTTAAAAGTTGATGACTTTTGAGAAAAGTCTTTACCTTTGTCCCACCTTTGTGATGTTGATGGTGTATCATTGACTTGAGAATTACGATAACTTCTTGTTAGCACAGTACATGTAGGGTCCTGTAAAGTTGCCAGAACACTTCCTCCTCACTCAAAGTCAGACTTGTATTCTAAATAATAATTTCTGGAGCCACCAGGAAACTAAGGACTCACTGCATCATCAGGTGATTCTACTGCCAATTCTCAGTTCACATGCATTTGCATTGATTAGATCATCTCTGGACATGAAGTACCATCATGATCATCTGTCAGGTGGAAAGTGCACATATTAGCTCTTCTGGGAGGAGCCTTCAGTGGATTCTTACTAGTCAAAGGATAATTTGGAGATCTGTGACTAGGCCCAGCTTGTTTAGGCATTCCTCTAGGAATATCTTGATACAAATGAGAAGGATTAGAATTATTTTTAGGAAGTTATCTCTTTAGAGTAATCACATCATTTACTAATCTTTGCAGCATAGGATCAGAGGATGATGTATTTTGAATGTTTGGTACTTGGACATCCTTTCTCCACTTCCCTATGGTGATCAAATCATCTTCTAACTCAGTAGCTTGGCCCTGAGTGGTTGCCAAGTCTACTGGTCTATTCCTCCTAAGATGGAAACCGATATCAGGGGGCATCGAATTTACAAAGAAAAATTGCTAATTTTTAGGAGTAGGCCTTTTTGCTATAGAAATTTTATGAATGACCCTGTTGTACCAAGCCACATAATCTCTCATGGGCTCATGGATCTCCTTTTTCATCTGTGTGAGTTGAGCTAATAGAGAATGCTCATCATCTGCACTTTTGAAATGACCTTCAAATGCAATTTTCATGGAATTCCAATCAGTTATGGACCCTGCAAGAAGGTGTCCAAATCACTCCATTGCTCCTTCTATTAGGGTTTGAACAAGAAGTTAGACTGCTACATCCTCTTCTTGCACACCTAAAATGCCAGTGGCTACATTAAAAGAATTGTAATGTTCTTCTACAACTACTTTACCATCACTGAAAAACCTTGGAAGAACATCTTTGGCTCCCTTAGGGAGAGCATGAGGAGCTGGAAAAGCTAGTGGACCTACTGCATTACCCCAAGGTTGAGCCATAATGACTGTTGGAAAAATAGTCAATAGAGGAGGGGTTTGAATACCTAATAAGGTTAAGGCTTTCCAATCGCAAGTCTTGGGAGTTGAGCGGAAAGATTCTTTAGGAGGAGAAGAGGGTCTACTATGAGCCTTTTTCTTGGAGGGGCAAACTCTTGTGGTTTCAAGATTTCTCAATTCTTCAAAAATACTATCAAAAATACTTGCCTCTCATTGAGACCTGGTGTAAGGTCTGGACTCCAGCTTGGCAGTTCTATGGTCTCTGAATTTCTCTATCAACTATTGTGGCTTCTCGAGCTATGAGAAGACCTCTCAACCATTCACCAATATCTTCCTCTTCTTCTAACACCAATTGAACTTGCTGATATTGTTCATTACTTATTTTTACTTTCCAGGCCAAGTTGTTTAAGTCTACAATAATGTCCTGCTGAGTGTCATGAAAGTCTTGACCAGGTTGCAAGACTAGGGGAAGTTCAACTTGACTAGGTATTCTATCAGCAGGTAATACCATAATTACACATTAAACCATGTAAAGGCATTGGTTTACTAATTTCTTCCCCAGTAGAGTCGCCAAAAACTGTTAGTAAATGAATTTGTCTCTTTCAAATTTATTTCTTATGCTCTATTGCCCATTATGAAACATTTAAACTTCACTAACAAATGGATTAAACCTAGGTGGTTAATCCTCTGAATTGTGGTACAACTCCCAAAAATATTTTCAATGAATATTGTATGCCAAAGAATAATGCATTTGCTGCAAATACCAAACTTTTGACCAGAAAGTTGGTAAGGCTAAAATAGTAACTTTCATCAACATGATATAATTATTGTGCAATGATAACTAATAAACCTGAAGCTCACAGACTTCAGTGAATAAACAATATATCAATTCAACACAACTTAAATTCAAATTCAAAGGAAACTATAGACATTCAATCAAGAAATTCCATTCAATTCAGAATACCCCAACATAGGCCCACTCAAAGATATAAACCAACAGATCTATAGTGATAAGTTTCTTTCATTCACTAATAAGGAAATACTTAATTCAAGTTCTGATAGAAAATAAAACTTCAAATACTTTTCTTAAGCATAAAATAACTAACTAACATCCCTTTCGATAGTTTCTTCCTGGCTCTATATAGCCATTAATTACATTTATCAAAAATAATAATGTTTTGAAACTCCCTGAGTTTCAGAAAATAACTGATTAAGATAACCAGAAAGTACTAAAAATGGTAAACTTTAAACTGGACAGCAATGACCCAAAAAGTGTGCAAAAAGTCCACTGATATCAGCTAAGATGGACACTTGAAATTTAGTTCTGTGGCACCCCGGGTGCACATGCCTGCTTCCACTCCTTGTGAGCCAATGATGCACTGATAACGGTTGCATGATATGGTAGACTAATGAGGGAAATTCTTTGTCCAAGAACCTTCCTATCCTTGTAGATTTGATTCAGCTTCAACTTGTGGGACTCTAAATGGTCTACATAGACAACCAGTATAGCTTCAATATTGGCTATGGAAGTAAAATCTTCCATTGTGAGCTCCTTGCTATCTCTGATAGCCATTATCCTTGTTTCCAGTTCCTGAGTCATCTTCTTTGCACTCTTCACATCCTGAGTTTCTTCATCTATTAGAGCAATACTCAAGCATTTTAGATCTTTTTGCATGGTGTCAATCAAACTTTTGAGATCATTGAGCAAACGGGTTTCCCCATTGCATCCATCTTCGATAATGAAATTTCTCCACTCAATGCTTTTTACAGAAACATATAGGACTTCTTCATTCAAGCCATGGACTGGTTTCTCCAGAAGGAATTTAGGCACCCCATAATTATCAATTTCCATTAGCTGATCAACTATTCCTGTCCACTTCTTCTTTTCCTTCCTCCATTCTGTCAGTTCGGCAAGCAGCTTTGAGATGACTTTTGTTACAACTCCATGAGTCTCAATCAACTGGATGATGTAATCACCTCCACACTTGACCATGCTCGTAACCCATTTGTTGAAAACCTCTACCACCATTTTGTTCCTTTGAATCTGGTCCAATGTTTTACGGACCTCAGGTGATCAAGGGTCAAAGGTATGAGGAACCTGGGCTAATGGGAGTGGGCTGGGCTCCTGTACTACTTGAAGGAACTCTGCCAACCGTTGAATAGTTGCCTTTAGTTCTTTCTTGTCTTTCTCATCCTTGAAGGTTCTGTGTAATATCTTCCATGTAGAAGATTCCAGGTGCTTCACATTTGTCGCTCTACTTGCTACTCCTAAGTCTATCTTTTTAATGGTGAAGTCTTCAACTAAAGCTTCAGAAACTTGTTTATCAGACTTAGGCACTACCCTTTCTACTACCCACCTTCCAGTTTTCTCATCAACATCAATCATTGATTCCATCCTAATCCTCTTAGGCTTCATTGTAGCCCCTAAGCATTTACTAACCATGTCTTCTACTGGGAGAGTTATCGGTAAGACATTCCTTTTCTTGCTAGCAATAGAAGTTCCTAACCAGTTGAGGGTAGGGGACGGAGTCTACAGAGAGTCACCTGCTACAGTTACTAAAGGTTCTCCTAAATCTGGCTGAGTGCTCTTTGGGGTCATTATGTTTTCTTCCATATTTTCTGAGCCAATTTGTTCTATCATTTGAGTATCCATAAGGTCAAGATCTATGACCTCCTCTTCGTTAACTGGTTTGGTAATTTCTATAACAACTCTCCTTCTCAAGTTCCTTTTCACTAGAGAAGAACCAAGAGATGCTTGTTTCACCGAGTCAGTTGAAGACTTCCTCTTATTTTTAGTACCTGCAAGGGAAATAGTTTTATCAGCAGTGGCAATGGGTTTAGCAATATTTTTAGCTTGTGCAACTCTTCTAGGATTATGTCTTCTCAAAATTGGGGGTTTCTTACTATTAACCCATTTCTCTGTCCTCTTAATCACATTAAGAGTCTTAACTATTAGGCTCTCTCTCTCCTCAATTTCCCAATCTATTTCAGGGAGTGGTGTACCCCTAACTCTGGTTTCGTACTGCTCATCAATCACATATGTACCATTATCTTCATCTATTGTAGAGATGTCAACTTGAATGTTTAGATACACAACTTATCCTAGGGTAAACCTAGACTAGGTTCTTCTTCTCACTTCAAAATCATCTGCACAATCCTCCCAATAATCCTCTATTTGAGGAATATGCTGAAATTCAGATGTCAAGTTGAAATGTTGAGCTGCATATCCCCTGCTATCAAAATCTTTTCTGAGTGCAAATGTCTTCAGATTCAATTTCCTTAACTCATGCTCTAGATTTAGGGCATTTGAAGATGTTTTGCAAGTGTAATAACCTAATTCAATCGGGAAACTAGATTTTTCTCTTCCCTTCCTTTCTTTAACCCCTTTGTGCACATATGCCAGCTGGCGAGCTACCTCTGGAATGATTAAACTGTTAAAAGCATATCTTGGTAGTTTGAATGGATCTCTTTCAAAACCACCCACTCTCAGATACGTGAATCTCCTAAATTGGATAAATAAACTCCCATAAGTGTTGACAAAAGCCTTCACCTCTTCTGACATCCTTTGCTTGATATTTCCTTGAAGTTGATGTACCAACCTTCCAAAGAAAACTCCATTAACCTTGAGGAAACTATCAACATGGAACTCCTTTTGTAGGTGAGGGTAGTAATCATAAATTTTCATGTTTGGGAGAGGTTTCTCATGAAACAGGCCTTTCCACTCTTTGGTGCAAGCCAAAATGTAAAATAAGTAAGAGGACATATGTAAGTTACCACCAGCTGAAAAATTTGCTAGATGATGATTGAGCTCATCGGCTATAGTCTCTGCCTAGTCTATATATTTTTCCCCATTGAGAGTGACCTAGATATAGAAGTACATCTAGTCATGCCAATAGTATGCATGTTGGTTCCCTTTGATTCGATTCAACATTATGACTAGGTTAGCTACTTCGGGCTTAAAATGATCTACAGTGAGCGGCTTTGGGTGCTGAGAACCTCCTTTTTGAGCTTTGAGTAACCAGTACTGAGCTATTTCATTTTGATATACCTGTCTCTTTGTGGCAAAGACTGACTAAGATGAGGGGATATTCCATCCTTCATACGGGTCTTTTTTGGAATCCCTAATGACTTCAAGACAACATCTCTACTTATAAAAACTAGCGGACTCGCATCAACTTTCTTGATACATTTTTTCTCAAAATTATACCTTCTAGCACATTTGACAATCAGTTGCCAACACGGGGCTACTATGGGAAAAGTAGCTGCATCAGCTAAACCACTCAGGATGACCTTTTCTAACATAGAATTGGGACTAGGCTCTTTGATTCATATTATAATGTCCTCTAAAGCTCTTGTTTTAATTAGGGTGTCTTCATAATTGGACAAGGAGTAGATTAAAGGAGAGGTATTTCTGAAATTTAGAGTTGGGTTCTTCATTTTAGGATCTCAAGGCAAGAAAAACAATGGGGAATGCAACAAATTTGAAAGGAAAACAACCTCAACAAATGAAAGAGCTTTAACTGAAACAATGGAGGCCAACAGAGAGACTCACCTGGTTTTTATGCGATGAACTAAGCACTGAGATGAGGAGAGGATACCTTCTTCTACGATGACTACATGAGATGTTTTGAGCATTATGAATAAAATACCCTGAACTTGAGAATTTATCTAAAAATAGTTACAAAATCCTGAGAAATTTTAAATAATGGCAGATTAATGTCGCACAAGGTTCAATTAATGATTATTTGATAACTTGCATCACTTTCAACATTAATTTCTATACTTTCCCTGATTGAAATGACACTTAAGTTTTATTTTGATTAATTACAACATCCCCGACATGCGCAGGAGTCATAATCAATCACCAGCTATCATCCATGTCAAATCACCACTTTGCTTCTTCACAACTTATGAGTACATATCAAACCTTGAACCCTGAACTACTAGAAATCATAGTTCAAGTTCAACGAGATGACGGAGAGACTATCCTTTGTCATAATTATAAAAAAAGAGCAAAATGAAAATGACAAAGAAGAAAACAAAAAGAGCGCTTTGCAAAGGGGGAATATCAGTTGAAATTTGAATCTTGAACTAGGAGAGTTCAAGGTTCATGATTCATTGGGGCAGTGCGCACTGTGAAGACGAAATGCCACTAAGCTTGCAAATAAAGGGAAAATCATACCAAAGGATGTTATTGAACATTGAATCTTGAACTAGGAAAGTTCAAGGTTCAAGTTCAACCAACAGGGTGTATCTGCAAAAGGTTAAAACTTTTAAATGAAAAAACACCTTGAAAAATTATGGGGTGATTTTGGGAAAATAGAGCCTACAAAGTTTGAACAAAATCTATTGGTAAGAAATAGGAAACCTCCACTTTTAGTTGCTACATCCTTTTTTTTGACAATGTTTCAAATTGCAGCTTTGTTGCTATAACCAAGTGACTGTAATGTAGAACTTTTTGGCCAAGCATGTGTTTGATAAATTGAACACCATTTTTGTCTATCTTCATTTGCTGATAATAAGTGCCATCAATAACAACTGAACCATTTGGATATGACTTTCCATCACCATCTACAATTATTTCTGGTAAATTGTATTTTTCTTTTGTTCATCTTAGTAGATAATGATCTACACCTTTCACATTGTTAAGATCCGTAACCACAACAAAAAAGATCACCTATACACATGGATCCCAAAAATTAAAAACAAAAGCAAGATAAAATTTGAAATCACTTGTGATAAATTAAAATTAAATAAAATAACATATATGCGCACACACATGTATCAACTAAATTAGAAACACATACATAATCATCTAAATATATAGGATCATGAATGTCTATGTCATTGCCATCATCTTCAAAAGGAGGCATTTTGATCTTAAGTCTTTCATAACCCATTTTGAAACATATCTATTTTCAATATTCTCACATTGACTCATTGCATTGTCCTCAATGCAGTCAACACAAAAGCATGATTTTTTTCTCTTACTTGAATCAATGGAGGCTTATAGTTTCCTATAGTCATCAACTGATGTAAACTTCTAATACTAACAATTTTTTGACATTTGTAAGGATTAGATTGATCAATATCTGTTATAAATAAGAAATGAAATTTACACATTTTTAGATCAACAATTATGATGAAAGTGAAATGCACCTGATAAAATTTGAAAAAATATTTTACCTTTCACTTCCTAAAAATAATGTTCATTGTATGTTGTGGCATGACTAGAAAAATGACTTTGGCACCATTCATCAATTTTATTTGAATTATCTATGTTGTTACCTACATAAAAGAAAAAGAAATAAACATTGAGCACCATATATGTGCACTTATTTTAAAATTATATCAATAAATATCTATATAAAGATTGACCACCATTTGTACCTACAAGTTCATGTTAGCAAATTGCATGCTTCACACATGCTCTTGTTCCATCACGCTCTCCTTTTCCATGTCCACTTTCAAAGAAGTTCCACAAAAAATTAACATTGCGACTAGCATGTTGCATTGATAGCTAATTAAAGGCTTTTCTAAACTTAAATTATCCTAGGATAAAGTTGTACACATGTATGTAATCATTTAATAAAATTTATCAAATTGAAACCAAATACAAAAACATATAAATTGATTACACACACACACACACACACACACACACACACACACACATACATATCTATATATATATACATATATACATATATATAGATATGTATATATATATGTGTGTGTGTGTATATATATATACATATACACACACACACACGCACACACACACATATATGTATGTATGTATGTATATGTGTGTGTGTGTATATATACACACACACATATATATACATACATATATATGTGTGTGTGTGTGTGTGTGTGTCTATATATATATATATATATATATATATATATATATATATATATATATATATATATATATATATATATATATATATATATATGGTCTCACAATAGTGAGTCTCATTTTTTGGCCAACTTTGACACATAGATCAACATTCTGAGAAAAAATTTTACTTTCAAACACTTGTTGCCACAAAACTATTAAGAATTTGAAGATGACGTAAACTAGAGTCTTTTAGATTTTTCTTTCTAGTTTCTAAATATATGAGCGGCGATGTGACCGGTGTGCTGGTGGTGGAGGGGGCACTAGTGGCAGTGGAGGAGCTGCAGACTATGGCGAAACTGGTGGTGGAGGTGGGAACTGCTGTGGGCGGAGGCCACCAGGTGGCGCTTGGGTGGCCACTCCTTAAGATTGGATCTCTTTTGTTTTTGGTTTTATTCTTATGGAATAGAATGTTCCTAAGGGTAAATTCTTAATGGGTTGACTAGTGAGTAGCCACATTCAACACACACACACACACACACACACACACACACATATATGGGTGGTCTCACAATAGTGAGTCTCATTTTTTGGCCAACTTTGACACATAGATCAACATTCTGAGAAAAAATTTCACTTTCAAACACTTGTTGCTACAAAACTATTAAGAATTTGAAGATGACGTAAACTAGAGTCTTGTAGATTTTTCTTTCTAGTTTCTAAATATATGAGCGGTGATGTGACCGGTGTGCTGGTGGCAGAGGGGGCACCAGTGGTGGCGGAGGAGCTGCAGACTATGGCGAAACTGGCGGTGGAGGCGGGAACTGCTGTGGGCGGAGGCCACCAGGTGGCGCTTGGGTGGCCACTCGATGGCTGTGCCTAAAAAATTTTTTTATTAATTTTTTTTTGAAGATCGCCATACCCTGCTGCCTCGATGTGCGTGCTAAGGCCGTATGGCCCTAGTACGCAAAATTTTTTTGTGATAGAGGCCAGCTTGTTGAAAATGGACAAGCTTTATATGGATTTTGACTATCTCAGGCCTTCCAGACATAATTGTGACATTCGTTTGGGCCAGAAGTGCACCAAAAAATTAGTGATCACCTCAGCATGCGTGCCCAGGTCGATTGCAATTTTTTTTTTCTCACAGATTCCAACTGTGTCCAAAATGGACAAACTTTATAT
Organism: Chamaecyparis obtusa; assembly: GCA_027943335.1. Classification (NCBI taxonomy): domain Eukaryota; kingdom Viridiplantae; phylum Streptophyta; class Pinopsida; order Cupressales; family Cupressaceae; genus Chamaecyparis; species Chamaecyparis obtusa. Next base: position 892,798 of record BSBK01004010.1, on the reverse strand, counting down.
AGATCTTAGGGTTCTTGGATGCTCTAAATGTAACCGTGAGGTTTGTTTGAAGCCAAGATGACCAGAAAAATAGGTCCCCCCATATTTTTCAAGAAACCCTCTCTGTAAAAAGTGCTAAATTTTTTTCTTTTTTCTTTTTTGCAAGCAAAAAAAAAAATAAAAAATAACGTCCTACAGAGAATACCAAAACCTCTCAAATCAGAAAAAAAATCACTAATTTGAATCTTTCAAACGTGAGCAAGCTATAGCAGATTAGGCTCTGATACCATGTAGGATTTGAGCAATACAAATCCACAAAACCTGAAGATCACCTGTATACAAAAAACCTGTTACAAGGAAGTAGAGACAAGAAGAGGGCAAGGGTTTGACTCATAATATGAAGAAGAAACTATCCTCAATATAATGAATGAATTGAATGTACAATGGATCATCCTTATAAAGGAGATCGAAAGCCTTGAAAGGCAAAGTCTAGTGCATGTAATAATCAGTTTAACTATTACATGACTAATGCATGAGTTTAGAACAACTAGTGCATGTGATTTTAACTAAAGAAAAAGGAAGTTGACATCTTAAGAAGGGAGTAAAGATTAATTAACATAATTAATACTTTACTCTAACATTAAATTCATTTTTCCTTCTCCTTCGAAAAATGGTTTGCGTGAAAAAACTATGTTTTTAAGGAGTTACTGTCACTTTGATCAACATAACTTTTTTTTTAAAATATGATAATGATGCAATTCTTTGAAGACTATATTTGTAACTTCAATATCTAAAGGATGCAATTGGTTTTATTCATTTTGGGTCAATATTTCATACTTTATTAAATTCTAAAGTGATAGTAATTGTAATTTAGACATAAGGTCACTTGGATCACTCTAACTTGATTTGTGTATATCGAAATTTATTTTTTCTTTTTTTCATAGAAAGGTAACACAAATACGCATTTCCTACATATTTTTTATAATTTGCTATTTTTCCCGAAGTCTTGAAGACATAGGTTGTTGAATGACCAAACAACCTATGTTTAGTTAAAGTAATATTTAAAAGTGATAATGAACTCAATATGTATTAAAATTATATTCGTTAGAAAGCTTGTTCCGAATAGCATCATTTGGCATCACATTTTTGAAAAAACCATTTTGTTTGGTCCTTGTTACAGGCCTTGAAAGATCATTTTTTTGAAGTTCACTCATTTTCTGAGGGAAAAATTTTAGTTTTAGGGTCTTCACGCAAAGACCCCCTTCGCATGAAGCCCCTTGAGGGTCTTCATGTGAAGACCCTTCACACGAAGCCTCCCAAGTGAAAATTCTGGCAAACAAGACCCTGCCAGATTTTTTGTCTAGGTAGTTCGTGCGAAGTTGGCAAGTGAGTTTATTTTGTAAAAAAAAATTTGAATGGTATAAAACTAAAACATTTTGTTTGTATTTTATACCGAATCACAATTAATAAATTCACATTTTCTATTATTGAAGGCATTTTTTGGAGGATTGCTATTTCTATTTTTTCAAAGACATAATTTTGGAGAAGAAAAATATTAGATTAAAGTATTTTTTGAAGAAGAGAATTTTATTGACGATCTTATGGAAGATATTTTTTGGAGCTCAAATAAATGGGGAACAAGAAGGGAAGACAAAGTAAATCTTCTAGAAAAAGGTCACTCGGTACTGAACAAAGAAATCATGAAGCTGCATTGACATATTATCATAAAACTAAAGAAGCTGAAAGACAAGCTGAAGTAGGAGGGTCAAGTCAAGTTGAAGAATTGCATATTGAAGAAGGGTTAGGATCACTCCCTACGGAAGCTCAAACAATTGATGTTGGAGAAGGGTCAAGATCACGTGCTCCTACTGGTATTGATGAACTTTTAAATTTAGCTCAAACTTTAAAGAGAAATATTAATTATAAAAAATTAGATCATTTACTTACAATGGATGTGGAGAATTTGAGATCACTTGCTAATGGTCAACCCTTAAGTCTTGCTAAGAAGAGATAAATGAATATCATATCAAGAGAAATATTGAGTAAATTTGATAATTTTGAAACACTTGAACAAGCTCAATTGCTTTCAGTTGTACTTATAAACAAAAAGTTGGAAGGGGCATTACAATTATTCGGTATAGACACATCATCAAAGAAGAGAAAAGTTGTTGACATGCAAACTGATATGATTGAAAATCTTAGGAAAGGTTTGAACCAACTAGGGAAGCAATATCAGACTAAAGATAATACCATTATAAGAAAAGTTATGTTGACATCCATTGTAGATAACACTATGGGACAAAAAAGATAGATATCTTCAGTTTCATCTCAGTTTTATTTTGATAGGAAAATAATATCAGGATATGTTAATAGGAGAATACTTTTGGATGATAGCACCTTGGAAGGCAATTGGGAAATCATGTGTAGAGCTCCTCATTCTGATAGGATTGATGAAGGAATACAAAATTTGGTCACATCATTTTGGAATGATAATACACGTCCTTCATCAAACACTAGAGATGTTATCGGACATAGAATTTTAGCTAATCAATATGAATATCATACAAAACATTGGTTGGACACAACACAACATGAAATGTATGTGTCATTTTGTAGTTCTAATCCTAATATAAAGATTAGGAAAAAATTGTTTGAAAGATTGAAGCCATATTATATTAGGATAAACAAAGTGTTTGAAACTTGTTGTTGTCGTTATCATATTCAATTTAATCTCCACTATTAGGTTTTTTAGAAGTTTGTAGAAGACACTTATGGTTTTGAAAATGCTCCTCCTACTAGACGAAGTGAGTTCATCTCATCCATTTTATGTGACAAAAGAGCTGATGTAGTTGGACAAATAAATTGCATAAAAAGAATATGTCAAACATGTGCTGATTTGTCTCTTTTTCCTTTGAAAAATGAAAATATTGATGTAACAAAGATGGTAAATTGCAAGAGTTACAAATATGTAAAGAATGAAACAAAATTTGGGAAAGAATCCAAAAGGTTAGAATATGTTGAAGAGGAGATAAATGTTGGAGTATTTATAGAAAAATTTAAAAAATTGAATCAACCCTACATTCATCATGCATTTTTTGCAAAGTGGCAAGCACAACAATTCCAAACACTGAGAGACAATTTCTCACTTGGAACTATTGTATCAGTTATTGATTTTGTAGAAAATTATTCTTTTGTTTATCAAAAGGCAATTCAGTCAGAATACTATTTTTTAGAGAAAATTACTATTATGGTACATGTGTGTTATCAACATGCATAATTAGATTTGGATGGTATTTAGAGCACATTTGAAGCACGGGTCATCAAGAAGGAATATCATTTTTATATAAGTGATGATAAAGAGCATGACATTCATTATGTAGAACACTATTTCAAGATATTTTTTGCAAATTTGAAAGAAAGAGGTATAAAAATTGATAAACATTATGTTTGGTTAGATGGATGTGCTGCACAATTCAAATCATCGAGACCATTTTATGCACTATGTAGATATCATCATAATGAAAACATACCACATGTCTGGAGTTTCTTTGAGAGTGGACATGGAAAAGGTGAACATGATGGTGCCAGAGCTTGCATCAAACGTGCTATACGAAAGTATCAAATGAATTATAAGGGAGTGCATATAAAAAATGCACATGATGTGGTTGAATGGTGCAAGACACATTTCACACCAAATGAGAATGACAAGTCATCAGGATTGACTTAGGCTGTGCCATATAGAAAATTTTGGGAGATAAAAGGTATGCACACATTTTTAAATTATTTGAAAGTGTTTAAAAATTTTAAGATATTTTTTATTCAAATTATATTTATATAGAATGTATTATATATGTATTTTTTCAGGTGTGGATATAAAAATTATGCATGGTTGTAATAGGATAGAAAAGATGTGATCTTTGCATTCAGTTATGAGTATGAATTGTCAAAATTGGATGTTGAACACTAGGGACTATTCATGGTTTTGTTGTCACTGCATTACTGACAATTATGATGAATGTATCAATCAAGACCGTGGATATGTAGGTGCATGAAATCTAGAGCCACTAGTTGTTACTGATACATTTGATAGAGATGAAGATGAAAACTTTGATGATTTCTTTTTGATTTCTATCAATTACGATCATATGTCAAGATTGATCAAAATTGGTAAGTATATATATTTCACATTATATGGTACATTGAGCTGCATGTATAGATAGATAGATAGATCTATAGATTGAACTAAGTAAATTTTAAAATCTCACACATGTATATATAAATTTACTATGCAGGAGATGTCTATGCAGTGATTGTTGAGTGTGAAAATGTAGAAGGAGTTGGTTATTATTTACTGCGTTGTACTGCAAAGAGGATGAAGTTACTTGAACTTAAAGAAAGTGATGGAATGTTGTTCCCCATAGGTTTGTATATGGTTTACATCAATATATTGAGCTCAATTTGTAAATTTTAAATTTCAACCTTTTAACAAATTTCAAATTGAGTTTGTTTAAATTTATATATTGTTAAAATTTGTGACCTGCAAGTTTAGTTGTTTTAGAGGGAACATATTTCAAGCAAATGAAAGTAATTCAACATGGTATTCACTTTGTTGATTACAAACCAGACAATAAGGTGTTTCAATATAGTCACCTAGTAGTTGCCACATCCATTTGTCTCCATACAGTTAAATCTCAACATGGACGTCGTAAGTGGAGACTAGATAGTGAGGATCATGAGAGAATATTACATGTTCTCCATGAAAGGTCTAAACCACTTGAGTTGGTCTAAAAAGTATAATATGTATACCTATTTTTTGTGTTAGGACCTACTTGATATCTCTGGATTAAATTTCATTATACTTTGTTTATATATTTAAACATATGATGGACCTATTTGATGGTTCAATGGTTTTAATATATAGAATTGTATATGTATACTTTGATTATTCAATGATTTTTATAGATTGAATATTAGTTAAATATTTTATGTATGCTTTGATTATTCAATAATTTTTATTATACATTTTATGATGCTTATGATTTTTAGATCCCCTTAAGACCTCCCCTTAAGACACTAAAAAATGATGAAATTAGTTAGATTACTTACGACATGTGTTAGTTCTAGAATTAGTTACATGTATTAACTAGTTATTTTTTATCATATTAATTCTAGATCCCCTTAAGACCTCCCCTTAAGACTGCTCATTAGTTAAAGATCCCCTTAAGACACTAAAAAATGATCAAATTAGTTAGATTACTTATGACATGTGTTAGTTCTAGAATTAGTTAGAATAGTTATTATCCATTATTTACATGTATTAACTATTTATTTTTTATGATATTAATTCTAGATCCCCTTAAGACCTCCCCTTAAGACCGCTTATTAGTTAAAGATCCCCTTAAGACACTAAAAAATGATGAAATTAGTTAGATTACTCATGACATGTGTTAGTTCTAGAATTAGTTATAATAGTTATTATACATTAGTTACATGTATTAACTAGTTATTTTTTATGATATTAATTCTAGATCCCCTTAAGACCTCCCCTTAAGACACTAAAAAATGATGAAATTAGTTAGATTACTTATGACATGTGTTAGTTCTAGAATTAGTTAGAATAGTTATTGTCTATTAGTTACATGTATTAACTAGTTATTTTTTATGATATTAATTCTAGATCCTCTTAAGACCTCCCCTTAAGATTGCTTATTAGTTAAAGATCCCCTTAAGACACTAAAAAATGATGAAATTAGTTAGATTACTTATCATATCTAATCAAATAATATCATCTAATCAAATAAAACTATGTAATCAAATCATCTAATCAAATTATATATCATCAAATAAAATTATCTAATCAAATCATATATCGTCAAATAAAATCATCTAATCAAATCAAATCATATCATATCATCTAATAAAATAAAACCATCTAATCAATGATGAACTACAACTGATTGAATATCTGAATGACTTGAAGATCAATGATTAGAGATCACTAAGTTACTGAATTGATATGTACGATGATTAAATCAATAATATGTTGTCATTGATGTCAACTAGTTTTGGTAGTACTTAACATGTAAGTTAAAAATATCTAAACATCTATAGAAGGGAGAAAGAGATGAAGAACTGAAATATCTACATGAGGAAGATGGATATGACAGATGAGAATAAGGAATACTTTGGGTAACTTATTGATGAGTCTATGACCTTATGTTATTGACTTGATTATGTTGCACTAATCTATGATGAGGAAGAAAGCACAATTGCACAAAGAAATGTGGTCGGTAAATGAAGACTTCACTATACACCAAGCTAGTGTAGTGTATACCGAGAGACAGTATTAACCAAGCTAGTATTCACCGACGCATTTCTTTGTTAACCGAGTATGGATGAAAGAATTAAATGCTTAGTTTAGTTGACATAAATTGATGAGATGGAATGTGTATGATTTCAAGGTTGAAGATAAATTTTGTTATGAGATCCACGACTAACAAAATTAGAAGAAGATCTAAAGAATAAAATCAAAATGCATTATTGACACACCTGCCAAGGATGTTTTAAGTGGAAAAATCAATGAAGGAGATTAAGCAGAAAAATCTGATGGATGAAAAGAAAATGGTTTACTTGTCTATATAAGAGATATTGGTTTCATTGTTGAAACTATGCTGGAAGAAAGAAGACTGTAGAGATTTCATGTGAACACAGCTTCATGCATGCTTGATCAGACTAGTTGAAGGAGAACCAAACTGCAAAGTTAATCGAGAGTCAGAAAGCTATTACTGAGTGATAGTATTAACCAAGCTAGTATTCACCGATGCATTTCTTTGTTAACCGAGTATGGATGAAAGAATTAAATGCTTAGTTTAGCCAACATAAATTGATGAGATGGAATGTGTATGATTTTGAGGTTGAAGATAAAGTTTTTTATGAGAACCATGACTAAAAAAATTAGAAGAAGATCTAAAGGATGATATCAAAATGCATTATTGACACACCTACCAAGGATGGTTTAAGCAACAAAATCAATGAAGGAGATTAAGCGGAAAAATTTGATGGATGAAAATAAAATGGTTTACTTGTCTATATAAGATATATTGGTTTCATTGTTGAAACTATGCTAGAAGAAAGAAGACTGCAGAGATTTCATGTGAACATAGCTTCATGCATGTCTAATCAGACTGGTTGAAGGAGAATCAAACTGCAGAGTTAACTGAGCATTCGAGAGCTATTACTGAGTGACAGTAAGTTATTGAATGTTGAAGAACCGAATTGAAATATTGATCAGATGATTTGTATGGGCTTAGAATAGATCTGAACATTTGCAAAATGAAGTTGTATTGTAATCAGATCAACTACTATTTTAGTTTAACCATTGTTATAGAAAAATCTCCTAACCGAGTGGACTTAACCATCTTATGTTATACCCTATGTCATTCATTGAATGTCCATTGTTATCCTATCAAACCCATAGTGAATGTTGGTTGAATGATAACTATTAGTCTTAAATCCTCTAACAAGGTCACACCTTATAGTGTGTTTTGTAACCTTTAACAGGGTTGGCTCTTCACCGAGCTCACTTTAGAAGAGTGAAAATTATTTTGGGTTACCGGTCCCAGGTGGTTTTTCCCTTAATAGGGTTTCCATGTTAAATCATTGTGTTATGTGTTTCTGTGATGATTTTTTAATTGTCATACTTTACATTCTACATATTTGATTTGGTCGGTAATTATAGTAAGATAAATAATTGGTAATTGGTAAAGACACAGACAATATAGTATTTTATGTTACCGAGCTACATAATTTGTTGAAATTATTTTAAGAGTTGCATAATTGTGATTGGGACTGTAGGATAACTCATCTAATTGATTCACCCCCCCTCTTAGTTATTGTAACAATTGGTATCAGAGCGCATTGGTTGCTTGGAACAAAGTTTTAAGGACTTCAATAGAAAGATGACAAAATACATAAAAGGGAGGTGCCAAAGCTAAACAAGGACAACTTCACTATATGGAAAAGTTTAATGAGACTTCATATATCTGGAATTGGTAATTTTGCTATCACCCTACTGGATAATGGCTACTTAGCACTGCCTATAGGACCTTTGACTCTTGATCAGTTAAGAGACATACATGAACATAATATTACTATGATGTAGATTGTTACTGCTCTATCTGATGCTGAATTTGAAGATTTCAAGGATTGCCTTACTTCAAAGTGTGTGCTAGAAAGTAGTCACACTTCTATGAATCATTACATCCAAGAACACTCAATAATGAGGTCTCAAATAGCAATTCATAGCTCTTTATTCATGGAGTGCAAAGGTTGTGTATGAGGCCCTCAGATTGACCTTGTTAACCCATGCAAGTACACCAAGAAATGAGAGATTCAAGGATGAGAAGCAAGAATGCTAATCTCCATTGATCTTCAAGTTATTGCATGTAAATGAAACTAATCTAGATGATAGCAATGCAAAGAAGAAAACTATTCTATTGAAATGCAAGTTTTACTCTCCTTTGCTAATTAATCTATGTGAAGTTTTAAGCTAAAACAAAGAAGGAAACTAATCTAAGATGTTATGAATGTTAATCTATATGTAAATATGCAAGTTAAATGCTATGTGGTCTCCAAAGCTCCAAAGTCTCTCAGAAAACTTGCAGCATAACAATAGCATGAAAATTCTGGATCTGAAATGAGAAGGAGAGGGCTCCTTATATAGGAAAATGTGGAGGAGAATGCATCCTCAAGAGCAATGTGGGATAAATAAAAAAAAAGGAAACAAAGCTCATTTTTTAGAAAGTGTGGAGAGAAAAGGAATTTTCTTATTTTTAATTATTTGTTTCCTTTTTTTCATCAAAAAGAGCTTTAAGAGGATTTATTTATTTAAAAGAATGATTCTCTTTTAATTAAATAAGATAACATTATATATTTAAAAGGGAGATATTATTTAAACACGATAAAATCATTTAATTAAAAGGGATTTTAATTAAATAAAATTATTTTATTTAAAAGATATTTCTTTCAATTAAATAAGGCTATTTTATTTATTTAAGAGAGAATATTTCTTTTAATTAAATAACTTGATCAAATTTTAGGAAATATTCAAATGATTGAACTAATTAGGATTGATTAAAGGAATTGATTTGAATTTTGCAAACTATTGATTTAGGAATTTGATAATTTAATAAATGGGGCTCAAAGTCTAGGCGACCATTTTAGGGTGCATACACAAAGGAGATGTGGGACAAACTTGGTCAAGTTTATGGTGGTGATGCAAATGTGAAAAGAGCCAAAGCTGATGAAAGTTTAAGAGGTAGATTTGATGATATGAAAATGAAGGAAGGATAAAACATTACACAATATTCAAATTGAATCAAGGAGGTAGTTAATGCTATCTGAGGATCTAGTGGTGTCATTGATGAAGATATAGTGGTAAGTAAAATTCTAAGAACCTTATTGCCTGTATATGTAATCAAAATATTTGTAATACATGAAATGAGGTCTGCACTTAGCAACACTCTTACTCTTGATAGTTTGATTGGTAAGCTAACACATTTTGAGTTGAAAAACTTTAATAGTAGTGTTGTACTGTCTATTGAGTCTACTTTTATGTCTTCTCTGAAGATCGGTAAATCTAGTAGTAGACCTAATGTAAGAAATAATAGTGATAGTAATACTGATGATGAGCTTGATGAACTTGAAGCTCTTATGGCCCTGAGACTACCTAAAGGTAAAGGTAGATATAAGGGAAAATTACCTTTAGCATGTTTTAACTATAGAGAAGTTGGCTATATTGCTGCTAGATGTCCCAACAGGAAAGAGAAAGAGAAAGACCAAGACCAATCTGGTGATGGAAGGTATGGAAGAAGAAACACTAGAGGTTACCGACACTACAACAGAAGTAACCAAGATCACAAAGATTAGGGAAAAAAGGCATGCTACCTAGTTGAAGAAGAGGACACTGACACTGACACAAATGATGATGTTGAGGTAGTGTTTGTTGCAATGAAAGATGACTCAGAGGAAGAAGAAAGGTATGTAGAAATAACACTCATTTCTAAGGTTAGTAAAAATGATACATGGATCATTGATAGTGGTTGTACACATCACATGACTGGTGATGAAGATAAGTTTGATAATCTTGAACTTTATAATGGAGGATTAGTAAGAATGGGTAATGATACACCTTGCATGGTTAAAGAAAAAGGATCTTTATTGATAAATGATAAAAGTAGATGTGATAATGCTTATTGGGTAAAAGGACTAAACTATAATCTGCTAAGTGTGGCATAGCTTAACAACTCAGGTCACCGAGTGGCATTTTAAAGCAACAAGGTGAAGATCTACAATGAAAATTGAAAGCTTGTCGGAACAGGAGGACAATCAAAAGGTAACTTATTTTATCTTGACAATGAAAAGACTTCTTGTTTGCTGGTTAAAAATGAAGATGCATGGTTGTGGCATAAAAGGTTATGTCATGTAAACTTTGATAATATGATCAAGATCATTAAAAAGAGAAAAGTTAGAGGTCTGCCTAGCCTAACTAAACCAGATCATGTTATGTGTCATCAATGTCAGAAAGGTAAGATGACAAAATCTAGTTTCAAAAGTAAAGACTATTCAACAAAAGTAATCTTGGAGTTAGTTCACACCGACCCATGTGGTCCCATGAGAACTCAGAGCTACTATGGAGATAGATACTTTATTTTGTTTGTTGATGATTACACTAGATTGATGAGTATTATGTTTTTAAAGGATAAATCTGAAGCATTTAAGATGTTTAAATGGTACAAAGCTAAAGCAGAAAAGGAAATTAGAAAGGAACTGAAATGTCTAAGATCTGATAGAGGTGGTGAGTTTATTTTTGATGAATTCACTAGCTATTATAATGAGCATGGCATTAAAAGACATGTATCTACACCGAGAACACCGCAGCAAAATGGGATTGCTGAAAGGAGAAATAGGTCTATTGTTGATTCTACAAGAACACTGATGATTGAAAAGAATGTTGCACAGATGTACTAGAGAGAAGCAGTTAGCACAGCTATATATGTACTGAACCGAGTACAACTAAAGAAAGAAAGAAACAAAACACCATATGAGTTATGGTTTGGACACACACCGAGTGTAAGTTACTTCAAAATTTTTGGTAGCAAATGTTTTATTCTGAAAGATGATAGAAATACAAAATTGACTAAAGATGATGAATCCATAGAGGTAAATCAAACATTGTACCAATCTATAATTGGTAAATTGATGTATGTTGTACACAATAGACTTGATATTGCACATGTAGTTGGGATTGTGGCTAGATTTTCTACCAATCCTAAGGATTCACACATGGTTGCTGCAAAAGAATCCTAAGATACTTGAAGAAAATAAAGGACTATGGATTATGGTATCCAAAGGAAGGAAAATTTGAACTAAGAGTCTATACCGACACTAAATGGGATGGAAATATAGATGACAGAAAGGGCACAACCAGAGGAGCATTTTTCTTTGGTGAAAGACTTGTAACTTGGACAAGTAAGAAACAACCTTGCATTTCTTAGTCTACAGCTAAAGAAGAGTATGTTACTACTACTAAAAACTATTCAAACATTGAATATATCAAACAAGTCTTGGAAGGGATGAATGAGGTAATCACTAAGTCGATGATTATATATTGTGACAACACTAGTGCAATAAATATATCTAAGAATCTAGTGATGCATTAAAAAAAAGAATATATCAATTAAGTATCACTACTTAAGAGAACAAGTACATGAGAAGCAAGTCAAACTAGAATATCTTACATCAAAGAAGCAACTTGCTGATATTTTTACCAATCCTCTACCGAAGGACACTTTTGAATACTTGAACACTATGTTAGCTTATGGTGACTGATCAAGAAAGTACTATCCAGGAAAGTATTGTACCTTTTTGAGGCTGACATATTTTTGGCTATTTTTGGGCTAACATATTGTAACTCATTATAACCCTAAAGTGACAAAATATTGTATAATATGGCTTAGGGTTAGGGATCTCATTATGTATGATTTTAGTACTTATGGCAGAATTGAGCTATAAGGGATTATAGATTGTAATCAGGTTGTAATCACTAGATAATAATAATATTGGACTCAATGTTGGTGGACATAGCCCAGGGATTGGGTGAACCACGTTAAATCTTTGTGTATTGTGTTCTTTCTTGTGTGGTTTATTTTTTTCTGATATTGGTTATATTTGCATGTAATTGCTATTTCTGTCTTGTTAATCCTACCAAGTGGTATTAGAGTGAGGTTGTTTTTCAGTTATCCTCTACAGGAAGATCTCACGGTTTAGTGGGAGTCTCATGGTTAAGTGGGAGCAATGGAAGATGAGGGTAGGCTGAAGGTTGACAAGTTTAATGGGTAGAACTTTTAGTTATGGAAAATGCAAATGGAGGACTATCTCTATTAGAAGGATCTATGGCGGCCGTTGGAAGGAAAATCCAACAAATTGGCAAGCATTTCTGATGAGGATTGGGAAATTCCTGAGAGAAAGGCTCTTGGTAGTATTCGATTATGCCTGGCACAATTAGTGGCATTCAATATTACATAAGAAATGATGAATGAAGATTTGATGAAAAACCTAGCGAAGTTGTATGAAAAGCCCTCCACTTCAAATAAGGTATTTCTCATGAAGCGTTTGTTTAATATGAAAATGGTGGAAGGTGGGTCATTTTTTGATCATTTAAATGAGTTTAATATAGTTACCAGTCAATTAACTTTTGTCAATATAATTTTTGATGAAGAAGTCAGGGCTCTCTTGATTTTGTGCTCTTTGCTTGAAAGTTGGAATGGCTTGGTAATGGCTGTTAGTAATTCTATTTTTGGTTCTAATACCTTAAAATATGATGATGTTATTGGTGTTATTTTAAGTGAGAAAATTCATAGGAAAAGCTTAGGTGGATCCACATCAGGTAGTGTCTTAAACGCACAAAGTAGGGGTAGAACCAATGAGAGAGGAAATAACTCTAGAAATCATGGGAAATCAAGAGGAAAATCAAAGGGAAAGAGGTCCGAATCCAAAGGGCCAAATGATTGCTGGTACTGTGGAAAACTAGGTCATAAAAATAAAGATTGTTGGTCTCAGAAGAATAAAGAAGGAGACAAACAAGAAGGTAAAAAGGAGGTAAAAGTGGTAAGTAATAAATTTGAAGATGATGCTTTGATTCTTTCTTTAAAAAGTATTGATGATTCATGGGTTTTAGATTCTGGGGCTTCATTTCATGCTACACCCCATAGAGATTACTTTCTTAATTATGTCCAAGGGGATTTTGGGCTAGTTTATTTGGGAGATAATGAACCTTTTTAGAGAGTTGGAAAGGGAAAAATTAAGATTAAGTTGCAGAATGGGAATCATTGGCTACTATAAGAGGTAAGACATGTTCTAAGGTTGAGTATGAATTTAATTTCAGTAGGGAAACTAGGTGATGAGGGTTGCATAGTTACTTTTAATGATAGAAATTGGAAGGTTTAAAAAGGTTCCTTAGTAGTAGAAAAAGGTGTGAAAGTAGGCACCTTATATCTTTGTACAAGTCATACTATTCCTTCTACTTTAATCATTTCAGAAGATAATGAATGCTTAGGAACAGTGGCTGCAGTTGAGCAGGAAGAACATCAAACCGTTGCTGTAGATTCTGACACAACACTATGACATAGCAGACTTAGGCACATGAGTGAAAAAGGTATGAAATTAATTCATTCAAAGAAAGTTTCACCTAGTTTGAAATGTGTCAACATAGATTTCTGTGAGAGTTGTGTGTATGGAAAATAAAAGAGAGTTAGTTTTGTGAAGAGTGGGGAGGAAAAAAAAAGAGAGAGATTAGAGCTTGTGCATATAGATGTATGGGGACCAGCTCAGGTATCTTCCCTTGGTGGCTCTTTATATTATGTTACATTTATAGATGATGCAACAAGAAAAATATGGATTTATTTTCTTAGATAGAAATCTGATGTATTTCAAACTTTTAAGAAATGGAAATGCTTGGTTGAGAATAAGACTAGTAAAAGGTTAAAATGTCTCAGATCTGATAATGGTGGTGAGTATTGCAGCACAAAATTTGAAGATTATTGTTCCTCTAATGATATTCATTGGCAGAAAACTGTACCAAGGACTCCACAAGAAAATGGAGTGGCTAAACACATGAATAGGATAATAATGGAGCATGTAAGGAGTATGAGGTTGCATGCTAGCCTACCCAAAAATATGTGGGTAGAGGCTATGAAAGCTATTGTTTATTTAATCAATAGAGGCCCCTCTACTCCTTTGGATTGTGGTATTCCATAGGAAGCATGGAGTGGTAAGAAGGTGAGTTATTATTTTCTCCAAACCTTTGGTTGTGAAGCTTTTGCACATATAGATTTTGAAAATATAACCAAGTTGGAAGCTAAGTCAAAAAAATGTGTATTTGTTGGATATGGCATTGATGACTTTGGTTATAGTCTTTGGGATTTTGAAAATCATAAAATTGTAAGAAGTGGGGATGTCATATTCAATGAGAAAGTATTGTACAAAGATCTATTGTAGCAACATAAGAAGAAAGAAAATGACTATGTAGTACTGGATGATACTCCAAAAGATGATGTTCTAGTAGTTCCTTATGCTCTACAACAACAACAACAAATACCACACACCCCAATGAATGTTAGATGGTCAACAAGGCTAAGTAGACCTCCAGAAAGATTTTCTCCATCTTTGTATTCTATTTTATTAACAGATGTTGGTGAACCTGAATGTTATAATGAAGCTATGTAGGTGGATATAAAGCTCCAATGGGAGTTTGCAATGACAGGTGAAATGGACTCTTTGCTGCAAAATCAAACATGGGATTTATGTAAGTTACCTGTAGGTAAAAGGGATTTACAAAATAAATGGGTTTATAGGCTGAAAGAAGAGGATGGAGGTAAGAAAATATTTAAAGCCAGGTTAGTTGTAAAAGGATTTGCACAGAAAAAGGGTATTGATTTTGATGAGATATTTTCTCCAATTGTTAAAATGACTTCTATCTATACTATTTTAAGTATTATGGCTACTGAAGGTTTGCATTTAGAGTAGCTTGATGTTAAAACAAATTTTCTTCATGGTGATTTGAATGAAGAAATATATATGGTCCAGCCACAAGGATTTGAGGTCAAGGGTAAGGAGAATTTGGTGTGCAGATTGCAGAAAAGTTTATATGGCTTGAAGAAAGCACCTCAGCAATGGTATATTAAATTTGAAACATTTATGAATGAGCATGGATACAATTGGTGTCATTCTAACCATTGTGTTTATTTTAAGAGGTTGGATGATGACAACTACATTATTTTATTTTTATATGTTGATGATATGCTTGTAGCTGGGTCTAACATGGATCACATTAAGGGGTTGAAACAATAATTAGCACATTCATTTTCTATGAAGGATTTGGGGGTAGAAAAACAAATACTTGTTGTGAAAATTTGTAGAGATAGAAAAAATAAGTTGTCTCTATCTCAGGTTGATTATATTGAGAAGGTGTTGCAACATTTCTCTATGGAGAATGCCAAAGCTGTCAGCACATCTTTGCCTAGTCATTTGAAATTGACTAAGGAGATGTGTCCTAAGACATTAGAAGAAGAGGCAAAAATGTCTAAGGTACCTTATGCTTCAGCTATAGGGAGCTTAATGTATGCTATGGTATGTACTAGGCCAAATATTGCACACATAGTGGGAGTCATTAGCCAATATATGAGTAACCCTGGTATTGAGCATTGTAATGTAGTCAAATGGATTCTCAAATATTTGAGAGGTATATCCAGTAAGTGTTTAAACTTTGGGGGTTCTACTACTACTGTACAAGGCTATGTTGACTCAGATTTGGCAGGAGATATAGATAGTAGGTGGAGTACTACAAGTTATGTATTTACTGCTGGTGGGACAATAGTGAGTTGGATTTTATGACTAAAAAAGGTGGTTGCTTTATCTACTACAGAGGCATAGTATGTTGCTGCTACAGAGGCAGCCAAGAGATAATATGGCTTCAATTCTTCATGGAAGAATTGGGACATCCACAGATAGATAATTTTTTGCATATAGATAGCCAAAGTGCCATTCATCTTGCGAAGAATTTTGCTTTGCACTCAAAGACAAAACACATACAGTTGCGGTACCATTTCATTTGGTCAATTTTGGATGATGGGAAGTTAAAGCTAGAAAAGATTCATATAGATGATAATCCAGCAGATATGTTTACAAAGGTAGTAACAAGGGAGAAGTTGAACTCATATTCAACTTCAGTTGGTCTTCTAGACTGAATAGAATAAAGGAATAGCTGAGTCCAGGGTGGTTCAATCTAGTGGGAGCCTCATATGGTAGCGGTATTGCTACAGGATCCATCTCCAAGTGGGAGGTTTTTTAGTGTGGATACTAATCAGTCACCAAGTGGGAGATTGTTAGCTTGTGGTGACCAATCAAGAAAGTACTATCTAGGAAAGTATTGTACACTATTTTTGGGCCGACATATTGTAACTCATTATAATCCTAAAGAAAAAAAATATTATATAATATGGCTTAGGGTTAGGGATTTCATTATGTATGATTTTAGTACTTGCAGCGAAATTGAGCTGTAAGGGATTACATATTGTAATCAAGTTGTAATCACTGGATAATAATAATATTGGACTCGCTGTTGGTGGATGTAGCCTAGGGATTGGGTGAACCACGTTAAATCTTTGTGTATTGTGTTCTCTTCTATGTTGTTTATTGTTTTATGATGTTGGTTATATTTGCATGTAATTATTATTTCTATCTTGTTAATCTATTTTATGATATTGGTTATATTTGCATGTACTTGTTATTTCTGTCTTGTTAATCCTACCAGACTAGACTTGGGGTCTATCCCCTATCTACTAGTCACTAATGTGATCTAGAGGTTGCATCAACCTAATCTTATCAGAAGATCATTCATGTTGATGCAACATAGCTCACACTTTAGATTATGTCTAAGGTTGTGAAAGATTTGAGAATTTGCAAATCAGTATATCAAGATACATTGTCTGCACCGAACAACAGTGAGTTACTTGGCTACTTCAAAGCTGTATGTTTTATATTTTTTCTTTGGCATTGCTGTCAAAGAGAAGAGATTTCAATATGAAACATAAAGAGATGTCAATGAAATAGATTGTTGACAAAGGGAGAGAAATTAGTATGGACAGAGATCATGATATATCTATTTAAGGGAGAGATAAATCAGGGAGAGATAATCTGAAAGAGTTGAATATTTGTTGCTGAGACTAGAAGGAATCTGAGAGATGAAAAGATTAAATCTACAGAGGAGAGTCTGCACATGTAATGCTATTATGTAACGTAGTGATTAAACGTATTAAAAATCAATCTAGGGAGAGCTTACCGATCTACAACATTTACTTATATAATTGTAGAATACATGTTTGGTATGTGTATGGTGTATTTCATATTGCTTGTATTTCCATCAATGCCAAAGGGAGAGATTGATGGACTACAACTGATTGAATATCTGAATGACTTGAAGATTAATGATTAGAGATCACTGAATTGATATGTAAGATGATTAAATCAGTAATATGTTGTCATTGATGTCAACTAGTTTTGACAATACTTATCATGTAAGTTACAAAAATCTAAACATCTGTAGAAGGGAGAAAGAGATGAAGAACTGAAATATCTACATGAGGAAGATGGATATGACAGATGAGAATAAGGAATACTTTGGGTAACTTATTGATGAGTCTATGACCTTATGTTATTGACTTGATTATGTTGCACTAATCTATGATGAAGAGGAAAGCACAATTGCACAAAGTAGTGTGGTTAGCAAATGAAGATTTCAGTATACACCAAGCCAGTGTAGTGTATACCGAGTGACAATATTAATTGAGCTAGTATTCACCGATGTATTTCTTTGTTAACTGAGTATGGATGAAAGAATTAAATGCTTAGTTTAGCTGACAAAAATTGATGAGCTAGAATGTGTATGATTTCGAGGTTGAAGATAAAGTTTGTTATGAGATCCACAACTAAATTTTTTTAAAGAAGATCTAAAGGATGAAATTGAAATGTGTTATTGACACACCTATCAAGGAAGGTTTAAGTGACAAAATCAATGAAGGAGATTAAGAAGAAAAATCTGATGGATGAAAAGAAAATGGTTTACTTGTCTATATAAGAGATATTGGTTTCATTGTTGAAACTATGCCGCAAGAAAGAAGACTGCAGAGATTTTGTGTGAACATAGCTTATTGCATGCCTAATCAGATTGGTTGAAGGAGAACCAAACTATAGAGTTAACTGAGTGTTAGAGAGCTATTACTAGGTGACAGTAAGTTATTGAATGTTGAAGAACTGAATTGAAATATTGATTAGAGGATTTGTATGGGCTTAGAATAGATCTAAACATCTACAAAATCAAGTTGTATTGTAATTAGATCAACTACTATTTTAGTTTAACCATTGTTACAGAAAAATCTCCTAACCGAGTGGACTTAATCATCTTATGTTATACCCTATGTCATTCATTGAATGTACATTGTTATACTATCAACCCCATAGTGAATGTTGGTTGAATGATAATTGTTAGTCTTAAATCCTCTAAGAAGGTCACACCTTATAGTTGTAATACCCCAAAAATGGGCTATAGGTTCATTAACCTCCTATATCGACAAATTGAATGAAATCGACATCAAAGTCCTAACCTAAGGCACATCGACACATTATCAAATCTTAATTGATTATCCTAAATTTTGCATCGGGGAATATTCCTTATTCCTATTTATCCTAATTATCTTTAATTTAATGATTATTTGGCGATAAATCCTATTTATCCTAAAGTTTGATTAATTGAATATTCTAAATATTTAATTAATTAGATTTAATACTACCACTTAATTATTTAATTAGATTTAATTATATTTATTCCTAAATTGTATTATTTCATTTTGACAATAAATCAAATATCCTATGACTAATTGATTGAATTCTTATTTAATTAATTAATGTCAATTGTCAAATTTAATAATATAGTTTTGGAATAAAAGTTTGATTTAATAATTGATTAACCCATAAATCAATTGTTTTATTTTTAAAATCAGTTAAGTTGAGGATAAATCACTTTATTTATTTAATTAATTCATAATTAATTATGCACATCCAAAAAGCATTTGAACTTTAAATCAGAAAATCAATTCAAGTTGTTTTAAAAATAAACTCAACTCTCTTTTGAGTTGAAAGCTGATCTCAACTTCTGATTTAAATCAAAAAGCTGATTTGCATGATTTTGTGAGTTAATCTATCTCTAAATTCTTGATAACTCAAAAATCAACCTGAGTTTATCAAGAGTGATTTATGGCTTTTTCCATGCACCTCCAAAGTCCTAGATTTCTATAAATTAAGGCCTTAGTTCTTCATTTTGGATCCATCCACAAATTGCATCCTCACGCTGGCGAATTGGTGATCGAAGAATCAATCTTTGTGAATCAAAGCTATTGTGATATTTTCATTGTTTTAAGCATTCATATCATTTAGCATATCATTATTAGATTAATTGCATGTCATATCAGTTTCTCATATAGAATAGATTCATATCAATTTATTTCATCTTATTGCATAGAAAATCCAAAAATATAGATTAATTTGCATTCATCTCATATCTAGATTCTGTATTCAAATCCTTTGTTTAGGTGTCGTCAAGGTCACTTATCTCGGTCCAATATGAGAATATCATACTCGCACCTACTAGAAGGCAGTAAATCACCTGGTTAGATTAGTTTCCATTTCACTGCACGATTTTGATTTTAGCTAATCTCTAATGTTTTATTGAAGTGTTGTGTCTATAGCTAGGTACAAAATTCACACACACATTTTTGGCACCCACCGTGGGGTCTTGAAATGGGTTTCCATTCAATTTCTATCATCTTCTTGTCATTTTCTATTCCAAGCTGTGATTTTTAATTTTTGTCCGTCGAATTTTCATATGAGTTTTTTTAGAAACTCATACCAGAAAGGACCCATTGTTGTACGACAATTGATTTGATCGAGGATCATACCATCAGAAACATAGTGTCGTTTGGAAGCTCTGTTGTCGTATGATCTTATACCCTTTGTCATACGAGTTTCTAAACTATCATATGGGAGATGACCCATTGTCGTATGAGTTTCAGTGCCAGGTTTCAATTGTCATTTCACTTTTTTAGCTAGTTTTCCAGATTTGATTTCCAGATTTGGACTGACAGCTAACATTAACAATTGAAATTTTCTATTTTTGATTGATTTCTGTTGATTTTGATTGGGAAAAGCGTGAGAGTTGTTAAAAATAGGTAAAAAAATTCTACTATGCATGTTGCAAGGAATTCAAGTAATTCTCTTAGCTGATAACATTTCAATTTGGACCAAAATGAACTCTCGCATGTCGAGCTTGTGTGACCTTTATTGCTTTCATATCACAGATTTCATTTTGGGCTATAAAATAAACATAGATTTACTTTCTGCATATCTGTTACACATAGTAAATAGGCCCTATGAACACTATTTGTGGTTCTTGAGAGAGTGGGTTTCCAGTGAAACTCTTCTCAATGAAGGAACCCTTGTAGGTAGGGAGGTTACTGAGAGCATCTCATGGTCTACTAGATTTGTGCATCTTCAGCTTCTAATTGATACATTCTCTCTCCAGAGAGGTTGATAGATCATAAGTGGTTGACATCATAGATCTTTGTGAGATAATCTTGGTCTTAGTGTGTCAGATTAATTTGTCTACTTTGTTTTGGTTAAAAGTGAAAAGGCTAAAGGACTATGCTCTACTCCCTTTTTGGGTAGTATTAGAAACTCAGATCCTTGAATTTGGAACCAGTCTCCATGTGGTATATTTTATGAGTCACCTTTAGAGAGGGTTAATTATAGTGGACATTCCCTTAATTGGGTAAACCACGTTGATGGAACCTCAAGTGGTAATAGCCATTTTTGCCATGGTAGTAGCAGGCGCTATATAAATGTCCTTGTGGAGGAAATCTTCATAGGTGTGGTCTCTTGTTGGGCTGTTAGATCTCCCTAGCAGCTCCTGATTGATTAATTTCTCGAACTGGGTCAAAACCCTGGTGCACTTGGATTGGAGTTCACCCTCTTGAGATCACAAAATTTGCAGAGTCAGACCATTACTAAAAACCCTAGTGAGGCCAAATTTTCATTTTCTAGGAATATGTGCATTATTGCAAAACTTTTTGGAACATACACTGTTAGCACTCCTAGGGTTAACACATTCAGTCACTTGGTTATTCATGCACAAGGTTGCTTTGTCCCCCGTTCATTGTTTTTAGATGTGCTTGAAATCACTTGGTTGCTATTTTGCATGCTTGCTTATCTATCTAGTTATTAAAAATGAATGAATCTGCTACAATCTTCAAATCTGGACAGTGAAATTTGCAAACAATCTAAAACTGAAATCTGAAAAATTGCAAAATTTGATGTCAAACACCTTTTTGGTGTCAAAAGTCATCTCATAAAGTTAGAAAGTCGTATGACTTTTAGAAATTATCATTTCATGACCCCCTAATTGTCATATGGTAGCTGGTATATTGTCGTACGAGTTTTGCTGCCAGTCAATTCAAAAAAGTAAAAAACCCTGCTATCAACTATCATGGGAGTTTTGAAATAGTCATATGAGTTTGTTAATTGTCATTTCATACCCAACCCACTGTTGTACGATCCTGTAGAAAGTTGTTTGAGAAATTTTGAAAAATTGTTAGAAAGTTGTCAAAATTGCCAGATACCCAGCTTTTTTAGCCTATTTCCAGAATCTCTCAAATAAATCACTATGTCAGGAATAGAGAAAAACTACTAAGAATCTAATAATTTTCCTAAATTAGCCTTTTGAATTTGATTCAGCCTTCTATTTAATCAATTTGAGTCTTTTTCATCTTGTGTCAAAACCTTGTCATAACTATCAATCTTCAATCCATCTTCAAAATGGCTAAGTGTTGTGAACTCATGTCCTCTATCTTTTGGGTAGCTACCCATACATATAGGGCACAATATCCTTCATTTACATCCAATCTTATCCTCAATCAACCAAACTTTGACAAGGTTGCGTCATTTGATCTTCTTGAATCAGATCTTTCTTCAATTTTCTTCATCGTATTCTTTTGCTTCACCCAAGGTTAATGGTGGAAACTAGAGCTTCCTCTCACAATAAATTAGGGGAAACATCTCATACCTTACCTTTAACTCATATCCAAGGTCCAACTCTTGAACAACTCTACAATTCTGGTCTTTATGAAGACAACGGTCTTGGCAACTTTCAATTAAAAACTGGTTACATACCCCCTCCATCAACTCATAGAGGTAATAAAAAAACTCCTCCTTGATCTATCCCAGGGGGCCCTAAAACTCCTAACATGTCTCAAGCAGGGAAAAACCATGGCTCTCAAAGAGGTCAGTCTCAACATGGTATGGATCAAGAACCTACACCTGCTAAAATCGCTCAATATCAAAACGATGATAACTTCAAAAGAATGATGAAACATTTCTTGAAAGAAAATAGAGAAATGTACTTTCTAGAGTTATCTCATCAAGGAGCTAAAATTCCTCCCAAATTTAATGTGGAAGATATCATTAAACATGAGGAAGAAACTCCTATTTCGGCTATGATGAAACAAATGCATGCTATTCAAGTAAAACTTAACAAAATGGAAAAAGAAAAAAAACCTAAGTCGTTCTCCATGGAGGCCCTATGTCCTCTTCCATTCGATAAAGACTTGTATATGCCACCATTCCCTAAGAGGGTGGAAATGCTAAAATATGATAAGTATGATGGAAACTCTGATCCTCAAGATCATGTTAGAGAATTCTGTACTCAATCTATGGAGTTCATGCACGAACTGACCTATCTGATGCACCTTTTCCCCCAATCTCTGGGAGGGTCAGCCATTCATTGCTTCTTTAGGATGCCTCCTACAAAAAAAACCTTTGAGGATTTGATCAAATTGTTCTATCAACAATACTCCTACAACATCCAACATCCAGTCACCATGATTGATATCTACAATCTCAAACAATATCCAGGCAAACCATTCCTGACATTTCTCAAAAGATGGAGAAAGAAATTCTCTCTATATGCTAGGCCTATTCCAGAAATTGAGAAGATGGAAATCTTCATCAACAATATTGTTCCAAAAATAAACTACCCTTTACAAATGCAAAATCATACATCTTTTGATAAGATGGTGGACAATGCAATCAAAATTGAAAAAGTACTTGTAAAAAAAAGAGACGTCACACTTCAAAAGGATAAGTATGAATCTAGTTCTAAGGATAAGAACAAAAATTGGAACAAGAATAAGGGTGTCATCACAAATGGAATTGTTAATAATCTCCATGCCCCATCCAAGGCACTTGCTTTCAATCTAACCATCGGTGCCCAAGCCATCAAAGCTTCAGAATAAAAGGTGTCCGAATCATCTCAAAAGAAACTAGAATACAAATCTTGGTCCGTTGATAATAAATGAAAGTTTACTCCTCTTGGAGAATCTTTGGAATTAGCTATGAGAACTCTAATAGCTAATAACATCATCTCTTTGCCTGAGATCTGACAATCTGATTCCAACCCTAAGCCAAAATGGTAGAGAGAGAATGAATTCTGTGATTTCCATCAGGGTAAAGTTCACAAAACTAATAACTGCTTGCGCTTGAAACATACCATTCAAGACAAGATTGATAATGGAAAAATCACGATTGATAATCCTAAAAGCAATAATGATCACACAACATTCACTAAACCATTTCCAAAGCATAGCCAAGGAGATTCATCTTCTTAGCCCAATGTGGGTGCTAAGGTCAATTATGCCTATCCTAAAAATAATACTATTATCAATATGGTTGAACCAAGCCTATCTGAGTGTTGCAATGTCATCACAATTGTAAGAAGAGATAGAGAAAATCAATCAGCTAATGCAGTTACTCAATCACAAGCCTAGGCACACCTACAAGGACAAATCCTAGATCAATCAAATGTCCCTAAGGTGCCTTTCAATCTGTCTTCCGCTTCTAAATAGAGGGCAACATCTAAATCTTCAAATCCTAAGGACACGAGGCCTACTTCATACAGTGTTGTCCAACAACTCCAGCACACAAATGCTAAAATCTCCATGTTTGAGTTGCTTCGGATATCTCCAGCTCATAGAGCCATTTTAGACAAAGCTCTGCTTGGATCCAATGTTCCTGATAACCTTGATTTAGATAGATTCTAGGCTATGGTTGGTCATCTTACGTCGCCACAGTATATCTCCTTTTTAGAGGATGATGATAAATCCTTGAGTCATCCACATAACCAGCCCTTGCATATTGAAGTCTTGATCCAAAACCATCGCATCAAATGTGTGTTGATAGATGGGTGCGCTGGTATGAATATTTGTTCTTACAACTTGATCACACAATTGGGATTTTCAAAAATGGCCATTGATCCTAGAAAGAAAATAACTATCAAAGCATATGATGAAGAAGAAAGATCCTCCAAGGGAACAATTGTCTTGCCTATCACAATAGGTCCTATCATTAGAGATACTATATGTCAAGTTCTTGATATACCATTGGCTTACAACATCCTTCTAGGGAGACCCTGGATACATGAAATGAAAGCTATTCCTTCTACATACCACCAGTGCTTGAAATTCCCTTGTGATGGAGTAGAGGTAACCATTCCAGCTGACATGTCAACAACTTGCAATACCTTGAAAGAAAATGTGGATAAAATTGTTCCTAATAACATAGAATCTTCCACTGAACAAATAGATGTAGCATCCACATCTAAGATGGAAGATATTGTGAAAGAGGTCAATATCAAAGAAAATGGTATGGGAGAATATACTATAGAGCTAGTCTTGTCTTTGACATCTCTCCCTATCTCACCTAAGTCTTATAAGAAAGCTCTAAAATAGTTCAAACCAAAATCTAAGGAACCTCTTGAGGCATATAAAGGAAAATTTGTTGCAGAAAAAGTACCTAAGCAAGAATTTGAAGAAGATGAGGTTGTGCTTGCATGGCTCTACAAAGATGAACCTAAATCCCAAGTTGTTCTACCTAGTGACCCTAAAGTATCGAAGGTTCCTTCTAAGTCATATGGCCCAGGGGATAAACTGATAACTAAGATGGGATATAAAGGAAAAGGACATCTAGGACTATAGGGTAAAGGTCTTTTGTCACCTCTTGAACATCATGGCCGAGCCAACAAGAATACGATAGGTCTAGGATACATGAAGAAACCTTTTTGTCTTAGCAAGAACTCCCCACATGTTCTAGAACAAATTGAGCCTTCTATAGCAAATCAACTAAAGGAGGAAATAACTGAACAATCTGCTAGTGATGATTCCAACACCACTGATGAGCTCATTCCTTATGAGAGTTTTCCTAAAGAAATCAAAGACCTCCTTGAAGCTGAAGATGATCCAATAAAAAGAATTAATGTAGTAGAAACACAAGAACCTACTATAGAGCAAGAGATGGTTGCAACACAAGAACCAACTAATCTCGAAGGAAATCAAAAAGAGGAAGGTGGTAGTTATTCTGAGATAGATTCTCATGAGTATGAATTCAAATCAAAATTTGGGGGTAACCCTTCTTGGGGTATTCATCCTGACTTTACTCATGTTCTTAGATTTCCTACAGGCATAGATGAAGAATCTAATGACTACGAATGGGGAGCCATTCCAGAAGAAGATGAGATTATTATAGAGAAACATGTTGATGTTATTCACCAATATGCACCTAAACCCAATGTAAGTCTAGAGTGAAATGATGAACTTATCGAGTCTGATCGACCAATGGCTGAAGTGGACTTTCACAATGACATTGAGCCTATTCATGAATTGAATGTCTTAACTTGTAATATCACCTTTGAACTCGAGTGTCAGGTTAGGACTGATGATAACAGATCCATATCCGTAAACACTCTTTCCCAATATTTCACCACTTTGACTATCCAACATCCTAAACTTCTTGATCAAACCTCCACAAACCCAAGCCATTGTATTTATACCATCCTGAATGACTATGCCCTTGCTTGCTACCTTAATGCAGTTGAGCCTATGAGGACTTCCATTAGTGAACTGAGCGTTAGCATGACGAAGTCAGACATCAAGTATCTTAGTCAGAAAAATAAGAATAAGAATAAAAAGAAAAGGAGTTCTAAGGGTGAAAACCACTTCGTGGCAGTCTTAGAACCTACAAAAGTAAAAATAAAAGATGTATCCGAAGGTGAAAACCTCTCTGAGGTGCCTAAGGATGAGATATTTGATGTCCTTTTGAGTCATTTACAGGACAGATCTCCAATTCTAATTGAGCCCACTCAATCTATCGACTTGGGAACAGTAGAAGAACCACAGTTGATCCATGTAGCACAATCTTTATCAGAAGAAGAGAAGCAAAAATTTACAACCTTCCTCACAGAGAAGAAGATAAACTTTGCATGGAAATATTCAGATATGCCAGGGTTGGATCCTGATCTTAAAATGCACCAGTTATCTATAGCTCTTGGAGTAAAACTAGTTAAACAAAAATTAAGAAAGATGTATCCTCACGTTGCACTCTTGGTAAAAGATGAATTAGAGAAGCTCCTAAAATCCGAATTCATTTGAGTTATTGATTATGCATAATGGATCTCTAATATTGTACCTATTTCAAAACTAGATAAATCAATCAGAGTGTGTATAAACTTTAGAGATGTAAATAGAGCATGCCCTAAGGATGATTTTCCACTACCTAACATTGATATGATAGTGGACATGACTGGAGGCTTTGAGATGTATTCTTTAATGGATGGTTTTTCTGGATATAATCAAATAAAAATTACTGCAGAGGATCAAGAGAAAACTAGTTTCACATGTGCATGGGGCACCTTCTGTTGGAATGTCATGCCATTTGGGGTTAAGAATGCTGGTGCTACATATTCAAGAGCCATGACATCTATTTTTCATGACATGATGCATAGGAATATGGAGGATTATGTTGATGATACTTTAGAAAAATCTATGATTAGAGCTGAACATCTAAATGACTTGAGCAAAATACTAGACATAATGGAAAAAATTAGTCTCAGACTAAATCCTAAGAAGTGTGCTTTTGGTGTCACTTCTAGAAAGCTCTTAGGATACATAGTTTCAAAGAAGGGCATTGAAGTTTATCTAGCTAAAGTAAAGGCTATCATGGAGATGCAACCTCCCAAGAATATTAGTCAAATGAGGACATTGCAAGGGAGAGTTCAATCTATCAGATGCTTCATATCTTAGCTAGCAGACATATCACAACCTTTTACAAAAACATTACATAAAAGTGTGACATTTGCGTGGAATGAAGAATGTGAGAAAAACTTTAACCATATCAAGAAGTATCTATCAAATCCTCCTATCTTGATGCCTCCCATTCCAGGGAAGACTTTGATCTTATATGTCTCCGCTATAGATACATCACTGGGGGCATTGCCTGCACAACATGATGAGAACAAAAAGGAAAGAGCTATATACTATATCAGTAGGACATTGGTGGCATATGAAAAGAATTATTCTTTGATTGAGAAGGCTTGTCTAGTTGTGATCTTTGCATCACATAAATTTAGACATTATATGTTGGCACATACCACACATTTGGTAGCTAAGATTGATCCACTAAAGTACCTACTAAGAAAAGCTACCCTCATGGGTAGATTAGCCAAATGGGTCATGCTCTTAAGTGAATTTGACATTGAATTTTTTGAAAGAAAAGCTATAAAAGGACAAGTTATTGCTGATCAATTAGCAGATGCACCTATGATTGATGATACACTAATGCAAATAGAATTTCCAGATTCCTCTATCATGACTCTTTCTTCTAGAGAATGGTAGTTATTCTTTGATGGCCCCTATACACAGAATGGATCCGGAGTAGGCATATTGTTCATCACACCTCAAGGATATTCCATACCTAAAGCATTCAGATTAAAGTTTCCTTGCATAAACAATATTGCTGAATATGAAGCCCCTTCTTAATGGCATGAAACTAGCAATTGAGTGGAGAGTGATAGAGATACACATTCATAGAGACTCTCAACTTGTTATCCATCAAGTCAATGATGTGTACCAAACTAAAGATGAAAAACTTATTCCATACAAAAGAATGGTAGATGATCTAAAGAAGTATTTCATATCTATCTCATTTGAGAAAATACCTAGAACAGAGAATAAGGCTGTTGATGCAATGGCAATGCTATCTACTCTATTACAAAAGCCTAAACATGAGCTACGCTATGAGTTCCTAGTGGAAGCACTATCTTATCCTGCATATGATTCCCCTGAAACCCTCATGATCTGCACTGTTGTTGGTCATGATTCATCCCAATACAAAAACTTATTCTCCTATCTCCAAGACCAACTCATTCCCGATACCTTATCCATAATGCCTCTCGATATGTCATCATTGGTCACAATCTGTACAAACAAGGTCTAGATGGTACACTACTTAGATTTTTAGAATGGGAAGAGTCTCAACGTGCATTAGAACAAGTCCATGATGGTATTTGTGGGTCACAATTGAACGGTTTAACACTAGTGCAAAAAATTATTAGGGCTAGGTACTATTGGCTTGAAATGAAGAAAGATTCTATCAAGTTTTCTAGGAACTGTCAAAAGTGCCAAGTGCATGGCAACTTAATTCATGCTCCAGGGAGAGATCTAATTCCCTTTACTACACAATGGCTTTTTCACCAATGGGCATTTGATCTTATAGGATCTATACATCCTCATTCTTCTAATGGACATACCCATATAATCATAGCTACATATTATTTTACAAAATGGGTAGAAGCAGTCCCTTTGACACACGCAACTAGAAAAAAAATATCTATGTTCATAATGAACTATATCATATGCAAATATAGGATAACTCATTCCATAATCATAGATAATGGTGGAAAATTCAAGAACAAAGATCTAGATGATTGATGTGCTAAATTCAAGATTACACAACATTGGTCATCTATCTACTATCCTCAAGGGAATGGACAAGAAGAGGCTTCTAACAAGAATCTGTTGAAAATCTTACACCGTACAGTTAATAAAATAGGAAAAGACTGGCATCTCATGATCAATCCATCTCTCTAGGCCTACAAAATGAGTATCAAAATGCCTACTGGGCTACACCTTATGGGTCTGAAGTGGTACTACCTATTGAGGTTGAAATCCCATCATTAAGAATCAGAATGCATGGTCTAGTAACTGATTTCTAAAAATCAATCACATTGAGAATGCAAGGGGAAGTTTGAACCCAACTGGCTGGGTCCCTTTGTTATCATTGCTACTTTTGGCTCTGGTGCCTATCAACTCTCAATGACTGAAGGAAAATAGCTTTGAGAACCAATCAACATTCTCCATCTAAAGAAATTCTATGCCTAAGGCATAGTCTATGGTAAAATGTCCTGAAAAAATCTTAAAATTTTGAAAAAGTCCTAAAAAAATGAACATCTTGGTGAAAACCTAGCAATGGGTGCCTTGATGATTCACAAAAAAAAAAAAGTAAAAAAATATCAAAAGTACAAAAAAATTGAAAAAATGAAAAATACAAAAAAATGAGAAAAAAGAAAAAGTGCCTTGGTGAAAACCTGGAAACAGGCGCCTTGGTAGCAAAAATAGAATCTCTTCCAAGATGGTGAAAACCCGGCAAACGGGCACCACTTGTTTCACAATGCTCCATCTATCAGTGCAATCTTGGTCTTTCCCAACTTTCAGTCTTGCTTTAGTTTGTACATATTTCCCAATTTTTTTCTGCATTCCTATTTTCAATAAGTCGGTCTATACACCAATTAGTTCAAGCATCTGTATCCTATCAATGTTCCAAACTTGGGGGCAATCAATGTCATATCCTATGGCATCCAATGTATCTTAGACGTGTCATATCCAGTCAGAGTCCTTTGAAACTTCATTTGAGTTATTCAGTCAGTCTCGTCTCCAGAAAGGATTTTGCATCTACAACAACACAATCAAACATCAAACTGAACACAATCTATGCTTTTGCATGCTTTTATCTCCTTGTATGATTACTGATTCACATTGAGATTTTTGCATATTATGTCCTTTCAAGCTCTTCGATGATGTCCTTTACATGATTTAGAGAGTGATGACTGGGGGCATAATATTTTTTTTGTTTTTTGCTTGTATGTGAAAATCTAACAACTTTGGAAATTCTAGATTGAAATGGTGTCCAATTGTAAGAGCCTCTATCTCAAATTGGATGGCCATGCATACCTCAACCATTTATACCCAAAAAATTCAAGGAAGTTTGATCTAAATATTGTCTTTTTTTGAGTGAGTTCTTTCTCCTATTGTGAAATGTGATCTTACCTAAGGATGTGAATGATAAAGGGTCACTATGGGTAATTCACATTGGATTTAGAATTTTCTCTTGAATGCTTGATGTGTTTGAATGCAAGGCATATTTTGGTCATCACGATGTTAATGTTATGATGCTTATACAAATTGCTATATCAAAATGGACATGATATTCAGGTCATCCCAGTGTTTGTGCCTTAGTGCTTATATCTAATCTGACATTCCGAAAACAAAATCAATATTCATATGTCCATGGTTTCCTAACTAGTGGATGTTGTATTGATCCTTGCGTATACAAATCGATATTCATATGTTTATGGTTTCATAACTAGTGGGCATTGTATTGATTTATCCGATTACCTAAAAATTCAATGATGAAATCGACCGACACATGATCAGTGACTAGGTCCTAGGTCTTAGATTGCATTTTATTTTATATGTTTCTTTTCTTTTTGCATGTTTGCATGATCTCACAAATGGCTACATAAACTTCAATGCTTAAATGATTCTTCTATCACCTCTTCAAATCTCACAAGAGCTGACACTTAATTCGAAGGTCTCTTCATGGAATCGCAATCAGTTATCCTCCTGGGTTAAACATCCTTTTGACATAAGATTGAGTACTTGTCTTCATCAATTCTTGCAAAACATATCATGTGTATCATTGCATTTACATTTCATATCATAACCACCTGTTGCATTACAATACATCCATGTGCATAAGCGTAAATCATACATACATCTTTTCATAATCAATACACATTTGCATTACATCCATACATATGAAAGAAATCATTGCATTGCATTAATCCATACATACATTCCACACTACTCATAGCATAAGCATCACATGATATCATCATCAATCAAAATGTGACAAGTACACATGAAGTCATAACCAAAATATCAATCTCATATATATATCAAAAATCTCAAACTAGTCAAGGGTGCCCTACTAGCACAATATATAAAAGAATGAGCTTATATGAGCCATCAAAGTCAAAATAGTATCAACATCAAGAGATCAAAAATATCAGAACAAATAGATAGATTAGCTATCAGCATGATCCTCTACATCTGGTGGAGGTGGAGGTGGTGCATCTGGTACTACCTCTGCTCTAGGTGCTCTAGCTCCCTCTGATGCCAACATATATTGAGAGTACGTAGGGACTCTCTGTGCAGCAAGAACAATAGTGTAATATGTGGACACATAGTAAGCTACCTGTGTGGTCTAATGAATCACCTTGGCCTGTAATCTCTGCACCTTTGCATGAAGCTCAGTGTGCTATCTATCTACCTCTAAATATCTCTCTTCCCACCAAGCACTACGAACCTTTAGGTCCCTAACCTTTAATCTGAGCCATCTGATAGTCTCCTATGGAGTAAGAGTAATAGTAGGTTTAGCATTGGCTACTGGCATCTCAATATCTAGGGCAGTCTGCTCTGTGGTCTCTTCTCTCTGCACCTTATGACGTCTAACCTCTGCACCCAGATCAAACCCAGTATCCTCCTGTATTAGATCAATATCACCACCCACAACCTACTCAGTTGCAAGTACCTCCTCAGATGACCCAAGACTCCCTAAAGTACCACCCTCTCCCCTATCCATCTTTGAGAACCTGTAGATCTACCTGCTGTGGAACTAGTGGGATGAGGGGGCCTCATCTGTCCTGATGGTCTTTGTAGAGGAGCCATCGCTCTCGATCTTGGAGGTGTGGGGTGCACAATAGGAACCTGTGTGGGTCTAGGACCCTATCTCATTGGTGCTCTGGTAACATCCATAGCCTCTTCCATGGAGGGTATCAGCTCTGTAGGATCTGAGAATCTGTGGGTAGGATGGTCTGCAAGCCAGGTAATGAATTCATCTGTAACTCCTGTATGCACCCAAAAATAGTCACCTAGACTTTGGGCCCCATTTATTCAATTTATTTATCTCTGAATCAGTTTTATCAATAATCAATATTTTCAACATTTATCAATTTCTTGATCAAATCTTAATTTCGATCATGTATTGGGTTTTTATCCTATGGGCTAACCATTTTATCCTAAGTTTTTATTTACTTAAAAGGAATATTTCCTCCCCTTTTAATAAATAAAAAGCCCCACCTTTTCTTCTTATCCTAAGTTGCACAAATAAAGTATTATTCTTATTTTATAAAAAGGGAAAAAGCACTTTTTGTCTCATATGGACACAAAAGTCAACTCCTATTTTCGCAAATACATCATAGTCCCTTGCAACTCCATGCATAGAGAGCTATGAGCCACTTTGTGAGGCCTCATTCTTGAGCAAACTTGCATGTAATGGTTCATAGAAGTACACCATTTTAGTGTGTACAACTCCAACATCAAGTACCTCTGGTCTGTACTCCCAATCTCTACCAATGATGCCACTATACTCCTGTGAACATAAAGCATAAGAGAGCCTTATGGTCCATCCAAGTCCAAGCTCACGAGCTATTCGAGCATAAGTGGCATAATCCTCTGGTGCATCCTGCACTCATCCATATTGCCGCTACACCCTGGTGATAATGAATCTCTCTAAAGTGGAGGATGACCTCCCAATCAGCACACAACTTTGAAAGAAAAAACTAAATTTCTCTCGTGCAGTAGGCCAAGGCTCTCTCTCTCTCTCTCTCTCTTTATATATATATATCAGGGGCTCCTGTGGCTGCCTCTGTGAGGTACATACTAGTCTCAACACGGGGATATGCTCCCGTGTGTATGAATTTTGTACCTAGCTATAGACCCAACACTTCAGTAAAATATTAGAGGTTAGCAGAAATGAAATTCATGCAGTGAAATGGAAACTAATCTAACCAGGTGATTTACTGTCTTCTAGTAGATGTGAGTATGTATTCTCAGATTGGACCAAGATCAGTGACCTTGACGACACCTAAACAAAGGATTTGAAAGCAGAATCTAGATATGAGATGAATGCAAATTAATCTATATTTTTGGATTTTCTATGTAATAAGATGAAACAAATTGATATAACATGTAATTAATCTAACAATGATATGCTAAATGATATGAATTCTTAAAATAATGAAAATCTGACGACAACTTTGATTCGCAAAGATTGATTCTTTGATCACCAATTGCTAGCATGAGGATGCAATTCGTGGATCGATTTGAAATGAAGAGCTGAGGCCTTAATTTATAGAAATCCAGGATTTTGGAGGTGCATGGAAAAAGCCATAAATCACTCTTGATAAACTCAAGTTGATTTTTGAGTTATCAAGAATTTAGAGATAGATTAACTCACAAAAATCATGCAAGTCAACTTTTTTGATTTAAATCAGAATTGAGATCAGCTTTCAACTCAAAAGAGAGTTGAGTTTATTTTTAAAACAACTTGAATTGATTTTCTCATTTAAAGTTTAACTATTTTTTGGATGTGCATAATTAATTATGAATTAATTTAATAAATAAAGTGATTTATCCTCAACTTAACTGATTTTAAAAATAAAACAATTGATTTATGGGTTAATCAATTATTAAATCAAACTTTTATTCAAAAACTATATTATTAAATTTGACAATTGACATTAATTAATTAAGAATTTAATCAATTAGTCATAGGATATTTGATTTATTATCAAAATGAAATAATACAATTTAGGAATAAATATAATTAAATCTAATTAAATAATTAAGTGACAGTATTAAATCTAATTAATTAAATATTTAGAATATTCAATTAATTAAAATTTAGGATAAATAAGATTTATCACCAAATAATCATTAAATTAAAGATAATTAGGATAAATAGGAATAAGGAATATTCCCCGATGCAAAATTTAGGATAATCAATTAAGATTCGATAATGTGCAGATGTGCCTTAGGTTAGGACTTTGATGTTGATTTCATTCGATATGTCGATATAGGAGATTAATGAACCTATAGCCCATTTTTGGGTATTACATTTTGCCCCTCTTTGAATTGATGTGCGAAGCATAGTGGTTCAAAGACAGTCTATGTATGATGTTTGAAACTAATGTTTGAAATTGAAATTGATATGAAGCAAAAACTGATTGAAATCGATATGAAGATAATAGGTCCTGAATGACCAAAGATAATGTTAACTATAATAGCAATGAACCGATGATTGTGAAAAAGTGTCAAAACAACTGATTCTAAACCTTATGATTGTGAAGAAGTGAGTGACCGATTCCAGACCCGATTGTCAATAAGAATCACATTGGTATCACATTTGAACCCTTTAGTTATGAAGAACCAAGGAAATAACACTAATGAACCGATGGTTACAAAAGACTGATATAGTTTACAAGATTAAGAGAATACCAGATTGATATGGATCTTGATGAATTTGATATGTCGCGAGCGATGATTGATTTTCCCCAAGCGATGAGGTCTTTTTGATGAATCAACAACTATACGTGGTTGTTGTCTTGATTACTGAGGAAATATATGATTTCAAATTTAGATTATAGACTTTGAATGATGTGTAATACCATGCCCCCTTTGGGATAAAAATTGAAATCTGACAAGAAAAGTCAGTGTTTGAATAGTTCAGAAGCATGCTAATTGATTTAAGAAGTGGTTAAACACATTCGAGAATGTATTCTACATTGTTTGGAGGTCCATAAGACCACATTTGACTAGGTTTGACCATGAGTTGACCATGGTTGACCAAGTTGAAATTTTGATAGTTTGATGTAAGATAATCAGTTAAGTTGAATACTGGATTTTTGTGATGATTAAAGGGCAATTATGCAAGCAGTAGACCATCCTGGGTCTGAAAATTTTAAATCATGATGTTGACATAGTAAATTATCTTAGATTTTGATTTTGATCCTGAAAATGGATTCAGAACATCGAAATTAGCCAGGGGTGCAATTTTCATTAAAAAATAGAGCACTTTTGAAAATTAGGTCAAAAGCTATATAAAGGTTGGAAGGGTCATTTTCAATTCATTTCAACCTTTTGACTTTAGAAATCTTGTGGAGTCGTCTGAGAAAGAAAATGGCAAAACCAAAGGTACCTTTGAGTTCACATCGATTTGAGCGCAACCAGAGACACTAGAGACCTCGGTAGTACGGACATCCGGTAGGTGGACCTCTTTGCTTCTCTAAAAAGTTAATTTTTCCTTGATTTATAGCCTTTTTAGCATTGTTTGTACACATTTTAATTTTGAATTTTTGAATGCATGGAAACTCGTACGACTCTCCAGCGAGACTCATACAACTTTTGAATTGTAGATAAGTTGTTATTTCATTAACCCCCAAGACTCGTATCAGAGGGACCCAAGAGTCGTATGACATTTCATCAGGTCCCTCATAACTCGTACGAGGAGGATTGCATTTTCGTATCACTATGCTTTGTCATATGGTATGATGTAGAAACTCGTATGAATTTCCTTGCCAGTCTAAAAGTGTCCTATGAGAAATAGTGAGCCTACAACTCAGTAGTAGGTCAAAATTTTGAGATCTCTTAGCTTGATTGCTGACCTTTTAACCTACCTTCTGACATAGTAATATGTTCAATTCCTGCACTTGTAACCCATTCTATGACCAAATTACTGATAGGATTCCCTGTTTCTGTACTGTGTAGGTCATATATCTAGATGTTCATGTATGGATTTCACATCCAGCTACTCAGAGATTATGTGTGTCACTGCCAGACCCTATGAGAGTACACCTTACTTCTTGTGGATTTGAGTACCTCATTCATTTACTTGAGATTAGGGTAAATCATAGACTTTTGATTGCTCTAATTGAGAGATTTCATTCAGAGACCTAGACATTCCACCTGTCGACTAGGGAGATCACTGTTACCCCCGATGATGTGTATCGTATACTACGCATTCCTTTCCATGCAGGCCAGAGGCCAGAGTATGTGAGTTTAGGGAACTTGGGTCTTTTAGCCTTTAGACGTCTCTTTGGACATGATACTCAGATGACTACCTCCATTTCCTAGGAGACTTTAGTACAATGTTATGGATAGACACACCGGCTAGAGTGCATTATTGTTGGGATGATAGGAGGGATTATCATGTCTGACCATTAGTAGAATGGTCTATTGATGGGTTGGGCCTTGATGGTTGCACGTCTGATGGTGACACCTTCTGAGTTAGCTTGGGGTCAGTGTCTTTTGGCCCATATGTTCTTTGAGATGCACGAGGTAGTGTATCAGGAGAGGAAGTCTTTTTCAGCTGGGGCTTTAGTTCTATAGATCTGGGCATGGGAGCATATCCCAGTTTTGAGACCAGTATGTAACTTGCAGAGGCAGCCTCAGGAGCCTATTATTTATATATATGTTGGATATGTCATACAGGGATAGATGGGTCATGTGGAGTACTGGAGGTGATGCCTCAATGATATGACTTTTGTTCAATGGAGACCATATGTGGGTATAGAGCCTTGGCCTACTACACGTGAGTAGTTTAGTTTCTTCTTTTAGAGCCATGTGCTGATCGGGAGGTCATTGTCCACTTTAGAGAGATTCATCATCACCAGGGTGTGGCAGCAGTATGGATGAGTGCAGGATGCACCAGAGGATTATGCCACTTATAGCTTGGGAGCTAGGACTCAGATGGACCACGAGGCTCTCTTATGCTTTGTGTTCATAGGATTATAGTGCTATTGTTGGCAGAGATTGGGAGTATAGACCAAATGTACTTGATGCTAGAGTTACATATAGATTCATTGCCTGGCTTGCTGACCATCCTATCCACAGGTTCTCAGATCCTATAGAGTTTATACCCTCCATGGAAGAGGCTATGGATGTTACTGGAGCACTGATGAGATAGGGTCCTAGACCCACATAGGTTCCTATTGTGCATCCCACACCTTTGAGACCTAGAGAGATGGCTCCTCTATAGAGACCATCAGGATAGATGAGACCCCCTCGTCCCACTAGTTCCACAGTAGGCAGATCTACAGGTTCTCATAGATGGACAGGGGAGAGGGTGGTACTCTAGGGGGTTTTGGTTCAGCTGAGGAGGTACTTGTAGTAGAGAAGGTTGTGGGTGGTGGTATGGATCCGATAGAGGAGGATACAAGGTTTGATCTGGGTGCAAAGGTTAGACGTCGTAAGACTATAGAGCAGAGACTATAGAGCAGACTGCCCCATATATTGAGATGCAAGTAGCCGATGTTGATCCTACTATTCCTCTTACTCCACAAGAGACTATTAGATGGCTCAGATTACAGGTCAAGGACCTGAAGGTTCATAGTGTGTGATGGGAGGAGAGATATATAGAGGTCGATAGATAGCGCACTGAGCTTAGTGCAAAGGTGTAGAGATTACAGGCTGAGGTGATTCATTGGACCACATCGGAAGCTTACTATGTGTCCACATATTACACTATTGTTCCTGCTTCACAGAGAGTCCCTACGTACTCCCAATACATGATGGCATCAGAGGGAGCCAGAGCACCTAGAGCAGAGGTAGTATTGGATGCACCACCTCCACCTCCACCAGATGCAGAGGATTAGGCTGACAGTTGATCTGTTTTGATATGTTCTGATATACTGTGCTCTTTTTGATCATTGATATACTATTTTGACTTTGATAGCTCACATGAGCATATTCTTTTGTACATTATGCCAGTAGTGCACCCTTGACTAGTTCGAGATTTTTGATATATATATGAGATCGATATTTTGGTTATGACTTTATTTGTACTTGTCATGTTTTCAAGGTATGATGATATCATGTGATGCTTATGCTATGAGTAGTGTAGAATGTATGTATGGATATATGCAATACAATGATTTCTTTCATATGTATGGATGTAATGCAAATGTGTTTTGATTATGAAAAGATGTATGCATGATTTATGCTTATGCACATGGATGCATTGGAATGCAATAGGTGATTATGATATGAAATATAAATACAACGATACACATGATATGTTTTGCAGGAATTGATGAAGACAAGTACTCAGTCTTATGTCAAAAAGGATGTTTAACCCAGGAGGATAACTGCTTGCGATTCTATGAAGAGACCTTCAAGGTAGGTTTCAGCTCTTGTTAGATTTGAATAGGTGATTGAAGAATCATTTAAGTGTTGAAGTTTGTTTAGCCATTATGAGATCATGAAAACATGCAAAATGCAAAGAAACATGTAAAAATGCAATCTAAGACCTAGGACCTAGTCATTGATCATGTGTCGGTCGATTTCATTATTGAATTTTTAGGTAACTAGATAAATCAATACAATACCCACTAGTTATGAAACCATAGACATATGAATATCAATTTTTATGGGCAGGAATCAATACAACACCCACTGGTTAGGCAACCAGGGACATATGAATATTGATTTTAGTTTCAGAATGTCAGATTAGATATAAGCACCAAGGCAGAAACTCTAGGATGACCTGAATATCATGTCCATTTTGATATAGCAATTTGTATAAGCATCAAAACATAAATGTCATGATGACCTGAATACACCTTGCATTACAAACACATCAAGCAGTCAAGAGATCATTCTAAATCCAATGTGAATTACCTGTAGTGACCCTTTATCATTCACATCCTTAGGTAAGACCGTGTTTCACAGTAGGAGAAAGAACTCACTCAAAAAGATAATAGTTAGATCAAACTTCCTTGGATTTTTTGGGTATCAATGGTCAAGGTACGCATGGCCATCCAATTCAAGATAGAGGCTCTTACAGTTGGACACCATTTCAATCCAAAATTTCCCAAGTTGTTAGATTTTCACATACAAACAGAAAATAAAGAAAATATTATGCCCCTAGTCATCACTCTCTAAATCCTATAAAGGACATCATCGAAGAGCTCAAAGGACACCATATGCAAAAATCTCAATGTGAATCAGTAAGCACACAAGGAGATACAAGCATGTAGAAAACATACATTGTTTTCAGTTTGATGTTTGATTGCATTGTTGTAGATGCAAAATCCTTTCTGGAGATGAGATAGACTGACTGACTTAGATGAAGCTTCAAAGGACTCTGACTAGATATGATATGTCTAAGATACACTAGAGGCCATAGGATATGACATTGGTTGCCCCCAAGTTTGAACATTGATAGGATATAGATGCTTTAGCTGATTGGTGTACAGATCGACTTATTGAAAATAGGAATGCAAAAACAAACTGGGAAGTATGTACAAACTAAAGCAAGACTGAAAGCTAGGAAAGACCAAGATTGTGTTGATAGATGGAGCATTTTGAAACAAGTGGTGCCTATTTGCCAGGTTGTCACCATCTTGGCAGAGATTTTATTTTTTCTACCAAGGCGCCTGTTTCTAGGTTTTCACCAAGGCACTTTTTCTTTTTCTCATTTTTTTTGTACTGTTTATTTTTTCAATTTTTTTGTACTTTTGATATTTTATACTTTTTTTGTGAATCATCAAGGCGCCGATTGCTAGGTTTTCACCAAGATGTTAATTTTTTTAGGACTTTTTCCAATTTTAAAGATTTTTTCAAGACATTTACCATAGACTAAATGCCTTAGGCATATAATTTCTTCAGATGGAGAATGTTGATTGGTTCTGAGAGCTATTCTCCTTAATTCATTGAGATTTGATAGGCACCAGAGCTAAAAGTAGTAGTGATAACAAAGTGACCCAGCTAGTTGGGTTCAAACTTCCCCTTGCGTTCTCGATGTGATTGATTTTTAGGATTTTCTCTCAAGACTAGATCACCAACCTGAAATTCTCTATCTCTAACTTTCTTGTTGTAACCTCTAGACATTCTCTTCTGATATACTCTAAGATGATTATATGCTTCTTGTCTACGCTTGTCTAGTAGTTCAAGTTCTTGCAACCTAGACACTTTGTAGTCATCATCAGTTACTAGACCATGCATTCTGATTCTTAGTGATGGGATTTCAACCTCAATAGGCAGTACCACTTCAGACCCATAAACTAAAGCGAAAGGTGTAGCCCCAGTAGTCATTCTGATACTTCTTCTATAGGCCCAGAGAGCTGGATTGATCATGAGATGCCAGTCTTTTCCTATTTTATTAACTATATGGTGTAAGATTTTCAATAGATTTTTGTTAGAAGCCTTTGCTTGTCCATTCCCTTGAGGATAGTAGATAGATGACCAATGTTGTGTAATCTTGAATTTGGCACATAAATCATCTAGATCTTTGTTCTTGAATTGTCCACCATTATCTGTGATTATGGAATGAGGTATCCCATATCTGCATATGATATAGTTCAATATGAACATAGATATTTGTTTTCCAATTGCTTGTGTCAAAGGGACTGCTTCTACCCATTTTGTAAAATAATCTGTAGCTATAATTATATGGGTATGTCCATTAGAAGAATGAGGATGTATAGCTCCTATAAGATCAAAGGCCCATAGATGAAAAGGTCATTGTGTAGTAAAGAAAATTAGATCTCTCCCTAGAGCATGAATTAAGTTGCCATGCACTTGGCACTTTTGACAATTTTTAGCAAACTTGATAGACTCTTTCTCCATTTCAGGCCAATAGTACCTAGCCCTAATAAGTTTTTGAGCTAGTGTTGAACCGTTTGATTGTGACCCACAAATACCATCATGGACTTCCTCTAACGCACGTTGAGACTCTTCCTGTTCTAAACATCTAAGTAGTGTACCATCTAGACCTTGTTTGTACAGATTGTGACCAATGATGACATATTAGGAGGCATTACAGTTAAGGTATCTCTTTTCATGGTGGTTGAAGATATCAGGAATGATTTGGTCTTGGAGATAGGAGAATAGGTTTTTGTATCTGGATGAATCATGACCAACAATAGTGTAGATCATGTGGGTTTTGGGGGAATCATGTGCAGGATAAGATAGTGCTTCTACCAGGAACTCATAGCTTAGCTCATGTTCAGGCTGTTGTAATAAAGTAGATAACATTGCCATTTCATCGGTAGCCTTATTCTCTATTCTTAGTATTTTCTCAAATGTGATAGATATGAATTACTTCTTTAGATCATCTACCATTTTCTTGTATGGGATGAGATTTTCATCTTTAGTCTGGTACACATCATTGACTTGATGGATAACAAGTTGAGAGTCTCCATGAATGTGTATCTCTGTTACTATCCACTCAATTGCTAGTTTCATGCCATTAAGTAGGGCTTCATATTCTACAATATTGTTTGTGCAAGGGAACTTTAATCTGAATGCTTTAGGTATGGAGTATGCTTGAGGAGTTATAAATAATATGCCTACTTCTGATCCATTATGTGTATAGGAGCCATCAAAGAATAACTGCCATCCTCTAGAAGAAAGAGTCATGATAGAGGAATCTAGAAATTCCATTTTCATTGGTGTATCATCAACCATAGGTGCATCTGCTAATTGATCAGCAATAACATGTCCTTTTATAGCTTTTCTTTCAACATATTCAATGTCAAATTCACTTAGGAGCATGACCCATTTAGCTAATCTACCCGTGAGGGCAGCTTTGCTTAGTAGGTACTTTAGTGGATCAATCTTAGCTACCAAATGGGTGGTATGTGCCAACATGTAATGTCTTAGTTTCTGTGATGCAAAGATCACAGCTAGATAAGCCTTCTCAATCATAGAATAATTCTTTTCGTGTGCCACCAATGTCCTATTGATATAGTATATAGCTCTTTCCTTTTTGTTCTCATCATGTTATGCAAGCAATGCCCCCAGTGATGTATTTGTAGCGGAGACATATAAGATGAAAGGCTTCCCCAGAATGGGAGGCATCAAGATAGGAGGATTTGATAGATACTTCTTGATATGGTTAAATTTGTTCTCACATTCTTCATTCCACACAAATGTCACACCTTTATGTAATGTTTTTGTAAAAGGTTGTGATATGTCTTCTAGCTGAGATATGAAGTGTCTGATAGATTGAAATCTTCCTTGCAATGTCCTCATTTGACTAATATTCTTTGGAGGTTGCATCTCCATTATAGCCTTTACTTTAGCTGGATCAACTTCAATGCCCTTCTTTGAAACTATGTATCCTAAGAGCTTTCCAGAAGTGACACCAAAAGCACACTTCTTAGGATTTAGTCCGAGACAAAATTTTTCCATTCTATCTAGTATCTTGCTCAAGTCATTTAGATGTTCAGTTCTAATCATAGATTTTTCTAAAGTATCATCAACATAATCCTCCATAGTCCTATGCATCATGTCATGAAAAATAGATGTCATGGCTCTTTGATATG
Source organism: Chamaecyparis obtusa (assembly GCA_027943335.1). Taxonomy (NCBI): domain Eukaryota; kingdom Viridiplantae; phylum Streptophyta; class Pinopsida; order Cupressales; family Cupressaceae; genus Chamaecyparis; species Chamaecyparis obtusa. Next base: position 850,323 of record BSBK01004010.1, on the reverse strand, counting down.
TAGCATCAATATTTTTAAGCCCAAATGGCATGACATTCCAATAGAAGGTACCCCATGCACATGTGAAAGCAGTTTTCTCTTGATCCTCTAGAGCAATTTTTATTTGATTATATCTAGAAAAACCATCCATTAAAGAATACATCTCAAAACCTGTAGTCATGTCCACTATCATATCAATGTTAGGTAGTGGAAAATCATCCTTAGGGCATGCTCTATTTACATCTCTAAAGTCTGTGCACACTCTGATTGATTTATCTGGTTTTGAAATAGGTACAATATTAGAGATGCACTCTACATAATAAATAACTCGGATGAATCCAGCTTTTAGGAGCTTCTCTAATTCAGCTTTTACCAAGAGTGCAACATGAGGATGCATCTTTCTTAATTTTTGTTTAATTGGTTTTGCTCTAGGAGCTATAGATAAATGGTGCATTATAAGATTAGGATCCAACCCTAGCATATCTAAATATTTCCATGCAAAGTTGATCTTCTTCTCTATTAGGAATGTGGTAAATTTTTGCTTCTCTTCTTCTGATAAAGATTGTGCTACATGGATCAACTGTGGTTCATCTGCTGTTCCCAAATTGATAGATTGAGTGGGCTCAATTAGAACTAGAGATCTGTCATGTAAATGACTTAGAAGGACATCAAATATCTCATCCTTAGGCACCTCAGAGAGGTTTTCACCTTCGGATTCATCTTGTATTTTTACTTTTGTATATTTTGAGACTGCCACAAAGTGGTTTTCACCCTCAGAACTCCTTTTCTTTTTATTCTTATTCTTATTTTTCTGACTAAGATACTTGATGTTGGACTCTGTCATGCTAATTCTTGGTTCACTGATGGAAGTCCTCATAGGCTCAACTGCATTGAGGTAGCAAGTAAGTGCATTCATTCGGGAAGGTATAAATACCATGGCTCAGATTTGTGGAGGTTTGATCAAGAAGTTCAAGACGTTGGATAGTTAAAGTGGTGAAAGATTGGGAAAGAGTGTTTACGGCTATGGATCTATCATCATTGGTCCTAATTCGCCCTTCGAGTTCAAAGGTGATATTACAACTTAAGACATTCAATTCATGAATAGGCTCAATGTCATTATGATAGTCCACTTCAGCCATCGGTGGATCAGACTCGATAAGTTCATCATTTCACTCTAGACTTACATTGGGTTTAGGTGCATATTGGTGAATAACATCATGTTTCTCTATAATAAGCTCATCTTCTTTTGGAATGGCTCCCCATTCATAGTCATTAGATTCTTCATCTATGCCTCTAGGAAATCTAAGAACATGAGTAAAGTCAGGATGAATACCCCAAGAAGGGTTACCCTCAGATTTTGATTTGAATTCATACTCATGGGAATCTGTCTTAGAATAAGTACCACCTTCCTCTTTGTCTATTTGATTATCTTTGAGATTAGCTAGTTCTTGTGTTGCAACTACCTCTTGGTTTATAGTAGGTTCTTGTGTTTCTACTACATTAATTCTTTTTATTGGATCATCTTCAGCATCAAGGAGGTCTTTGATTTCTTTAGGAAAATGCTCATAAGGAATGAGCTCATTAGTGGTGTCAGAATCATCACTATTAGATTGTTCAATTATTTCCTTCTTTAGTTGATTTTCTATGGAAGGCTCAATTTGTTCTAGAACATGTGGGGAGTTCTTGCTAAGACAGAAAGGCTTCTTCATGTATACTAGACCTATTGTATTCTTTTTGGCTCAACCATGATGTTCAAGAAGTGACAGAAGACCTTTACCCTGTAGTCCTAGAGGTCCTTTTCCTTTATATCCCATCTTAGCTATCAGTTTATCCCCTGGGCCATATGACTTAGAAGGAACCTTCGATACTTTAGAGTCACTAGGTCGACCAACTTCAGATTCAAGTTCATCTTTGTAAAGCCATGCGAGCATAGCTTCATCTTCTTCAAATTCTTGCTTAGGTACTTTATCTGCAACAAATTTTCCTTTATATGTCTCAAGAGGTTCCTTAGATTCTAGTTGGAACTATTTTTGAGCTTTCCCATAAGACTTAGGCGAGATAGGGAGAGATGTCAAAGACAAGATTGGATCTATAGTATATTCTCCCATACCATTTTCTTTGATATTGACCTCTTTTGCAATGTCTTCCATCTTAGAGGTGGATGCTACATCTATTTGCTTAGTGGATGATTCTTTGTTATTAGGAACAAGTTTATCCACATTTTCCTTCAATGCATTGCAAGTTTTTTAACACGTCAGTTGGAATGGTTACCTCTACTCTGTCACAAGGAAATTTCAAGTACTAATGGTATGTAGAAGCAATAGCTCTCATCTCATGTATCCAGGGTTTCCCTAGAAGGATGTTGTAAGCCAAAGGTATATCAAGAACTTGACATATAGTATCTCTAATGACAAGACCTATTTTGATAGGAAAGATAATTATTCCCTTGGAGGATCTTTCCTCTTCATCATATGCTTTGATAGTTATTTTCTTTCCAGGATCAATGGCTATTTTTGAAAATCCCAATTGTGTGATCAAGCTATAAGAACAAATATTCAGACCAGCACCTCGATCTATCAACACACATTTGACACGATGGTTTTGGATCAAGACTTCAATATGCAAGGGCTGGTTATGCAGATGACTCAAGGAGTTATCATTGTCCTCTGAAAAGGAGATATACTGCGGAGACATAAGATGACCAACCATAGCTTGGAATCTATCTAAATCAAGGTTATCAGGAACATTGGATCCGAGTAGAGCTTTGTCTAGAATGGCTCTATGAGCTTGAGATATTCAAAGAACCTCAAACATCAAGATTTTAGCATTAGTAGGTTGGAGTTGTTGAATGATACTATACAAAGTAGGCCTCGTATCCTTAGGATTTGAAGATTTAGATGTTGCCCTCTATTTAGAAGTGGAAGAAAGATTGAAAGGCACCTTAGGGACATTTGATTGATCTAGGATTTTTCCTTGTAGGTGTTCCTGAGCTTGTGATCGAGTAACTATGTTAGTTGATTGATTTTCTCTATCTCTTCTTACAATTGTGATGACATTGCAATGCTCAGATAGGCTTGGTTCAACCATATTGATAATAGTATTATTTCCAAGATAGGCATAATTGACCTTAGCACCCACATTAGGCTGAGAAGATGAATCTCCTTGGCTATGCTTTGGAAATGGTTTGGTGAATGTTGTGTGATCATTATTGCTTTTAGGATTATCAATCATGATTTCCCATTATCAATCTTGTCTTGAATGGTATGTTTCAAGTGCAAGCAGTTATTAGTTTTGTGACCTTTACCTCAATGGAAATCATAGAATTCATTCTCTCTCCACCATTTCGGCTTAGGATCAGGACTAGATTGTTAGATCTCAGGCAAAGAGATGATGTTATTATCTAGTAGAGTTCTCATAGCTGATTCCAAAGATTCTCCAGGAGGTGTGAACTTTCATTTATTATCAGCGGACCAAGATTTGTATTCTGGCTTCTTTTGAGATGATTCAAACACCTTTTGTTCTGAAGCTTTGATGGCTTGAGTACCAATGGTTAGATTGAAAGCAGGTGCCTTGGATGGGGCATGGAGATTATCAACAATGCCATGTATGATGACACCCTTATTCTTGTTCCAATTTTTGTTCTTGTCCTTAGAACTAGATTCATACTTGTCCTTTTGAAGTGTGACGTCTCCTTTTTTCATAAGTACTTTTTCAATTTTGATTGCATTATCTACCATCTTTTCAAAAGATGTATGATTTTGAATTTGTAAAGGGTAGTTGATTTTTGGAACAAGATTGTTGATGAAGATTTCCAAATTCTTAGTTTCTGGAATAGGCCTAGCGTATAAAGAGAATTTCTTTCTCCATCTTTTGAGAAATGTCAGGAATGGTTCTCCTAGATATTTCTTGAGATTGTAGATATCAATCATGGTGACTGGATGTTGGATGTTGTAGGAGTATTGCTGATAGAACAATTTGATCAAGTCCTCAAAGGTTTTGATTGTAGGAGACATTCTAGAGAACTAATGAATGGCTTCTCCTCCTAGAGATTGAGGGAAAAGATGCATTAGATAGGTTGGTTCATGCATGAACTCCATAGATTCAGTACATAATTCACTGACATGATCTTGAGGATCAGAGTTTCCATCATACTTATCATATTTTGGAATTTCCACCCTTTTAGGGAATGGTGGCATATACAAGTCTTTATCAAATGGAAAAGGACATAGGGCCTCCATGGAGAACTCCTTAGGTTCTTTTTCTTTTTCCATTTTGTTAAGTTTTACTTTCATGGCATTCATTTGTTTCATCATAGCTGAAATAGGTGTTTCTTCCTCATGTGTAATGATATCTTCCACATTAAAATTAGGAGGAAGTTTATCTCCTTGATGAGATAATTGTAAAAAGTAAAGATGATCAAGGTTAACATCTTGAGAGAGCATGTCTCAATCAAGATATCAATTGTTGAAGATCAAATTGAGCAGTGTCTTTCAGCAAAGACATCATTTCAGAAGTTTAGATAAAGGAGTTTTGACTTGAAATAAGGTACATTTATGTTTGATTTCTCAAATTGAACCTAAGACTACTAATGAAGCTTGTGAAGATGAACATTGGATCAATGCTATGAAAGAAGAACTAGAGCAGATTGAAAAAAACAAGACATGGGAATTGGTCCCTAGACCTAAAGACAAGAATGTGATTGGAACAAAGTGGGTATTCAGAAACAAGATGAATGAACAAGGAGAAGTGATAAGAAACAAAGAAAGATTGGTATGTAAAGGATATTCACAACAAGAAGGAATTGACTACAAAGAAACTTTTGCACCTGTGGCCAGACTTGAAGCAGTGAGAATGTTTCTAGCATATGCAACTTACAAGAAATTCAGAGTGTATCAGATGGATGTGAAGTCAGCATTTTTGAATGGTGAATTGGAAGAAGTCTACATTGAGCAGCCTGAAGGTTTTCCTTTGACACAAGAAGGAGATATGGTATGTAAGTTAAAGAAAGCTTTATATGGATTAAAACAAGCACCTAGAACCTGGTATGCAAGATTGGATAAGTATTTATTGAAATTGGGATTTATAAAAGGAACAATAGATAGTAACCTATACACAAAATAAATTGAGAATGGTTTGTTGGTTATAGTTATATTTGTTGATGATATTATCTTTGGAGGAGAAGATGAAGCTAGTGACAAATTTGTAGATGAAATGAAGACTGAATTTGAGATGAGCATGATTGGAGAAATGAAATATTTTTTGGGATTACAGATAACACAAAGCAAGGAAGGTATATTATTAAGTCAGACTAAGTATTTAAATGAATTATTAAAAATATTTGGAATGGAAGATTCTAAACCTGTTGGAACACCTATGGTAATTGGACATAAGTTATCTAGCAAAGATGAGACACTAGCAGTTGAGCAAAAAAAGTACAGATCTATGATTGGAGGATTGCAATACTTGACACATACAAGACCTGATATAGCACATTTAGTGGGGATTGTAGCAAGAATTCAAGCAGAACCTAGAGAATCACATTATGCAGTAGTAAAGAGGATACTGAGATGTCTGAAAGGAACAATGGATTATGGATTATGGTATGAGAATTCTGATGATTTTACTTTATGTGCCTATACTAATGCAGATTGGGGAGGCAGCGTTGATGACAAGAAAAGCACCAGTGGTGGAGCCTTTTTTCTTGGAGGTAAATTGGTCTCTTGGCTAAATAAGAAGAATAATTGTACTTCACAAAGCACAATAGAAGCAAAATATGTTGCAGCAGCAAATAATTGTAATCAGATTATTTGGATGAAGCAGATGTTGAAAGATATTGGAATAAAGTTTGATGAGCTTGTTGTTATACATTGTGATAACACCAGTATAGTGAGTATGTCAAAAAATCCTATTTTACATTCTAAGAATAAACATATTGAGATCAAGTATCATGTTGCAAGAGAGAAAGTTGCAGAAAAGGAAGTAAGATTGGAGTACATAAGTACAAAGGAGTAGATAGCAGATATATTTACAAAGCCTTTACCTAAGGATACATTTGTGTATCTGAGAGGTATGCTTGGGGTTATGCCCCAACCTATTTTTGAGAATTGATGCAGATGATTGCATCCATCCAGTGGTATATGAGCCCTATCTTTCTTCTAGATTGGATGTTGGAACTTCCTCTATGGGGGAGTTTATGAGCTGAGTCATGAGGACTCTTGTTATTGTATTCTTCTGAAAAGTGTCTTTTGACATTAAGTTGTTGTTGACTTAGTGATGGGATTTTTGTCATTGATGTCAATGGGGGAGAGATATACATGAAAAACATTGTGGATTGTATGAGAGAGCTGAATAGGAAAATGAAGCAAGATTTGATTTGATATTTTGCAGTGATGTTGCAGTATTGGATTCTTTGAACATTGGATGTTTTTCATCTATGTTGCCATCAATGCCAATGGGGGAGATTGTTAGGAATGAATGCAAAGTGTTTTGGTAGTCATTCTATAGCAATTGTTGTTGCATTCATGACTTAGATTATCATTGATGTCAACACAGTGATATTCTCGATATTAGCAGGAAAGTAGGTACAGTTTTGTTTTGCACACATGTTGTATTATAGATTGGATTTTGTGTAGTTGATGGTATGTTCTTTGGTGTGTTATTAACCTATGGTTAACAACGCAAAAATAATTTCATTCATTTGTAAGAGTTATGAGCATTTTGGTGAAAGCAGTGTTTAGAAAGTGTTTCTGTGTAGCCATGTTCAGAAATCGGAGGATATCTCTTAGCTAGGATGGAATCTAATTTTGTGTAGTTAAAGGGATGTTGGAGACTCATTAATGATGATGTGGTTCATAGTGCAAACTTTGAGGATATGTTTGGAGAAAGTTACAGTAACTGGAAGCCGATAGTTTTATGTGAATTCTGTGTGTAGCGTGTAGAATTTATTATTTTGTAATTGAGGACCGACTCATTTGTAATTATTTGAGTTTGGTATATAAGAAGGAATGTTTTCCTTATTGTAATGTGTACTATGAAGAGAGAGATGTGAATATATGCATAAATAATTTGAGTAGACATTTTGAGACAGGAAAGAATTTGTACATACAATGCACTAAATCAGAAATCCTAACAGTTGAAGAGGATAAGAAGATTAGAGAGAAGTTAGATGCTATTTCAACTGAGACAAACACCTTGACAAGGCCTAATGTCAAGATAAGTTCTGTAGAGAAGAACATAAAGAAATTGAAAGATGAAATCAAAATGTTAGCAGAGGAGAAGAACATAAAGATGATCAGGGTTAACATCTTGAGAGAGCATGTCTCAATCAAGATATCAATTGTTGAAGATCAAATTACGTAGTGTCTTTCAGCAAAGACATCATTTCAGAAGTTTATCTTCAATTCCCTACAAGCTTGTCAGACAGCAGCATACAGATTGAGTACTCTACTCAATGTTGCTGAATCCATCAGGATGATATGGGAGAAAGATTTTGAATCTTGGAAGTTAGAGTTTGGTGATTGTGTTGCAAGCCTACCGGCTTTGCAATAACTGATAATAAGGTATAAAGTTTTTGAAGTTTTTGTACACCCTATCTTTGTCATTGTTGTTAAAGGGGTAGAGATAGTAGAAAATTGAATATATGTTGAGGAAGGATACTCATAGGGGGAGCTATTCTATGGAGTATGATATTGTATACATATTGTATAACTTTTGGTCACAATTTTGTATAAGTTTTTTTTTGAAGTTTTGTTTGCACACTTAGCCAATTTTCCCATATGTTGCCACCAATGACAAAGGGGGAGATTGTTGGAAATTTGGCTAATGTGGATGCATAGATGTTGTCATTATGGAAACATATTATCTCTCTTAAAAGCACAGAATCTGGAATGCAAGTATGGCAAGTTAAAGAAAGAAATTGTCTAAGTTTGGATATAGTGATCCTGACAGAGCACCCGATGAAGATTTAGTTGGCGATGTCCACTAGAGAAATATTTTTGTTTTCTTAGTTAACTAAAGCTTCTATAGAGTATGAGGATACCCCATCTCAGTGTGCATAAAGTTTGGAGTAGTACGGACAAAGTTATTCAAAGTTTACCGAAGATAGTTTTTGCAGACAGAATAATTTTGGAGACAATATTTGCGAAAGAGTTAAGGGATTATTTTTGCTTGTCAAAATAATGACTTAACATTATGAAGGGATGACATCCTAGATTTTTACTCTTGGATAAAGATTTTGGAAGCCGACCATGTAAAGTTATTAGCTTTAATAACTCATATATTAGACATACTTGAAATGTAATGAAATAGAAGTGTGATATGTAAAAAGAAAGAAAAGATAACTTGCGATAGTTGTATATTGTGATAACAACAAAGGATATTGATGTGAATTTGTAAGCAGTACCATATTACAGTCAAAAACATTTTGTATTACCTATTTGGGCAGTGAGCTCAGCTGGTGATCAGGTTTTGTAATCTAACTCCTAGCAGGGTTAAGGCTTCTAACAAGGCCTAAAGTCCTTTAACTAGGACAGATCTACTATATATTGTAAATTGACTCCCAACAGGGTCCAATATCCCTAACAAGATACTTTTGATTAGTGATCTTTGTGCATCCCCACTGGGGTTTTCCCTTGGCCAGGGTTTCCTCAAGAACATATGATGTGTTATGAGTTCTTTCTATTTACTGCTATGTTTGTTAATCAGCTTGATAATCTTTATATGCACTAAAGTAATCTGTTATATCCATAAGTGGGCAAAAGAAAAAGTTTGTGAAATACTAATTCACCCCCCCCTCTCAGTATTTCCTATTTCTAACAATTGGTATCAGAGCAGCAGGTCCTTGAAAGAAAAGTTTAACAACTTAAGGAGATCCATGGCAAATTTTAGAAAAGAAAGCCCTAAGTTTGATATGCTTACTGATGAAAGAAACTCCTTAAGAAGAAAATATGAAGATGCAAAGAATGCTATTGACAAATTAAAAGGTAAGATTGAAGATCTGAAATCTGAAAAGAAATCTGATATGATTGTTGAAGATTGTGATGAATTAGAAAATGAGATCCTTAAGCATGAGTTGAAGATAGTAAATCTGAAGCTTAGTATGAAAGATGGAAATTTGAAATCTGATAATAAAAAATTGAAAATTGAGAATGAAGATCTGAGGTCAAGACTTGAAAAGGAAACATCCAAATTTGAAAAAGTAAAAATGCAGTATGTGGAACTTGAGAAGTATAATAAAATTGTGAAAGGTGAATTAACTCAATCTAAACAACAACTTGAAAGGCTATATTCAAAAAGTGATAAGACTGAAAAACAAATTTCTTTTGAAGAACCATTCTTTGATAGGACTGGATTTGGATATAGTATGTTTAGAACAAACCATGAAAGTAAGAAGTCAGATCTAAAGACATCTGAAAGTGTGGAGGAAATAAAGCTAGATGAGAACACATTGGAAGATCCACCTAAAGAAGAACCACCTAGAGAGAAAGAAGAATCAAAATAGGAAGAATCATCTAAAGGTATGCAAAGAGAATTCAAAGGTAGATGTTTTTCTTGTAATACTATTGGGCACATGAAGAGAGATTGCACAGGTAAGAAATTTAAACCTTTTAATGGACATTGTTATAATTGTCATAGTTTTGGACATAGAGCTAACGAATGTAGAAGACCTAAAGTAATTTTGAATAATTATTATAGAATGATTGGGAATACTAACAATGCAGATAAGAAATCTATTGAAGAAATGAATCAAAGAAAAGTGGTAGTATGTTTTAGATGCAACAAAGTAGGACACATTGCTAGAAATTGCAAGTCACAGATTTCATTATCGGATCTCAAATTTCCATCTTTCATACTAAGCTTCAGATTTACTATCCTCAACTCATGCTTAAGGATCTCATTTTCTTTTTCTCATTACATGTTCTCTCATCTTTATGTCCTCTTCTTGTGCTCTTTGTTTTCTATTCACAAGTCTGTTATACAAATCTTCTGGGGTCTTACCATGGATAGTGCTAAGTTTATTATCTGCCACAATCATGTGTGTAACCATTGCATTTTCAAAGTTCAATCTGTCAAATGATCCATATAGATCACAGAATTTATTCAACTTAGTGAAGTCTCCATGCTTCAATATATCTTCATTAACTCTTTCAATTCTTGGTTTCCAAGTTTTCTTCTTGATTGAAACTACATCATAATCTTTAATTACTGCTACATTTCTGGGTATGGGTGGTACAACCACTTTCTGTCTCTTGTCGGGTCCTGTTGCACTCACTTTTACTCTTTTGCTAGGAATAGGAGAAAAAGATTTATCTCCTTCATCTTTTTAAGGTACTTCAACTTTTACCTTTACTGCAATAGGATCAACAGGATCTGCACTTGATGTCTCAGGTGAAATTACAAGATTTTCACTTTGCTTCAAGGCTTCTGCAATCTTCTTAGCTATGTCAAACTCATGACTTGACATACTAGATTCTTTCAATATTTTCTTCATAGTAGATTCAACTCTCTTACTAGATTGCTTCTTTTCTCTCAAACTTATTGTAGAATTGAAATTCTCTTCATAGGTTCCAAACCTATTGGCATGACCATCCAACTCACACTTTAACAATTTATTCACATATCCTACTGTTTCTGCTTCAGATATTTCATAGCCAAGAGGGTCTATGAATTCCATTCTAGGCTCAACTGCTTCAATGTAGGTGAAATCAGTGTCAACCATAAAATAAATGTCATCTCTATGCTTTTCAACTAAGGATTGAGGAATCCTTGATTTGTTCTTAACAATATTCTGAAAAGTCTTCAATACAAGCTTCACACTGTCATTAACTTTATCAAAAAGGTGCTTCATGTAAATTGAGTTTATTCTTTCCATTGAGTTCACATTATCACTCCAATCAAATGTGTAAGGAAATCTTCTCAAAATATGGAAAAACATATAGGTTATCAGAGATGAAAACCTAAACTGTGTGTACTTAGCCTTCTTAATCTTTTCTATGTTCTCAAATAACTGAATTTTCAAAATTTCACATAGGTCTACTGGTTTCTTCTCAATACACATAAGATAAGCTAAATGAATCATTCCTACAGCCATGTCATCTTCCCTTGAACTACCATAGAATTTAGTTGTTAGGATCTTGCAAAGGTACCTAACATCATCTTGCTTAATCTTACTTATCACAATTCCTCTACCATTATAACTAGATCTAGTGTTATCTAAAACAATCTTCCTCATGTTCTTTTCATTCAGTGCAATCTCTCCAACTTTTGATAATCTAGTAACTTCATGAATTAGGTTGGTAGTTATATCAATAACTCTATCCTCCATCCAGAATTTCCCATTGTGGATTTTACTTAAAATGATCTTGGTACATTCCTCATCATTGAATTCATACTTCATGGAATATTTGATAATTTCATTGTTCTCTAGGTGCTCATAAGATGGTTTAACTGACATGTCTTGATTGTACAATTTCTTGTAATCATCACTAAAATCTACATCTCCCAAAGTTTCAAACTTACAACCTAAATATCCTTTAACATTCTCAATGTGTAATACTCCGTCTGGTACAGATGTTAATGCTAGACTGTCATCAATTTTAGTTAGTTCTACTGGTTCTTTCTTAATCTTTGGTCTATTCTTATCCTTAACATTATGAACCATAGAAATATCCATCTTATCAACTGATTAAAGATCAAGAAATACCTCAACTTTGCAAATCTAGGGTTTCGGTATGATCGTCGCTGCAAACTGCTTCCAAACTTCTTCAAATCATCCTCAACTCACTTTTCTTCTTTCAAATCACTTTTCAATCACTTTGTAATCATAATGACTTTGATTTCAACCTTATAACACTTCACATTAACTCGATCTGACATCGCATTCATTCATTTTGCTGCTAAAACCTCAAAAAGCTAATTCTGCAAACCTACAACCATAAAACTTTCTGCGACCTCACAAAACACAATATTTTCTTTTGCGCACTTAACCATAGCATTAGTACAACATAATAAACCTATATCTAACTATGCAAAACTTAACTCATTCAAATTCCTAATCTACACTAATCCTAAGTCCTATACTACAGAAACTTACATAATTTAAGTACTTAAAGAAGGGTCAGGTAAAGATTCATCCTTACCATCGGTTACATTACCTTCTTGACTACTTTCAGTGCTGACTATACCTCCTTGATCTATGCCTTTGTCAAATTTTACTTTATCTTTATTGCTACAACAACCTTTCTCTGTGTTTTCTGCATTTTCATTCCTTCTTTCATTGTTCCTAGGGTTAGGGTTATGATGATAACCTCCATTGTTCATTCTACAAAATCTTGCTGAGTGTCCAAACTTGTTGCATATCTAACAAATGATTCCATTGTTTCCAAATCTCTGTCCTTGCTAGTTAATCTGTGACCTGCAATTTCTAGCAATGTGTCCTACTTTGTTGCATCTAAAACATACTACCACTTTTCTTTGATTCATTTCTTCAATAGATTTCTTATTTGCATTGTTAGTATTCCCAATCATTCTATCATAATTATTCAAAATTACTTTAGGTCTTCTACATTCGTTAGCTCTATGTCCAAAACTATGACAATTATAACAATGTCCATTAAAAGGTTTAAATTGCTTACTTGTGCAATCTCTCTTCATGTGCCCAATAGTATTACAAGCAAAACATCTACCTTTGAATTCTCTTTGCATACCTTTAGATGATTCTTCCTATTTTGATTCTTCTTGCTTTGATTCTTCTTTCTCTCTAGGTGGTTCTTCTTTAGGTGGATCTTCCTATGTGTTCTCATCTAGATTTATTTCCTCCATACTTTCAGATGTCTTCAGATCTGGCTTCTTACTTTCATGGTTTGTTCTAAACATACTATATCCAAATCCAGTCCTATCAAAGAATGGTTCTTCAAAAGAAATTTGTTTTTCAGTCTTATCACTTTTTGAATATAGCCTTTCAAGTTGTTGTTTAGATTGAGTTAATTCACCTTTCACAATTTTATTATACTTCTCAAGTTCCACATACTGCATTTTTACTTTTTTAGATTCGGATGTTTCCTTTTCAAGTCTTGACCTCAGATCTTCATTCTCAATTTTCAATTTTTCATTATCAGATCTCAAATTTCCATCTTTCATACTAAGCTTCAAATTTACTATCTTCAACTCATGCTTAAGGATCTCATTTTCTTTTTCTAATTCATCATAATCTTCAACAACCATATCAGATTTCTTTTCAGATTTTAGATCTTCAATCTTACCTTTTAATTTGTCAATAGCATTCTTTGCATCATCATATTTTCTTCTTAAGGAGTTTCTTTCATCAGTAAGCATATCAATCTATTCAAGAGCTTCTTCAAGATTCTTCTGAAGTTGATCCATATCCATAGAGATCTTACTCAAGTTGCTAAGCTTTTCTTGAATGTTCCTTCTCCAAGTAACTGTGCTTTGATACCACTTGTTAGAAATAGGAAATACTGAGAGGGGGTGTGAATTAGTATTTCACAAACTTTTTCTTTTGCCCACTTATGGATATAACAGATTACTTTAGTGCATATAAAGATTATCAAGCTAATTAACAAACATAGCAGTAAATAGAAAGAACTCATAACACATCATATGTTCTTGAGGAAACCCTGGCCAAGGGAAAACCCTGGTGGGGATGGTACCCACAAAGATCACTAATCAAAAGTATCCTGTTAGGGATATTGGACCCTGTTAGGAGTCAATTTACAATATATAGTAGATCTGTCCTGGTTAAAGGACTTTAGGCCTTGTTAGAAGCCTTAACCCTGCTAGGAGTTAGATTACAAAACCTGATCACCAGCTGAGCTCACTGCCCAGACAGGTAATGCAAAATGTTTCTGACTGTAATATGGTACTGCTTACAACTTCTCATCAATAGCCTTTGCTACTATCACAATATACAACTATCTCAAGTTATCTTTTCTTTCTTTTTACATATCACACTTCTATTTCATTACATTTCAAGTATGCCTAATATATGAGTTATTAAAACTAATAACTTTACATGGTCAGCTTCCAAAATCTTTATCCAAGAGTAAAAATCTAGGATGTCATCCCTTCATAATGTTAAGTCATTATTTTGACAAGAAAAAATAATCCCTTAACTCTTTCGCAAATACTGTCTCCAAAACTGTTCTGTCTGCAAAAACTGTCTTTGGTAAACTTTGAATAACTTTGTCTGTACTGCTCTAAAATTTATGTGCACTGAGATGGGGTATCCTCATACTCTATAGAAGCTTTAGTTAACTATGCAAACAAAAATATTTCTCCAGTGGACCTTGCCAACTAAATCTTCATCGGGTGCTCTGTTAGGATCACTGTATCCAAACTTAGACAATTTCTTTCTTCAACTTGCCATACTTGCATTACAAATTCTGTGCTCTTAATAGAGATAATATGTTGCCATAATGACAACATCTATGTATCCACATTAGCCAAATTGCCAATAGTTTCTTCCTCATGTGTAATGATATCTTCCACATTAAAATTGGGAGGAATTTTAGCTCCTTGATGAGATAATTGTAAAAAGTATTTTTCTCTATCTTCTTTCAAGAAATGCTTCATCATGCTTTTGAAGTCATCCTCATTTTGATACCGAGCAATTTCTTCAAGTGTGGGTTCTTGATATGCACCATGTTGAGATTGAGCTCTTTGAGAGCCATGGTTTGTCCCTGCTTGAGACATGGTAGGAGTTTTAAGACTCCCTGGGATAGATCGAGGAGGAGTTTGTTGATTACCTCCGTGAGTTGATGGAGGGGATATGTATCCAATTTTTAATTGAAATTTTCCAAGATCATCATCTTTGTAAAGACCAGAATTGTAGAGTTGCTCAAGAGTTGGACCCTTGATAGTGGTTATAGGTAAGGTATGGGATGCTTCTCCAAATTTCTTGTGAGAGGAAGCTCTAGTTTCCACCATTAACCTTGGGTGAAACAAAAGAATATGATGAAGACAACTGAAGAAAGATCTGATTCAAGATGATCAAATGAAGCAACCTTGTCAAGGTTTGATTGATTGAAGCTTAGATTAGATGTAAATGAAGGAGACTATGCCCTGGATGTATGGGTAGATGCCCAAAAGATGGCGGACACGAGTTCACAACACTTAGCTATTTTGAAGATGGATTGAAGATTGATAGTTATGACAAGGTTTTGACACAAGATGAAAAGGACTCAAATTGATTAAAAAAAAGGCTAAATCAGATTCAAAAGGCCACTTTAGGAAAATGATTGGATTCTCAGTAGTTGCTGCTCTATTCTTGACACAGTGATTTTCTTGACAGACTCTGGAAATAGGTTGGAAAAGATGGGTCTCTGACAGTTCTGACAACTTTCTGGTAATTTTTCAAAATTTCTCAAATGACTTTCTGTAGGTTCATACGACAGTGGGTAGGCTATGAAATGAAAATTGATAAACTCATACAACAGTTGCAAAACTCACACGATAGTTGATAGCAGGGTTTTTGACTTTTTGAATTGACTGGCAACAAAAATCGTATGACAATATACCAGCTACCATACGAAAATCTAGGGGTAATGAAATGACACTTTCCAAAAGTTGTACAACTTTATGACTTTACAAGATGACTTTTGACTCCAAAAAGGTGTTTAGTATCAGATTTTGCAATTTTTCAAATTTTTAGTTTCAGATTGTTCACAAAATTGTTTGTCCAAATTTGAAGATTGTATTGGATTGATTCATTCTTAGTAACTAGATAGATAAATAGGCACACAAAACAACAAGCAAGTGATTTCAAGCATGTCTAAAAATAATGAAAAGGGGACAAAGCAACCTTATGCATGAACAACCAAGTGACTGAATGTGCTAATCCCTAAGAGTGCTAACAGTGTATGTTCCAAAAAGTTTTGCAATAACACACATAGTCCTAGAAAATGAAAATTTGGCCTCACTAGGGTTTGTAGTAATGGTCTAACTCTGTAAATTTTGTGATCTCAAGAGGGTGAACTCTAATCTAGGCGCACCATGGTTTTGACATAGTCTGAGAAATTAATCAATTAGGAGCTGCTAGGGAGATCTGACAACCCAACAAGAGACCACACCTATGAAGATTTCCTCCACAAGGACATTTATATAGGGGCTGCTGCTACCACGGCGAAAATGGCTATTACCGCTTGAGGTTCTATCAACGTGGTTGACCTAATTAAGGGAATGTCCACTATAGTTAACCCTCTCTAAAGGTGACTCACAAAAGATACCACATGGAGACTGGTTCCAGATTCAAGGATCTGAGTTTTTGATACTACCCAAAAAGGGAGTAGAGCATAGTCCTCTAGCCTTTTCACTTTTAACCCAAACAAAGCAGACAGATTAATTTGACATGCTAAGACCAGGATTATCTTACAAAGATCTATGATGTCAACCACTTATGATCTATCAACCTCTCTGGAGAGAGAATGTATCAATTAGAAGCTGAAGACACACAAATCTAGTAGAACATGAGACGCCCTTAGTAACCTCCCTACCTACAAGGGTTCCTTTATTGAGAAGAGTTTTGCTGGAAATCCACTCTCTCAAGAACTGCAAATAGTGTTCATAGGGCCTATTTACTATGTGTAACAAAGGTGCTGAAAAGAAAATCTATGTTCATTTTTATAGCCCAAAATGAGATCTGTGATATGAAAGCAATAAAGGTCACACAAGCTTGACACGCAAGAGTTTTTTTTAATCCAAATCAAAATGTTATTAGTTGAGAAGATTACCTGAATTCCTCACAATGCGCTTGGTAGATTCTTACCTATTTTTAGCAATTCTCACACTTTTTCCCAATCAAAATCGGCAGAAATCAATCAAAAACAACAGATTTCAATTGTTAATGTTACCTGTCAGTCCAAATCAAGAAAATAAATTTGGAAAAATACTTAAAAAAGTGAAACGAAAATTGAAACCTGGCACTAAAACTCATACGATAGTGGGTCACCTACTAGACGATAATCTAGAAACTCGTATGACAATGGGTATCAGATCATACGACAAAAGAGCTTCCAAATGACACTGTATTTCTAATGGTATGATCCTTGATCAAATCAACTGTCATACGATAGTGGGTACCTCTTGATACTAGTTTTTGACAAAACTCATATGAAAATTGTATGGACAAAAATTAAAAATCATAGCTTGGAATAGAAAATGACAAGAAGATGATAGAAATTGATAGAAATTGAATGGAAACCTATTTCAGGGCCCCATGGTGGGCGCCAGAAATGTGTGTGTGAATTTTGAACCTAGCTGTAGACACAAAATTTCAGTAAAACATTAGAGGTTAGCAAAAATGAACATCATGCAGTGAAATGGAAACTAATCTAACCAGGTGATTTACTGCCTTCTAGTAGATGCGAGTATGTATTCTCAGATTGGACCGAGATAAGTGACCTTGACGACACCTAAATGAATGATTTGAATGCAGAATCTAGATATGAGATGAATGCAAATTAATCTATATTTTTGGATTTTCTATGCAATAAGATGAAACAAATTGATATGAATCTATTCTATATGAAAAACTAATATAACATGAAATTAATCTAACAATGATATGAATGCTTAAAACAATGAAAATCTCACAATAGCTTTGATTCACAAAGATTGATTCTTCGATCACCAATTCGCCAATGTGAGGATGCAATTCATGGATCGATTTGAAATGAAGAGCTGAGGCCTTAATTTATAGAAATCTAGAATTTTGGAGGTGCATGAAAAATCCATAAATCACTCTTGATAAACTTAGGTTGATTTTTGAGTTATCAAAAATTTAGAGATAGATTAACTCACAAAAATCATGCAAGTCAGCTTTTTTGATTTAAATCAAAAGTTGAGATTAACTTTCAACTCAAAAGAGAGTTGAGTTTATTTTTAAAACAACTTGAATTGATTTTCTGATTTAAAGTTTAACTATTTTTTGGATGTGCATAATTAATTATGAATTAATTTAATAAATAAAGTGATTTATCCTCAACTTAACTAATTTTAAAAATAAAACAATTGATTTATGGGTTAATCAATTATTAAATCAAACTTTTATTCAAAAACTATATTATTAAATTTGACAATTGACATTAATTAATTAAATAAGAATTTAATTAATTAGTCATAGGATATTTGAATTATTGTCAAAATGAAATAATACAATTTAGGAATAAATATAATTAAATCCAATTAAATAATTAAGTGGTAGTATTAAATCTAATTAATTAAATATTTAGAATATTCAATTAATTAAACTTTAGGATAAATAAGATTTATCGCCAAATAATCATTAAATTAAAGATAATTAGGATAAATAGGAATAAGGAATATTCCCTGATGCAGAATTTAGGATAATCAATTAAGATTCGATAATGTGTAGATGTGCCTTAGGTTAGGACTTTGATGTCAATTTCATTCGATATGTAGATATAGGAGATTAATGAACCTATAGCCCATTTTTGGGGTATTACAGCTCCCACGCCCAGATCTGTAATACTAAAGCTCTAGCTACAAATGACTTGCTCTCCTGATACACTACCTCGTGCATCTCAGAGAACATATGGGCCAAAAGACATTGACCCCAAGCCAACTCAGAGGGAGTCACCATCAGACATGCAACCATCAAGGCCCAGCCCATCAATAGACCATTCTGCTGACGGTCAGACATGATAATCCCTCCTATCATCCCGACAATAATACACTCTAGCCGGTGCATCTATCCATAACGCTGTACTAAGGTCTCCTAGGAAATACAGGCAGTCATCTGGGTATCATCTCCAAAGAGACATATGAATGCTAATAGACCTAAGTTCCCTGAACTCACATACTTTGGATGTCATCCTACATGGAATGGAATGCGCATTATCTGGTACACATCCTCTGGGGTCATAGTAATCTCCCTAGTCAGCAAGTGAAAGGTCTGGGTCTCTGAGTGAAACTTCTCGATCAAAGTAGTCAAAAGTCCATGATTTACCCTAATCTCGAGTAAATGTATGAGATACTCAAAGCCACAAGATGCAAGGTGTACCCTCATCGGGTCAGGCAGTGACTTACACATTCTTTGAGTGGCTGGATGTGAAATGCGTACATGAACATCTGGATATATGACCTACATAGCATAGAAATAGGGAATCCTATCAGTACTTTGGTTACAGAACAAGTTACAAGGGAAAGAATTGAGTAGTTCAGTATTTCACAAGGTAGGTTCAAAGGTCAGCAATCAGGCTAAGAGATCAGGAAATTCAAAAATTTGACCTGGTAATGAGTTTTAAGCTCACTATTTTTCGTATGACACTTCAGACTGGCATGGAAAGTCATATGAGTTTCTACATCATACCATACGACACATCATAGTGACATGACAGTGTATCCCTCATTGTACGAGTTATGAGGGACCCGATGAAATGTTGTACAACTCTTGGGTCCCTCTGATACGAGTCTTGGGGGTTAATGAAATGAAAACCTATCTACAGTTCAAAAGTCATACGAGTCTCACTGGAGAGTCGTACGAGTTTCCATGCATTCAAAAATTCAAAATTTAAAAAGCGTATGAAAAGTGCTAAAAAGGCTATAAATCATGGAAAAATTGACTTTTCAGAGAAGCAAAGAGGTCCACCTACCGGATGTTCGTACTGTCGAGGTCTCTGGTGTCTCCAACTGCGCTCAAATTGATGCAAACTCATAGGTACTTTTGGTTCTACCATTTTCTCGCTTAGAGGGCTCCATAAGATTTCTAAAGTCAAAAGGTTGAAATGAATTGAAAATGACCCTTCCGGTCTATATATAGCTTTTGACCTAATTTCCAAAAGTGCTCCATTTTTCACGAAAATTGCACCCTGGCTAATTTCGACGTTCTGAACCCATTTTTGGGATCAAAATCAAAATTTGAGATCATTTACTATGTCAAAATTGTGATTTAAAATTTTCAGACCCAGGACAGTCTACTGCTTGCATAACGACCTTCAATCATCATAGAAATCCAGTATTCAACTTAACTAATTATCTTACATCAAACTATCAAAATTTCAACTTGGTCAATTATGGTCAACTAATGGTTTCACTTGGTCAAACTTGGTCTTCTAGACCTACAAATGATGCAGAATGCATTTTTGGACGTGTTTAACCATTTCTCAAATCAATTAACATGCTTCTAAAACTACAATGCTGACTTTTCTTGTCAGATTTCAATTTTTATCCTGAAGGGCGCATGGTATTGCATATCATTCAAAGTTTGTAATCCAAATCTAAATCATATCTTTCCTTAGTAATCAAGACAAAAACCACGTCTAGTTGTTGATTCATCAAAAAGACCTCATCGCTTGGGGCAAATCAATCATCGCTTGGGGCATATCAGATTCATCAAGATCCATATCAATATGGTATTCTCTTAATCTTGTAAACTATATCAGTTTTTCATAACCATCGGTGCATTAGTGTTATTTCTTTGGTTCTTCATAACTGAAGGGTTCAGATGTGATACCAATGTGATTCTTATCGACAATCAGGTCTGGAATCGGTCACTCACTTCTTCGCAATCATAAGGTTTAGAATCAGGTGCTTTTGACACTTCTTCGCAATCATCGGTTCATTACTGTTATAGTTAACATTATATTTGGTCATTCAGGACCTATTATCTTCGTATCAATTTCAATTAGTTTTTGTTTCATATCAATTTCAATTTCAAACATCAGTTTCAACATCATACATAGACTATTCTTTGAACCACTGCGCTTCACATAGTAATTCAAAGAGGGGCAAAATGTAATACTCCAAAAATGGGCTATAGGTTCATTAACCTCCTATATTGACACATCGAACGAAATCAACATCAAAGTCCTAACCTAAGGCACATCGGCACATTATCGAATCTTAATTGATTATCCTAAATTCTGCATCGGGGAATATTCCTTATTCCTATTTATCCTAATTATCTTTAATTTAATAATTATTTGGTGATAAATCCTATTTATCCTAAAGTTTGATTAATTGAATATTCTGAATATTTAATTAATTAGATTTAATACTGCCACTTAATTATTTAATTGGATTTAATTATATTTATTCCTAAATTGTATTATTTCATTTTGACAATAAATCAAATATCCTATGACTAATTGATTAAATTCTTATCTAATTAATTAATGTCAATTATCAAATTTAATAATATAGTTTTTGAATAAAAGTTTGATTTAATAATTGATTAACCCATAAATCAATTATTTTATTTTTAAAATCAATTAAGTTGAGGATAAATCACTTTATTTATTTAATTAATTCATAATTAATTATGCACATCCAAAAAGCAGTTGAATTTTAAATCATAAAATCAATTCAAGTTGTTTTAAAAATAAATTCAACTCTCTTTTGAGTTGAAAGCTGATCTTAACTTCTGATTTAAATCAAAAAGCTGATTTGCATGATTTTGTGAGTTAATCTATCTCTAAATGCTTGATAACTCAAAAATCAACCCGAGTTTATCAAGAGTGATTTATGGCTTTTTCCATGCACCTCCAAAGTCTTGGATTTCTATAAATTAAGGCCCGAGCTCTTCATTTTGGATCCATCCACAAATTGTATCCTCACGCTGGTGAATTGGTGATCGAATAATCAACTTTGCGAATCAAAGCTGTTGTGAGATTTTCATTGTTTTAAGCATTCATATCATTTAGCGTATCATTATTAGATTAATTGCATGTCATATCAGTTTCTCATATAGAATAGATTCATATTAATTTATTTCATCTTATTGCATAGAAAATCCAAAAATATAGATTAATTTGCATTCATTTCATATCTAGATTCTGCATTCAAATCCTTTGTTTAGGTGTCATCAAGGTCACTGATCTCGGTCCAATATGAGAATATCATACTCACACCTACTAGAAGACAGTAAATTGCTTGGTTAGATTAGTTTCCATTTCACTGCATGATTTTGATTTTAGCTAACCTCTAATGTTTTACTGAAGTGTTGTGTCTACAGCTAGGTACAAAATTCACACACAATAGTGTATTTTGTAACTTTTAACAGGGTTGGCTCTTCACTGAGCTCACTTCAGAAGAGTAAAAATTATTTTGGGTTACCGGTCCCAAGGTGGTTTTTCCCTTAATAGGGTTTCCATGTTAAATCATTGTGTTATGTGTTTCTATGATGATTTTTTTATTTTCATACTTTACATTCCACATATTTGATTTGGTTGGTAATTACAACAAGATAAATAAATAATAATCGGTAAAGACATAGACAATATAGTATTTTATGTTACCAAGCTGCAGAATTTGTTGGAATTATTTTAAGAGTTGCATAATTGTGATTGGGACTGTAGGATAATTGATCTAATTGATTCAACCCCCCTCTCAGTTATTCTAACAATCAAATCATCTAATCAAATCATAAATCATCAAATAAAATAATCTAATCAAATCAAATCATATCATCTAATCAAATATATATGTCTCTAATCAAATATGTCTCAAATCATAAACTAAAAATATCAAACATATACTAATGACATATATAACAAGTCTCAAATAAAAGATATGTGCAACATGTCCTAAACTAGGGAGTAATCTAGGCGCATATGAACAGAGCAACCCTCTGAGTGACTACCACGAGCATCCTCTGGCTGTGAGACATCAACTGATCCATGCGAATATAAATGCATGTATATATAATAATGATCTAAAATAATTAAAATATTATAAATGCATGTTTAAACTTTCATATTTTTAAAACTTACCTGACCACTACTAGGTATCATATCTGCTGAATCGCTCCTATGAAAAGAATCCTCTGGCTGTAAAGCAGTGATTGACCCTTGAAAATTTAGTACAATAGTTGGTTATAGACATGTGCATAGTATATATATTATGTAAAGTACTTGAAATATATAAATACATGTGTACACATGCATGCTTAAACATACATATATCTAAAACTTACCTGACCACTAGTAGGTGTCACATCAAATGGATCTCTCATATGAAGATGCTTTGAACCCACACTAGAGGTAACATGCTCCGCTAACTATGCCTGCAAAATATTATACATTGAACAAACATCAATACACATGTCTACAATTAATTATTCACTAAAACTACTAAGAAAAAAGAAAAGAAAATTTTATATGTACCTGGGTCTCAGGAACAGGAGGATCATCAGTGCGCTACACCATCGTATCATCAACTGAAACTGCATCACCCACACCACCTTCAATTTAAAACCTCTCTAGTAATGAGGAGTGTAGGGGTGACACGAGCTGGGAGGGAGTGATGTAGAACTTGAACCATCTGGATGCAATAACATATCCATAAATGACACAACATCAGTGCCAACGTCCACCTGACCCAACCCATGCAATTGATCATCAAAAGTGTCTAGGTGCTCAGTGGTGATGCATACATCTCCAACATATATACCTAGCTCTGTAGTTGTAGAGTGATCTGTGGGTCCAGAGCGCTCTACACTATGCTGTGCCTAACTAGTAGATGGTGTGTCTTGTGTCGGTGGAACTACAGGATCCTGTGCAAGTCCAATGAAATCCCTAACTGAATGTATTGGGATCTTGTGTGTCCATAATATGAGAATAAGACTTTAGGAGATCCTCTAAAAAGTAAAGGGACATATCTAAATGACTATGATGATCTGAAAGTGATCACATCTCTCCAGGTACATGAAGACCTGCAACTCTATATGTCTCATCAATCACACCTGTAGTAGTACTAGACGAAGCCTCAAAAAATGACCTAGCTCTACACGGTCTAATCAAAATGCATCTACCCACTGAATTTGAAGTGATGGATGTGGCTGCAGAAGCAATCTATCCTATATTATCACTACTCCCCTTTGAGAAGCCATGATGACTCTATCTGCAGTAGCAACCATTGTCAGTGCCACTACCGGAGTCCTATGCCCAACTAGTTGTCTATGAGGCTGTACAACTCAATCAACCCTATGCTACTGATCACGGTCTGCAACCCTACCATACCCCTAACCATAATATATTGGAAGATCTAAATAGTTGACCATGAGTCCCAAACGGAACTCAGCGTACAACTGCTGTGCAAAATATGATGGAATCTAGTCATTATTTGGATAACAACCATGTGCTGCAAGAAATTGAGGGTATATCATACATGTGATCTAAGGAATCACACACCGTGTGACCTGATATGTCCTCACAATGGCCTTCCCATCATAATGTGGGAAAACCTCTTGTTTGATGATTTCCTTGGGGACAAGGCTTTGAACCATCGCCAAGGAAACATTGCCTGAGACCTCAACCCTCAACTCTTGAAAAATAGTCTCAACTACCTAAGGCATGAGGGAGGAGTGAGATCTCAATCTAGTAGTCATAGCCTCCAAACTGGTCAATATAGTAGCACAAGTATCTCTATATATACCATCTGCTGAAGACATACAGATGAAATCTCTAAGTCGAGCCATCTCTGTGTTAGCAATATGAAAAATGGTTTGCATATCAGGAGTCTGAGGTGCATCCTGAGTGGCCGTCTAGATACATAACATGTGAAAGCTAAGTGTTAATAATTAAGTACTTGATTACATGTTATAAATGTGTGTAAAATGGAAACAAATATCTAAATATATTAAATTATAGGTCCTATTATGTCACGTACGTGGTCTTATTAGGTCTTAAGGGTCCTATGATGGACTAATTAGTATTAATAGGTCCTATTAGGTCATGTAAGTGGTCTTATTTAGGTCTTAAGGGTCCTAAGATGTACTAATTGGTGTTAATAGGTCCTATTAGGTCAAGTAAGTGGTCTTATTAGGTCTTAAAGGTCCTACGATGTACTAATTGGTATTAATAGGTCATATTACATCACATAAGTGGTCTTATTAGGTCTTAAGGGTCCTAAGATGTACTAATTGGTATTAATATGTCCTATTATGTCACATAAGTGGCCTTATTAGGTCTTAAGGGTCCTAAGATGTACTAATTGATATTAATAGGTCATATTACGTCACATAAGTGGTCTTATTAGGTCTTAAGGGTCCTAGGATGTACTAATTGGTATTAGTAGGTCTTATTACATCACATAAGTGGTCTTATTAGGTCTTAAGGGTCCTAAGATGTACTAATTGGTATTAATAGGTCATATTATGTCACATAAGTGGTCTTATTAGGTCTTAAGGGTCCTAAGATGTACTAATTGGTATTAATAGGTCCTATTAGGTCAAGCAAGTGGTCTTATTAGGTCTTAAGGGTCCTAAGATGTAATACTTGGTATTAATAGGTCATATTATGTCACATAAGTGGTCTTATTAGGTCTTAAGGGTCCTAAGATGTACTAATTGGTATTAATAGGTCCTATTACGTCACATAAGTGGTCTTATTAGGTCTTAAGGGTCCTAAAATGTACTAATTGGTATTAATAGGTCTTATTACGTCACATAAGTGGTCTTATTAGGTCTTAAGGGTCCTAAGATGTACTAATTGGTATTAATAGGTCATATTGCTTCACATAAGTGGTCTTATTAGGTCTTTAAGGGTCCTATTACATCACATAAGTGGTCTTATTAGGTCTTAAGGGTCCTAGGATGTACTAATTGGTATTAATAGGTCCTATTACATCACATAAGTGGTCTTATTAGGTCTTAAGGGTCCTAGGATGTACTAATTGGTATTAATAGGTTATATTACGTCACATAAGTGGTCTTATTAGGTCTTAAGAGTCCTAAGATGTACTAATTGGTATTAATAGGTCCTATTAGGTCAAGTAAGTGGTCCTAGAGTGTCTTAAGGGGTCATGGGTAACATAAGAGGTCATAAGGTATAGATAAGGGTCCTAGAGTGTCTTAAGGGGTCACGGGTAACATAAGAGGTCCTAAGGTATAGATAAGGGTCCTAGAAGGGGTCGTAGGTAACATAAGAGGTCCTAAGGGGTCCTAAGGGATCCAAATAAGAGTCCTAGAATGTGAATGGGTCGTAGGTGCAATAAGTGGTCCTAGAGTGTCTTAAGGGGTCATGGGTAACATAAGAAGTCATAAGGTATAGATAAGGGTCCTAGAGTGTCTTAAGGGGTCGTGGGTAACATAAGAGTTCATAAGGTATAGATAAGGGTCCTAGAGTGTCTTAAGGGGTCGTGGGTAACATAAGAGGTCCTAAGGTATATATAAGGGTCCTAGAGTGTCTTAAGGGGTCATAAGTAACATAAGAGGTCCTAAGGGGTCCTAAAGGATCCAGATAAGAGTCCTAGAATTTTAATGGGTCATAGGTGCAATAAGTGGTCCTAGAGTGTCTTAAGGGGTCGTGGGTAACATAAGAGGTCATAAGGTATATATAAGGGTCCTAGAGTGTCTTAAGGGGTCGTGGATAACATAAGAGGTCCTAAGGTATAGTTAAGGGTCCTAGAGTGTCTTAAGGGGTCATAGGTAACATAAGAGGACCTAAGGGGTCCTAAGGGATCCAGATAAGAGTCTTAGAATGTTAATGGGTCGTAGGTGCAATAAGTGGTCCTAGAGTGTCTTAAGGGGTCATGGGTAACATAAGAGGTCATAAGGTATAGATAAGGGTCCTAGAGCGTCTTAAGGGTTCGTGGGTAACATAAGAGGTCACAAGCTATAGATAAGGGTCCTAGAGTGTCTTAAGGGGTCGCGGGTAACATAAGAGGTCCTAAGGTATAGATAAGAGTCCTAGAGTGTCTTAAGGGGTCGTGGGTAACATAAGAGGTCCTAGGTTACATTAGTGGATCCTCATATGTATTAATTGAATCTAAGATACATAAATATGTCATAGGACAACCTAAGATATATTAATGGGTCTTGAGGATCCAAAGGGGTCATATATGTCTTAAAATGTTGTAAGGGATGTATAATGGTCCAATAATATTAATGGGTCATAGATGTGATAAGTGGTCTAAGTGGTCCTAGGACATCCTAAGATTCTTTAATGGGTCTTGGGGGTCCTAAGGTTTCATATTTGTTTTAAGATTTCATAAGGGATCTAGATAAGAGTCCTAGAATGTTAACAAGTCATAGGTGCAATAAGTGGTCCTAGAGTGTCTTAAGGGGTCGTGGGTAACATAAGAGGTCCTAGGTTACATTAGTGGATTGTCGTATGATATTAATTGAATCTAAGATACATAAATGTGTCCTAGGACACGCTAAGATATGTTAATGGGTCTTGATGATCTAAATGGGTCATATGTCTTAAAATGTCGTAAGGGATGTATAATGGTCCAACAATGTTAATGGGTCGTAGATGTGATAAATGGTCTAAGGGATCTTAGGTTACATTAATTGATACTAGTATGTCTTAAGGGTTCTTGTGGGCAATGATGGGTTTGCATATGTATTAACAGAAGCTAAGATATATGAATGTGTCCTAGGACATTTTAAGATATAATAATGGGTCGTATGGGTCCTAAGGGGTCCTAGGTGTCTTAAGATGTCATAAGTGATACGTAATGGTCCTAGAATGTCTTAAGGGGTTGTAGGCATCATAATAGGTCCTAAGAGATCATAGGTTACATTAATTCATCCTAGAATATGTCTTAAGGAGCCTTGAGGGAAACAATGAGTCCTTGTATGTATTAATGGAACCATACATGTACATCAATGGGTCATATGACATCCTAATATGTATTATAAGATCTTGAGATTCCTAAGGGATCCTAAGTGTCTTAATATGACGTAAGGGAGGAATAAGGGTCCTAGAAATTTACTGTACTACAACTTTTTAACATTTTCTAACATACTACTAGATCATTTAAAAAAATTTAACTACGATTTTCTAAGATTTCTACAAACTAAAAATTATTTATAACAAATAACTAACTAATATTTACTAAATTTACTAAAAATATGTGTACATGTGTGAGAGAGAGAGATTCCTAATATTTACTAACTTTAAACTTGAAATTTAAAAATAAATATTTTTAATAATTTCTATAAGATGTTAATGTTTTCTAACCTTTCTACTATGGTTTCTAATGTTTTGTAAATATTTTCTAACAATTGCTAACAAACTACTATGATTTTCTACCATTTTCTAACATATTCTAACATTTATACTATGATTTTTAATATTTCTATCATTTTCTAATATTTAACTATGATTTTCTAACATTCTACTATCAATTTCTAACATACTCTAATATTTAATTACGATTTTCTAACATTTCTACAAATAAAAAATTATTTAAAATTTGAATAACTAAAATAAATATAAAACATATAATTTACAATAAAAATTAAGAAAAATGTGTGTACCCGATAATGCTAACAATATGAAGATCTCAAAAAATCTTGAGAAATGCTGATGTCATACTGGATGTCATTACTTTGCTCCAAGGCCCGGGGTCCGCATAATCCAAACAATGACAATGACAAATAAAAAAGAATCACCGTAAATATATAATGAAATCTAGCCAAAAGGGGCTTTGTGCGAAGACACCCCTTCGCGTGAAAACCCCCTTCACGTGAAGTACCCTACGTAGGGTACTTCACGTGAAGGGGTGTCTTCGCACGAAGCCCCCTATGTAGGGTACTTTGCGCAAAGTGGGTCCACCACTTCGCCCAAAGTAACGGCTTCGCATGAAGACTCTAAATTATTTTTTTCCCTACGATGCTGATTTTGTTTGTCCCTAAAAATGGGACACAACTTTGTGGGATCACCCATATATAATTCAAGTAAAAGTAAATAATAACTCAAATGATAATTAAAATGAATTGGATGGAGTATGTACTTACTTGCACAACCATTAGACCAAATCTAGTGTTGTGAAGCATTTAGCTCGTGATTTGCAAGATTTAAAAAAAACATTGTAAAACAATGAGCTACATTGCTCCTATCATGAACCATATTGAATCACTGATATAGAAATGAACCTCATTGATGTGATAATGCGTTTATTTGGATCAGTACTTTCTAAACCATCCAAATAAAATTATGCATATCTATATGTCACTTGCGCAAGTATTGCAACTTGATCAGAATGATAACATTGAGCTTGAATCTATAATTGAGGGACAAATGTATAGTTTTCAGAGAAATCCACAATTGAAAGAATGCAATCAGGTGGAAAATAACTTTTGGAATCACGAAACTATTTTTCTTTCTATCATGTACCATTAAAATATTGGATATGTGGATAAATGACAGTACAAAATTTGTTCATAAACTCAAGGTAGGTAAATTCACTCTCCTTCAATGCATTTTTTTGGATCCATCTCTTGTCTTAGTTCAGTATGTCTCATATTCAAATCTCTTCCACAAAACTAGTGTTGAAACATCACTATTCTCAATTTGCAATAGAAATTTCTACAAATCTTCACAATTAATGTATGCACTTTTTGTACACTATACATTGAACTCATATGAATCTTCTGATTTATCACATAAAATAGACTTCACAAATTGTGTTGTACTCCCAGGGATGACCACATTTGGATTAAGTACTACCATAATATTTTTATATGATTGTAAGTATAGATTAAAATCAACATAATTTTTACATCAACAAGTTTCATGTACCTTATTTATGCCTACAAATAACTTGGGTTCAACCTCTCAAACATTTTTTGACATATTTTCACATCTAAAAATTCTTGTTTGAATGCTTCAAACAGTTCACATAATTGTGTTGTATCTACAAAATATTTTAGATGTGAAATTTTTATACTCCTCTCTTCATCATTGATCAGTATAGTGTCCCTTCTATTGGAATAAACATGTGAGTGGCTAGTCCAATACTCAATGACTTGTCTTTCTACATCTTCATTAATTCTATCTTTTTGAAGAAGTCTACACATATTTACCTAATTCTTTTCAATATTTTCATCTAACATATTTCTCCTCTTGATATATCTTTAAACAGTTGTTCTAGATACATTCAATAATTAAGAAATTTCTTGAACTTGATTCTTCTGTGTCAACCTCCTAGAAGAAATTGTAGTCATCAACACTATACGTGCAACACTTAAATTAGCTTCTTGACTTGTTCTATTAATACTGCTCAATGCATCTTGTAAATTTTCAAATATTGTTTGATTTACATTGTCTGTAGAGATTTGCCTATTTTCAACACCCAACAACTCCAAAAAAAGGAGTCATTTCTCTTTTCTTGAATAACTTGACAAATAATTGTGCTCTTCCAAATAGAGTTTTATTTTTAAAATATCCCTCCCAAATTATTTTGTAATGCAATTTAATTGTGCTTTTAGGTACCATGTGTTTAGATGAAATTTGACAGTAAAGAGAATCCTCATTCATCTCCATCAAATTTCCCATGTCTAAAGAAATATTTATACCTTAACTACTACCAATTTGTTCCCCTACTTGATTCACATCTTCTTGAACATCAACGGATTCTTCTTGAACTTCAACCAGTTTCTCTTGATTACGTTTTGTATGACCTTTCATTTTGTCATACCTTTTTTGATCATAAATTTTTTCTCTGTTCCTTTTGTTCCCCATTGTACAAATTATTCAATTTGAGAGCTTCAATTCACCTGCATATAGAAAAATCGATATACCAAATAAATAAATCATAAATAATATTTATAATTTTATAAATCCCACTCATTGAATAATTTTTTAATTAAAAAATTAAAAAAATTGAAAATTAGGAAAAAAAAAGAGTATAAAATCAATTGCTACGAAAAAATCAAACCTCCTTGATTATAATTTCTTATAATCACCCTTGAATGCAAAGAAAATCGCTAAATACTCCCCAGAAATTAATTTATCTAAAAAATCAATTTATATTTCGCATGAAATTATTTTGATTTTGATTTTAAAATTGAAAAAAAAATGCTCTAATATTTGATGCTTAAGCAGTGTGGTTGCTCACGCGACCTGCATAGTTGACCCTTGATTTTGGCCGAACCTAGTCTGACCGAACTAGTTTTGGCCGAAACTTCTTGTGTGGCATCCTATGTGGTAGCCAAATTAGCAAATTTTTTAGATTTACAAAACTTATGACTTCTGCAATTGATTTCTCCATGAAAACTCAACTTAATGAAAAACTAAAAATACCTCTTTGCACAGCTCAGAATCAAGAATATCCTCATAAAATTTTTAAAGTGTCTTGATTAGATCTAATATATTATAATTATAAAATATTACAAATATGCATTTTAACATTCAGGAAGACGTTTCAAAAAAAGAAAAAAAATAGTAAATCATATCATAAAAATTTAAAAATTATGTGGTTCACTAGAGGAGAAAGTCCTCTTGGAGAATGTATAGTTATTTTTTGATTGGTATAGCTTTGATAGAGAAAATTAAATGGGAGATAAAAACTATCGATTTCAGGTAAGTCAGATTTTGAATTGTTATAACTGAGAAAATATACATCAAAAACCGCAATTTCTTTTTTCATTCACTAGATATACATGTCACCTAAAACAAATTTTTAAAATCATAGGAAAAAATATTTATTTACATATAGTTTTTCAGTGGGAGCTAGACCCCTTGATTTACAATTGAAAAATGGGCATTATAAATTTAAAAAATATATAAATTTTTCTTTAATTTTTTTTAAAATAACCTACATAAACTTCATCTATTTTTACACATTTTATCAGTTTACATTATTTTCAAATTCCAAACAAAAATGTCACTTTTATGCTATTGAAATTAAACGGTTTTGGTGTTATTAACCTTTTCCTTTATAAAAGTGTGACATAAATTTGTACTTTTACCCAAATAATAAATAATAATAATAAATAAATAATAAATAATAATTAAATAAATACTAAATAATAATTAAATAAATAGTAAAGAGTAGGGTGTGACATATAGAAGTTGTATATTTTCTTAGAGTGGTAGGTAGCATAAGAAGACCTACATAATCAGTCCAAAGAAAGCATTAAAATTTTTTCAGAATAATTTGGAGTAATTAAAAAGTTAAAAATATAAGAAGAAAAAGGCAAAGAAGAGATTTTCTATACCTGGAAGGAGAAGCATGAAAGATAAATTTGTGTTAAAGTTGAAGAAGTTTAATTTGCAATGTATATGTTGTATATTTGAAAGTATGAGGTAAGATGTGTTAGCAGAGGAAAAATACATGAGCTATTTGTTTATTTCTATGTTAGCAATTGGAATATGCAAAATTATTTTGAAGAAATAGTCCATGTGTAGTGCCTTTTCCAACACATTTTTGTTAATATATACAAGTATGGTGGCTAATTAAGTTGTGTAAGTTGTATGATGATATGTTTGATGCATAATATGATTTCTAGCATTTGGAAAAGAAATACCTTTAATGTGATTTATTATTCACATTATTATAATGTGATGATGGTTACTTATGGATATAAGGTACTGTCTACTTATAATTTTATGATCTACCAATGATGATGGATGTTATGATTGTTCATATGGATGTAGGTATGTGAAAAAGATTGTGATATGGTTTAGTGTCTTGATTGTGATTTGGATGATACTTGTTTCTATTTTGGCACAAGGTTCTAGAAGGAACCAACCTTATCGTGAAATTCTTCTATTTGTATCATAATTCTTCCATATTTTGTATCCTTGTTATATCACAAACTGACTTTGTCATAAATGTATTTTTGAGTTCTCTACTTGAAGATTATACAAAGAATTTAGATAATTTTTTTGTCTCTTCCATGTGAGCCTACAAAGTTTTTTTTATTGTTCATTTGTTATGCTGTTCTTCCATTGTGCTTATAGTTCTATTACCTAGAACAAGGCCAATGCAAAATAATCATTCATGATAAATGATGATAGGAAATTTGTAAAACTAAGGTTTTAGTTTAGCATTTATCTCTTTACCACAAAAAAAACTTCTTTTGATGCTTGGTGATCTTATTACCCGATAGGCTATGTTATGTGAGGTTTTTACAAATTTACCTGTCTCACACTGGGATTGCAAGTGGTAAGTAGTTCACTGGTTTACAGTTTGGTTTTCTATCGACTATCATACTGGGTTTGGTTTTCTTCCAGCTATCATTAGTCTAGAGAAAATCTGAAACATTCATCACCTTCCCCTTATCAATTTTGCATTTAATAGTGAGATTTTCGAATCTAATCAGATCTCTTCCTCCACTTTTTGATTTTGCAATTTTTAAATCTATTCAGATATCTGACAGACACATGAAGTGTTTTGATAGCTCTAGGACACTGGTTTTTTCAGATTGAACTCGTTCATCCTGTGTCACACTAATGTATGGTTTTCTTTAGTTGGTTTATGATTTTCTTCCTGCCAACATACTATGCCAGTCAGTGATAATAAGTCTATCTAGTAAATTTCTTATATCAAATCTAGAAAAAAATTGTAAAATTCATTGCCTTACCCCTAATATCAAATTTGTGATTCTGCATTTAATATTGATATATACAAATCTAATCAGATTTCTGCATCACGCGTCAAGTATTTTGTTAGCCCTAAAGCCTCAAATTTTTCAGATTGAGCTCATTCATGGATGAAATTCTTGAGCAAGTGGCAGGGGATTCTTCTAAGCTCGTTAAATAGACGAATATGGGATACTCTTTCCTCATGGAGTTGCAGATGACCATTAAATTGGCTCTTCCCAATGAGCTTGAAAAGCACAGAGTCTTAGAGGGAACCGAGGTTGTTAATAAATTTACTTCTTGTTGATTTATTGCACATCTTCATTTAGGTTTTCTATGACATCCAAGATAGTAATGTAATTTCTATTTTTTAGCTATATCATTTTCTTCAATTGAAAATGAATGAGGGTTTTTTAGTACGAAGCATTTTTTGATAGGGTGCATTTTGGATCATACCATCCATTTTTCTTAAAAATATTTGTAATGTGATCTTTGGGACATTAATTAGGGCATCATGGCATGATTTTTTATTTATTTTAGGGTTTACTGTGAATCATAATAGTAATCATTGGCGAAGAATAATTAGGAGTTACTTTTTTGGAGTTAATCATTTAAAAGGAATCAAACTGTTCCTAGTCTTTATGAAGACCATAAATACTATTATTTACATGTTTTTTTTTCCATGAGTTCTAAAAGTATTCTTTTTATTCATTCTTGTATCATCACTTTTTTTAAATTTATTTGGAATTAAACAAACTCCTCCCTTGTAGAATCAGAATAATATCAAAACAAAATCTTGGAGAAAAAACATATATCAGGGAATATTCATTGCTTGTGGAGTCAGAAGCAGAAGAACCCATTTGTCTAATGCTCCTTACAATTTTTTTCTCCTCTACAAGAAAAAGGATGGAAATTTCTACAATCCATTCATAAAAGTACAAATCCGTGTCACACTTTTATAAAGGAAAATGTTAACAACACCAAAACTGTTCAATTTCAATGGTATAAAAGTGACATTTCTATTTGGAATTTGAAGATGATATAAACTAATGAAATGTGTACAAATGGATGAAGTTTATGCTTACTATTTTTAATAATTTTTTTTAACAAGAATTGATATATATTTTTTTAATTTTTAAAGTCAAATTTTTAATTGGTAAAAAATATTGAAAATCAGGAGGTCTAGTTCTCACCAAAAACCTATATGTAAATAATTTTTTTTCCTCTAATTTCAAAATATATTGTAGGTGACATATATAGATAGTGCATGAAAAAAGAAAAATTGGGTTTTGATCTATATTTTCTCTGTTATAAGAATTCAAAGTCCAACTTACTTGAAATTAATAGTTTTCATCTCCCACCATATTTTCCCTATTGAATCTGTCACCGTATGACTCTATCCTCTAGTGAACCATAAGTTTTTAATTTTTTTGATATGATTTACTATTGTTTTCTTTTTCTGAATCAACATCTTGTCAAATGTTAAAATACATACTTGCATTATTTTGTAATTATAATATATACTATCTAATCAAAACACTATAAGAATTATATGAGCATATTTTTGACCCAGAGCTCTACAAAAGGGTATTTTTATATATTTTTTAAAATATCAATAAAAGGAGTGAGAGTTGTTGAAACATCTCCTTTATGAAATAATTTAATTTTGTTGAGTAATTAGACCCAAAATTGTCTAAAATATGCATTCAATAGACACTTCCAATTAGAAAAGTTGAGACATATATCTAACTTAGCTAGAATGAATAAAGCTAGACCATATGTTTGAACAAAATTAATTTTTAGTTAGAAATAGTTAAATTTAGTTGTGTCGATAAATCATCCTAAAGTATGACACAACTTTGCACTTTTAGATTTTTATGATCTAAAATGGCGATGCAAGAACCTGGACTATAATTGAACGTATAAATTGAATTCTCTTCATTATATTCTTTGTGCACACTCTGGATGAGGAGCGGAGAACCTACTGGAATCCCTGCAGTAGTTATAAATCATGTATTTGTTCTGTTCCCATGTCAACTTCATCCCCTACTTCCCATCTAGAGAAGCATAAGCAGGTTGATCCCACCACAACGAAAAAGATGATGAATAATCATTCATGGAGGATGGGCGCTTGTACTCATATGCATCAATGTTGAAATTCTTGTAGGTGGCATTTAAAGGGGCATGGCTCCATCAGTCTTTACTAGTCCTCCATGTGTAGTCTAAACATCAACATTCCATATGGAAAAATACACCCCCATTGTCTACCACTATGGATATGCCACCCCTATTTCATTCTCCTTATTCTTAAACACTCTAATTGGCACATCATCCACCATGAACCTACATTCACATTCTCATTAACATCAATGTTTAAACTGCATAATAGGTAATGTATGGGCTTGTAGATTATGTTTTGTACTTACAAAACTTGGTGGCGATTCCACAGAAAGGAATATGAATAGAAATCATGTGTTGGATCGAACCACAAGTAGAGCCTCTATTATTTTTTGCCAACTCCCTTTGAGTAAACATTGATCTACATGATGTATGGCTCTCCAGACTTGTTGCCTAGAAATTTGAAGTCAAATTCATCATGTTGAGATCCTTGTGAAGACATCTGTCATTTAATAGAGTTGTCAATTAAACTAGTAGCATAAAGTAACATGAACAGTGAGTGAATAAATGATTTAATATGTTCACTGTCATCTACTCCTAATTTGTAAGAAGGATTGTTGTCAATTGGATTTATGAATTTAAGGGAATAAAAGGATGCATCATGATTCATATGATATAATGATGCTAAATTTACAGACTTAATTGATTAAAAGGATGTATTATGATAAGTTCTAATTATATAAGGCTCACAAGAAGTAGTTTGAAGTTAGACATATCATTAAATTTGGAAGATTCTTTATTCATCTAATACAAAAAAAGCTACCTAGACAAGAGATGTAGTTGGTAGACTAAAAATCAAATTTGTTCTAATTTAGTTGCATCAATCAAATGAACATTCCTAAACATAAACTGCAAGGATGGTTATGCAATTTTTATCCTTATCTGATCCTTAGATTTTTGCTTTGTGTTTTACTTTTTCTCATGTTTTCCTTCCATAGATGTGCTAGAGTGGTAGAGTTACACCTTAGGTCATAACAATAAAGATACAAAAAAAATTTGTGAGTTACAATGTGCTTCTGCACCCCATTCATAAATTTCAATAGTATTTTAATATTTTAATATTATCCACACTAAAAGAAAACATATAGATACTGATATATATTATATGTGAGATCTTGGTCAAGCTAAAATTGTCAATTTATAGTATTATCTTGAAGAGAAAGAGATGACTAGGATATTTACCAAGAGTGACAAAATAAATTCATTAAAGTTGTAAGAAATTATTGGAATGATAAAGGTGGGCATTAAAAGAGACAAGCAAAATTGTTCGCTCCTTTTTAGAATTCTTCTAGTAGAGATCCAAAGAGCTTAAAACAGTTTATTTTTATAATTTACATATGTATATATAGTTAAATTGTTTATATTGTCTATTAAACTATAATTCAATATAGTGAATTATGTAAGTTATTTTTTTAACAATTAACCCTTTAGTTTCATATCTATTCCTAGTAGTTCCTAGTCCTTCTAGTAGGTGAACTCGGAACAGATTCTCTAAGCAGAAAATCAATGTAAGGTGTAGAACCAACTGAATTGACCAAGAATAAAATATCAATTATTTACCTAAATTGAAGTACCAAGAAAAATATGAATAAATAAATTTAAAACTAAATTATAAAATATAAATTTTTATTTATATTTTAAATTCTTGAACAATAAAATTGACTGAATCTCAAAAAATATAAAGTTCTTTAATGATTATTATGAATATATCATTACCAAACAGACAATTAACATATATTAAATTGTATTTTCCTTTTTAAAGATAACAATATATTAGCTAAATACTTAATTGCTTCTAATACTCTATATTCTTCTCCTACCATTACCATTACTCTCTCTTCTTCTCCCACGACGTCTGCTATAGTTTTAGATTCCTTTACCTTACCATTTCTATGTAGTATATCATCAAGAGTGTCTACGAGACCACAACCTCGTTTCAACACGCACACATACACTCATTTCCCACGTCTGAGACAAACACGCAACGTATTATGTGAGAATAATTAAGCAGTAGTCTTGATTACCTTTATATCGTGAATGCAGGGCTGAAGAACTGATTTGTTACAAGCTCCAACCTTTTAAATTTCTCCATGTTCTCCCATGATGCGAGTGCTTTCAGAAATTTGTCGCAATTACCTGTTGAGATTGTCTTGGATGGAATGCATATCTACACAACTTATGGGCTCATCTAAACTGGTACAGTTATGTATACAAAGAGATGTAAGGTTTGTTAGATCACTAATGCCTTGTATATCCTTCAGGATTCTACATCCCAGCACTTGTAGAATCTTACAGCGATGTTGGCAAGCTCCCAATACATGTGAGATCATTATTGAAAGAGAGACCGAGAAATTCAAGGCATGGACAGCAGTATTGAGACAATCATATTTTTGACACATGTGTCCGATTTATTTCTAGACTCTTGAGTATCTTTAGACGCGCCAGGAAATCCGGTACAAAATTCAACATGGCACCACTAAGCGTTAGTAAAGTGAGACCGGGTAAGTGTTGAAGAGAGAGAGGGGAGCCTGTTATCAAGTCACAGAAAGAAAAGTCCAATTCCTCGAGCTCCTGCATGCTTTCCAGCATGTCTAATCTAAAGCTGAGTTGTTTACACTTAAATAAATATAGGTTTTTAAGGTGTCTAAGCTGCTTAAAGGAAACTGGCAAACTCTTCAGCCTCTTACACAGGCTCAAATTTACATATCGAAGGTCTGTCAGATCTCCGAAACGGTGAGGTAGTGAAGACAACATCTCACAACCATATAGATCCAGCAACTCCAGAGATGAGAGACAACAAAACTCTTTTGGGAGATTCTTCAATGCTTTATAATAAGTAACTTGTATGCTTCTCAATTCCTTCGGACGTCCTATTGAGGTTGGAATCCTTTGTAATATATGACCATTTGTTATGCATAATTCTGTTAATTGCAGCGGAGGCTGCACAGAAAGCGTTTGCCGGTTGAGTTAGCAGAGAAAACATGGCAGAAAAAAATGTAAGATTGGAAGTTTTACTTCGTTACTATCAGTAAAGGCAATACTTACAATATCTGTATTTGGCCATAATTCTCTTAAGTTCACAGCATCCCCGAGCTCCATATATCTCAATTTGCTGAGTAAAGCCCACGAGGGAAGATTTGTCTTATTAAAATCGAACACTTCAAGCCATACAAGCTCTTCTGATGGTGTGGCGAAGTCTTTGATTAACTTTTATTCTCTGCCAGTGAAAAGTTGACGAATCATAGATCCGCTTGACACAAGCTCAATGAAACTATTGCGATGCAATGACTCCTCAGTATATTCTAGTCCATCAACAATTATGCCTCTGATAGACTTTTCCTGAATGAATTAACGAACAACAAAAATTAGAAATGTAACGTGTGTAGCAACAGGTACTCATTCAAACAAAATATTCAACAAATGATAAATGACAACCATTAAAATATTACCGGAGTTTGTTAGTATAGTGTTTTACATTAATTAGGTTAGATAGTTATAAAGGTAGTTTGTGCACAGTTAAATTGTTTAATTGATTTCTATTGTTGTACAACTTTATGAAATGCATATCAAATGTAATATCTTCAATATTGAAATAAATAAATATTTTAATGTATTATTCTTAACAATTGGTATCAGAGCCGCATCTATCCCTATGCATGATGGAAAGATGAGTATGGTGGAGAGAATTTAAAAGATTCATTGGTGATGCAAAGAATGTTGGTAGAAGAGATTAAGTTGTTGTCCTTGTCAAAGAAATCTTCGACATAGTGTGTGGGTGAAGGGTATCGTATAGTATTTTTTCTTCCTTTTTTATCAGTAGATTCAAGACTTCAAATGTAGTCAATGTGTTTCAGATTAAAATTGTGCTTAATCAAATTGATAGTTTAAAAGTTTTGTAGAAGTCTGAAAGTAAGGATAAGTTAGGGTTTAGAAATAATATTGTAATTTTGGTAAAGTAATTAAAGGAAAATAAAAGGGTTATTCCATTATGGAGATTGTAGTTGGCAGGCTAGATAAGTATTCTAGTTTTAATTTTCATACTTGAAAAATTCAAATTCAAATGCAATTGATGAATACAAATTTGTGGGAAATAGTGAATGGAAAAGAAAGTCCACCTACATATCTACAAGTAAGTTATTAGATTGGAGTAGCAGAGATGATAAATCCAAGGCTATTATTAGTCTTGCACGTTCTGATTTTGAGTTGCATCACATAGATTTAGACAAAAAATCAAGTGAAATTTGGGACCATTTAGATAATTTGTTCGAAGCAAAAGCGCTTAATGTAAAGTTTTCTTTAAAACTTCAACTATTCAGATTTAAAATGGAAGATGGAATCACAATGTCAACCCACATAAGTAATTTGAGGTCTCTTCCCAAATAACTAGCACAAGTCAAGCCTCTGGTAGATGATGATGATGCTAGAGCTATATTGTTAAAAAACTTGCCTACAAAATACAATAATGTTATTTTTACACTCAGCCAAATAACCTCTCAACGCTTAGAAGATATGATTTCAGCTCTTTTAGCAGAAGAAACAAGAGAAAGTGCAAAAGATTTAGAAGGTGTTTCTCAACTAGAAAATGTGTTATATGTTCAAAACCATAATAAAAGATCAAGTATAAGGAATGAGGAAATCAAATATTATTATTGTAAGAAAAAGGGTCACATAGCTTAGTCTTGCAAAACCCGAGCCAAAAATGTTCTTAAAGGAAATCTCAAAGATGAAGGTAATATTACTTGTGTTGAGAACATGAGGATTCATCAAATGATCAAGTTATTATTTATGATTCTCTTAGTGATTCTGGAGAATTAATATAAGCTTTCACTTTATTGGAGGTTGGTGGCATATGAGGATGGAGGATTTCCATCATCTCAAGTTAGGTTCTCCCTTTGAGATGGTATTTTTCTTGAGAAACATTTTTTGGTTTTGTTTTCTTGTTTATTTCTTGTTATTTTTGGCATATTTGAAGATACATGTATTGTGAAGTATGTTTTGTAGAGGTAGGTAAGGGGTTTTGTGTCAAGTTCAAGATGGATGGTTGTCTATTAGTTTATGAGGCTATGATTTAGGATTTATGGAGGAAGAACTCAAGAATCTTAGATAGAGGCTACACCTTCCTAAGGGTTACAAGACAACTTGATGGAACTCCACTTGATTCTGGATTTGTTTCTTCAATGAATATTTTCACAAAGATGTGCATACATTTTGTATTCAACAAATTTTTCTATTATGTAATTCTTAAGGGGGGGTTTCTGGCTAAACATGTAATAAGAACAATGTAATAGGGGGGATTGTTAGTATAATGTATTACATTGTTATTAAATGTATTACATTAATTAGCTTAGATAGTTAGAAAGGTAGTTTGTGCACGTTTAATTTATTTAACTAATTTCTATCGTTGCACAACTTTATAAAATGCATATCAAATGTAATATCTTTCAAAATTGATATAAATAAATATTTTTATGTATTGCTCTTAACATAGCTCACCCTAGGTTCTTTCTCTATGTTAATTGTATTCTCTCGAAGCCATACACGCTAAGATGATTGTTTACTTGAAAGATCCCTTTCCAAATCTAGCATGTGGTCACACATTCTTAATATATCAACCTTGTCCACCTTAACAAGATACTTGTTAAAAAGTGTTTCCAATCCTTGTCCGCCACTCCACCCGATCCATTCCATGTTTCCATGGGGTCTTGATGGTAATTTTCATGCATCTATCAAGTTATTTTCAGCTCTAATAGTTATCTCACAAGCAATTGGTAGATCAGTGCCTCCTGAGGACTGTATGGTCTAGGCTATATCTAGGTTAAAATATTTTAGGTAAAAACTAAAGGCCATAGGAGATGGTGGACATGCATCTGGAAGAATTATATACCAAGTTTTATAGAATCTGTTGATGAAATCAGTGATAGCTTCCTAAGGAGCTCTTTTGACATTAATCAATTGCCGAAGCAATGACAAGTGATAATCCTTCTAAAAAAAATGACTATAGAACAAGTTACCCAAGTCATCCCATGTTCCTATGCTATTGGGTGCCAAGGATCTATACTATTGCAATGCCTTCCCTTTGAAAGATGCAACTAAAAGTCTTGAGGCCACATTTTGTTGTGTAATATGATGCACTATACAAGTATTTTCTATTTCTATCATGTACCTAGCAGGAGCATTTTCATCCATTCCAATGAACTTTGGTAAGGTTTTTAGAGTGTTAGTAGGAATAGGTTCCCATACCACACTGAAAATTGGTGGAATGAGAGGGCTCCCACTATCCTAGGTGATAAAATTGTATGCTGCCATTGGTGTTGTAGGGGGTCATGGTGTTGGTAGTGGAATTGATGAAGAGGTTGGAACTCCGGATCTAGTTACAAAAACTAGGGGAGGGATCAATAATCTCATATAATGAGCAACTTAGGATCTTGTGATAGGCATATGGCTCATACACATATTTTAAATCAGGCTCAAGGATGGTTTGGTCCTATCAGGCATGCTAGAAAAAAGAACTATTAATCTTGAATTTTGCAACTTAGAAAGGTAACAAATCTTATGGAAATTTTGAATTGTGTGGGACCACAGTGGTATGATTCAAAATAATCTCTAAGGTTGAAAAAATGACTCTTCATGAATAGGGGGGTTTGGAAAGGGAAGGAGACTCAATTAAGACTATACTAAGGTGATGCACTAGATCTTTCTTCAAAACTAAAAAAAATAACTAGCCAAACAAGCTTGATCACAAAGATTAGAGAGCATGTACTATTTTGTAAATTGGAATAATATACCATGATTGGGATTCATTGTCAAAATGAGAATAAATAACCAGATCTGAGACATAGGTCATACTATTCATACCATTTTATGGGCGCATCTATAAAAGTCAAAAAATAGTAAATACCTATACAACAATTCTATTCATCTATTAATTTTTAATACTACAATAGACATGAAATGATTTCATATACCAAACCACCTTAAATTGGAGGAGTTATAAAACATTATCCAAAATCAGATACGGTTCCACAAATGAAAATGCTAGAGTCTAAAAAAGATAACTATATGCTTGAAAAAAATTTAATTGAAACAAATGTGTGAAGCGCTCTGCAACTTCCCGCTCAACCTTCGAATTCAAACTGCTCACTCCCATGCCCACCTCCCCTGGGGGAATCTTCCCCCCTTGCAGGTCCCCACACTAGACCCCATGTTGGTCCCGAGACTATTTCCTTGGGCATGGGACATGCCGTGAAAGAGTTAATAGAAGAATCCCATCGGGTATCCTCTTCTGCCGGTGCCCCTTCATTCCCACTAAAGACAAGCTAGAAAGGTGCTCTCATGGGAAAGGCCCAGAATACTCTGGAATCACTCCTGGTGGATTTCATTCAGACTGAGGAAGGCATTAAACTCTCACTCCCTGATTCTGTGGTAAACACGACCATGGTTGATTTTTAGTTGGCATTGGTGGGTTGTTTCTTCAACTTCTGACCTACCATTGAAATGGTTAGAAAGTGGGTGGCTACCTAGTGGAAGATCAAGGGGTTTGTCTTAGTCTCTGCTATGCATGGCAGACTCTTCCTCTTCAAGTTCAACACTCTGGAGGATTTGGCCTTTGTTCTATCATTCTCGTGGGTCTAAGGTAAGCACTTCCTCGCCCTGGTGAAATGGAAACCCAGGTTTAATCCGGCAACTGAGCTGAGTAGGATGACTCCAGTGTGGATGTGCCTCCCTAGGCTTCCTCTTGAATATTGGGATGAATAGGTGTTCAGGTGGATTGGTGACTACTTGGCACTTTTATTATGTCAGATCAGGTAACCTGCTCTAAGTCCAGGTTGGTGTTTGCAAGATTTTTCCTTAATGTTACTCTGAATAAAACCCTCCCCAACTTTGTTATTTTGAAATCCAAGTTGGGTAGATGGACTCAGGCTTTGGTGTATGAGAATGCCACCCTCTTTTGCTAGAAATGTGACTCTAGGGGCCACACCAGTGAAGCATGCAAATCCTCTTTGCATGAACAAAAAAATAAAAATAAGGATAAGGGCACCTCCGTGGAAACACCCATGATAGGAGGTGAAGAGAAGGAGAATACCAGCCCCCCTCAGTGGCTGAAGTGCTGGAAAACCCAGAGCTGGAAAACCCAGAGGTGGAAGAGGGTGAGATTGTCACCCCTTTAGAGAATGACGTGGTACTCCCTGAACCTAAGGATC
The DNA here is from genome assembly GCA_027943335.1 of Chamaecyparis obtusa. Classification (NCBI taxonomy): domain Eukaryota; kingdom Viridiplantae; phylum Streptophyta; class Pinopsida; order Cupressales; family Cupressaceae; genus Chamaecyparis; species Chamaecyparis obtusa. The sequence goes on along the minus strand of BSBK01004010.1, from coordinate 806,675 downwards.
CCGAATCCCCTCTGGTAGTTGTGTCATTGGAGAACCCCCTGGTGATTACTTCAAAGACAAGTGTGGTCAATCCTGCTCAATTGGAACAACCTTCTATTATGGTCTCACTCGAACTAAAGTCCCCTAAGGCTACTACAAAACTTCCTCCATAGCTGAAGGAAAAGAACTACTCTCCCTCACCTAGTTCCCTGGGTGAAGATCACTGTGAGGAGGATGATGGTGGAGAATAGAAAACATAAAAAAAATGAACCTAAGTCCAAAAAGGCTAATGTGGGGCTGGAAACACCCAGAGGGAGGCCATTAGAATGCACCAGGAGGTGATCAAGAGGGACTACAAGGGATGTTGCGATAGGTAGGAAACAAACCTTAGAAATAAGTTTTAAAAATAAAAAATGATTTATCTTTCTTGGAATATTATATGTCTTAACAACCCCCTCAAGAAAAGTGCTATTAAAAATTACATTTTTGCTCATAAGCTGGATATTCTGATCATCCAAGAAGTTAAGATGTCTTTCAATAATTTTGCCTCCTTGGCTAGCAGTCTCTGGTCGGGTGCTGAGTTTTTCTACTCTGAAGCCTTAGGTGCTTCCGGGAGCATTGCCACTCTCTGGAATCCTAACACTGTTGTTGGTGAACCGATGGCCTTCTCCCCAAACTTCCTTGTTGTTACCTTTAGAAAAAAGTAGTTGGTTTGGCACTTGATCAATGTATATGCCCCTAATACCCAGACTGGTAGGTTGTCCCTTTGGAAGGATATTATTTTTTGTATGGATTAGGATACTTCTGCTAATTATATGGTGGTTGGTGACTTCAACACCCCTCTCTACCCCTCAGAAAAGTGTGGAGGCTTAATGGACTATTTTGATAGTATGGGGGACCTTGCGGAATTTATCTCCTACTCTGGTCTCTTGGACATTGATATAAAAGGAAATCCCTTCACTTGGTCCAATAATCGAAAGGGCTCCCATCTTATCCAAGTGTGGCTAGATTGGGTCCTGGCCACATCCTCTTGGGACTTGTGCTTGACCTCCACTTTTTCCTCCTTCCCCAAAACTACCTCTAATCATAACCCCCTCCTCCTTTGTTGGTTTGATTCCCCTAGGATTGGTCTAGCCCCCTTCAAATTTGAGATTATGTGGTGCTCCCACCCCTCTTTTAGGGACCAAGTGAAATCTTGGTGGGCCACTTCTATCAAAGGCACTACCATGTTTAGGATCGCCCAAAAATTGGAAATCATCAGAAGAGAGGTTAAAGGTTGGAGTAAACATAATTTTGGGGATTTCTTTAAGGAGAAGAAGGAGCTCACGAGGACCTTGGACTCCCTCCTAGCCCAGCTGGCCACTAGGAATATCCACCCCTAGCTGCAGATGGAAGAAGAAAAGGCTAGACACAAGTGGCAGGAAGCTCTGAGAAGAGAATAAATCTACTGGAAGCAACACTCTAGGATCCAGTGGCTTACCGAAGGAGACAGAAATACAACCTTCTTTCATAGATCTGCTAGCAATCACAAAAGAAGAAACACCATCAATGCAATTAGGGATGAAAGAGGAAATGAAGTTACTGAGAAGGAAAAAATTAGCCAGGTTGCGGCCAACTACTTCAAGGGATTATACTCTAATGATGGTCAGTTTTGCCCGGTCAATGTGCAAAATTAGCTCCTTGAACACATCCAATGTGCTGTTACTCACAGTGATAATGATTGCCTCACTGGACATGTTTCTGGTGAGGAAGTCAAAGCTGTTATCTTTGCTATGGGTGCCTATAAAGCTCTAGGGCCCGATGGTGTCCCCCTGGCTTTTTTTCAAGAATATTGGGATATTGTTGGTCTAGATGTCTCTCATGCCGCTAGAGACTTCTTCAGAATGGGGTGACTGCTAAAGCACCATAATAAGACCTATATTGTGTTAGTCCCTAAGAATGACAACCCCACCTCTATGCTAGACTTCAGACCTATCAGCCTATGTAACATATTTTATAAAATACTCACTACGATCCTGGTTAATAGAATGAAGCCCCTCCAGGACAAACTGATCAGTCCTACTCAGAAAGGTTTTGTTCTAGGAAGGCAGATCTTGGATGTGGTCATATCCACTCATGAAATCATCCACTCCATGGATAGAAGCAAAACACCAAGTATGGCCTTCAAACTTGATATCTCTAAGGCTTATGATAAAGTTAATTGGTCCTTCCTCCATAAAATCCTTAGTAGAATTGGCTTTAATGAGAAAATTATCCACATTATTCAAGAATGTACGCAAATGGTTAGCTTCTCTGTTTTGGTCAATGGCTCCCTAGGCGGCTTCTTTCAACCTGAAAAAGGTCTTTGGCAGGGTGACTCTCTCTCCCCCTATTTATTTATGATGGTGGCTGAGGTCCTTAGCAGGAATCTAACTATGCTCCTTACACGGGAAAAATAAAAGGAACCAAACTTCCTTCCACTCTGCAGCAAGTTGTTCTGGAGTAATTTGTGGATGATACTTTCCTCTTTGGGTACTCATTGGTGATTGAAGCAAGACAGTGGAAGTATCTTTTGGAGAATTATGCCTTGGCCTCAGGACAGTGAATCAACTATTAGAAAAGAAAACTTTTTTTCTTCAACACCCCCATTGAGACCCAAAGTAGAGTGCTTCAAATTTTGGGCTGTCAATCGGCTTCGCTCCCCTCTACCTACCTGGGCCAGCTCCCTCTCACTATTAAAGAGGTCTCCCAAGATTTTTGGAATTCCATCATGGAATTACTCAAAAAAAACTTGCTGGATGGAAGGGGAAGATTTTGAGCAATGCTGGTAAACTTCAGCTGGTGGCCTCTACTCTTCAAGGGATTCTTGTTTACTTTCTGTCCCTCTTCAAGATCAAAAGCAACATGGCAGACAGGCTAGAAAAGATAAAAATAACTTTTTTATGGGTGGGCTTGGAAGAGAAGAAGAGGATGTCCCTAATCAACTAGAAAATGGTTTTCCTTCCTAAACGGTTGGGCGACCTGGGCCTTATATGAATTGGCTTGCTAAACAGAGCCCTCATCACGAAAGTGTTTTGGAAGCTAATTGAAAGGAAAGTGGATTGGTACAAGATAATGGAAGCTAAGTACCTTCAAGGGAACCCTTATGGAATGATGTTCTAGGATAACAATCTTCCCAATGGTTCAAAACTCTAGGCAAACATCTGCAAATGCAAAACCATGCTTTCTAAGGGGATCTTCTGGCAACTCAGGGATGGGAGATCCATCAAATTCTGGCATGACTCATGGATTCAAAATTACACCACCCTAGGTGGAAGGCTCAGCCCCCTCATGAACTACCTCAGACCTACCCTCGGTAACAGAGTCTCCAAATACATGTTTGAAGGTAGATGGAAGGATATAGCTCTTCTGGTCAGGGATAGACCTGAATTAAAACACGTGGCTTATGAGCTTATGGAAATCATGGGGAATGTTAGGATTCCTAGAATTTCTGGTCAGGACTCCATCATCTAGGCACCTACCCAAGCGGGAACCTTCTCAGTCAAGACTTCTTACAACCTTCTTCTAAAGGAGGAGAATAACCCGAGAGATTGGTGTAAGGTGTGGATCCCACACCTTACTCCGAAAATCAATTTCTTCTGGTGGAAACTTATGTACAGTAAATTTTTAACTCATGACAACCTCCTAAGAAGAGGATTCTCTCTGGCTAGGAGATGCGTCCTCTACAAAAAGGAAGAGGAAATAGTGAACCACCTATTCATACACTATGAATACTTAGCTACTATTTGATAGGGAATTATTGAAAAGTTGGGGGTCCCCTGGGTTCTAGGAAAGGATGTCCACCAATTCACTAGTTGGTGATCCCCCTCCAATCACCCTCTCCTCCAACTCCTATGGTAGCTTCTTCCTCCGTACATCTGCTAGACTATCTGGAAAGAAAGGAACAATAGGATCTTCAAGGAGACTGATTCCCCGCCTAAGGCATCTCTCCATCTGAGAACCAAGCTCCTATGTGAGAATGTTGGCTTGGCTAACTGGAAACTCCCCTCTACACCCCCCTCAGCCTGAGAGATCAAAATGGCTGATAATTGAAACTTATTGATTGGCTTCACTAGGTTCGACAACTCCAGGCTGATGGCTTAGAATGCTACTTGGTGGGTTGCCCCACCCATTGGCTGGACCAAATTAAACTTTGGAGCAGAAAATAACATTACCTAGAGTGGGAGTGGAGTGCTAAGAGACCACAATGGTGATTACCTATTGGCTTACGCTGGGTTGCTTAAACACAATACCGTCAATCAAGCTGAAGACACGACACTCCTATGGGGTTTAAAATTTTCCATTTCCATGAATATCAGACTACTGATGATTGTGGGGGATTCCAAAGTGATTGTGGAGGCTATCAAAAGAGGGTTGAATGTGGGGTGGCAGGTAAACACCATAATAGTGGAAATTTGGGAGCTTCTTAATAACCTCCAAAGCACGACTATCTCCCATACCTACAGGGAAGGTAACATTGTGGCAGATTCTATGGCTACCATTAGGCTTAAGCAAGCTAGGTTGGTGAATTGGGAGGTGGTCAATGAGTTACCAAAGGAGACTTAGTGGCTAATCAGGCAGGAAAGACATGTCATCAACAATGTTTAAAATGAGCCAAGCTATCGCCAGTATTGATGAGGGCCCCACCTTGATTTTGTGCTGGCTTAATTTGATGATTAATGTAGTGATGACTATGTATGCACAAAAATTCATAAAAGTTCATAATTGCCTTTTACGTAAGTATATGTGGAAGGATAGCTATCCACATCACCAAGTAATTTCGATTACCAAGGACACTAATAGAAAATTTGGCTTTTAATTTTTAATTATTACACTTGGAGATCCGTTACATTTTGCCGTACACAGCTCGATTACCCAAAAATCACCCAGCCCCTATCTCTTATGAATGAAATTCTCATAAAACGGTTATCTCAAAAAGAAATGTTTTTTACCCTGGTGTGTGAAGCTCGGCTTTGCAATTTTCAAAGGACTCTTGTGGTGGAAAAGCCTTGTGCATAGAGCTAGACAAAATCGAAGAGGAATTCTCCTCCGACCCCCTAGTGACCCACTACTGCAAAGACAATGACATCTGGGGCTTCATGGAAAGAATGAAGGGAGGCCACGATGAGAAAATATCCAAGCAATTCATGTCCTCCTAGGATAACAGGAAGGTGTCGGTTGGGGCCTTACACTTTCAACTAAATGAAGAGATCATTGCTAAAGTGACGGGGCTGTTAATGGAGAGTAGGAAGTATTTGAAAACTAGCCGGACGCTGGACATTACCAATCTCAACCAGTTCTTTAGGGCGGGCAAAAAACTAGTAAAAAATTTTGGAGGTTTCAACCATGAGAAGCTCCCTAAGTTTTGGCCCAAGGTGTGTCATATAATTATGAAATACTTCAGTCTCGAGGGTTAATTTATTATGTTTTATTATTATCATTTGTCGTTCCTCAACCATATCAGGAACAGGGACCTCATTTCCATCCCTTTCTATCTCCTCCAATAGATTGAAAGCAACATCCTGGATATTAAGGAGAATAAAAATCTTGAGAAGTCGGTCCCCATCCTTCACCAGGGCTTCTTACTCTACCTGTACAACTTCCATAAAGCCATTTGCCCTTCGCCCCAACCTCCCCTTATTATTAAGGATGTCATCGAGGAAGTTTCCCCTTCAAGAGCCAACAACCCCTCTCAGTCCCCCTCCCAGTCTTTATAGGAGTTCCAAGAGACTGACCTTGTCCCCCAGGATGGTAAAATGATGCAGGAGCATTTTAGGTTCCTGAAGATCTTTCTTGGTCTTGGAGGAATTTCCTGTTAGAGAGATGCAATACTTTGTTTTTGGCAGTTTTCTAAGTTTCTAGGTTGTGATGATCTTTGGAGATCTATGGGACGTGCAATTAAAGGAGTTTTTTCCTTGATGTATGTGGAAGCTATGTCTAAGGTCACAGCTCTTGAGGTGGCATGGTTTGGGAGATATTGGATGGACAGTTTGAAAGTTAGAGTTGTTTTCGTTGCCGTCAGAGCAGTATTTTCCTATAGTTTTGGAGGTGATTGCGCATAGTGGAGATGTTGATCCTTAATGAATCAGCCTTTTCTCTCTTAGTAACTTAAAGAGGACCTAAATTACTATCATTTCTCAAGGGCGCAACTCCTAATTCATTATGAGTAAAACATTATGACCATTTTTCTCGGGGACCTATTTTCTAGCAATTTTCACGCAAAATGTGGAGTGTTTCTTCTTGCGCGATTCCATGTGATGAGATGGGGCCTTGCGTGGTTAAGGGCATGTTTTTGGGTCATGTGTGGATCTAAATCCAAAGGTGCATTAAGTTTTGATCATTTTTGCATTAGTTTTGGTTTTTTTTATTGGTTGGACCTATATTGTAATTAAAGCCTGACTGTCTGACTTGTGGCTTAGCTAGCTATATATTGAGAGCTTGGGTAGATGTTTAGTAGTCATTGGAGTAGTAGATGATCAATTAGATCATTAGGAAAGATGTAGATTTAGTAGTGATATGATGGAAGAGTAGAGTACAAGAAGATTTGCGAATCTGGGACTTTGTAGCAGAGCTAGTGGCCTGCAGGCTTAGGACAATAAGGGGTTGTTGGAAGTGTGAGTACAAGTTTATATCCTATCTTGGTTGTTCCTATCAGAGGCTGCCTCTTGTAGATCTGAACTAGTTGGTGGTTCCTTGGATCTTGCTAGATCTTGTTGATACTTTGTAATTTCATTGTAATAGGCCGAAACCCGGAAGGCCTTACAGCTGGGCATGTTGAATGAAATTTTGTTTTGAAGCATTATCTTATTGAATTCCGCTGTGCTTCTTGTTGTTATAATTGATAGTTGTAGGTTTGGACCATCCATTATTGGATCCTCCATCCCTGCTCTGCGTCAAGTGGTATCAGAGCTTGAAGATCATGAGTGTACAAATTGAGTTGAGGCTGTTTGCACCAAGACCTTGTTGGTGATTTGTTGCCTTGGATTTTCAAAGATCTTGAAGGATGTCTCCAAGAGGATTGGACCTTAGTGTGATTGCAGAGGAATTTAGAGCTTTGCAGAAACAAGTGTAAGACCTACAAGAGGAATTAAGAAGGAAGACTACAAAGAAGAAGGTTGTGCAGAGACAATGACAACTTGTGGAAGTCCCTGATGACTTGGCTAGAGTTGATGAAATGTCTATTGGTTCGCATACACAGATGGATGGATCTAGCATGGAACTTGCAGAGTATCTTGTTGTGCGCAATGAGATTGTTGGTGGTGAAGAGATTGGTTTTGATGCTCAGTTGATGGAGTATGACATGAAACCTATAGAGAAACTTGTGGTTGTTGCTGAGATACTTGTGGTTGTCGATGATGTTGTTGACCTTGTTAAGGTTGGTGAGAAGATTTGTTTTCATGTTTAGTTAGTTGTGTCTGACATGGAGATTGCAGAACATCTGGTTGGGCTTGATCAGATTGTTGTTGGTGGGGAGTTAGTTGTTGTTGAACACCTTTGTGATGGTGGTGTTGGTGACTTTCTTTTGTTCGATGTTATGGTGCAGATCTTATTTGCTGGTTGTGGACTTGAATTGCTGGTTGATAGTAAAGAGTCTTGTGATGAGTTGCAGATATGGGATTTTGATGATGAGGGATTTCATATTGATGTGGATCTGACTTTAGATCTACTTGTTGGGGATTTGGATACTCTTGTTGTTGAGATTGGTTGTGGTGATCAGTGGTATGCTGATTGGATTGATGAGATTCATGTGATCATGATGTTTGAATGGATGAAGCATAGATGGTTGATTTTTAGATTTGTTCTCTTGTCCTTGATGGATTGGAAGCCTTTGGTGAAGATGAAGTTGATTGCAGGTAATTCTCTTGAGATTAAAGTATGGGACACACTTTCTATTTACCTAGGTAGTCTGATGCAGGAGCATTTTGGGTTCTTGAAGATCTTTCTTAGTCTTGGAGAAATTCCCTGTCAGAGGGATGCAATACTTCATTTTTGGTAGTTTTCTAAGTTTCTGGGCTGTGATGATCTCTAGAAATCTTTGGGATGTGTGATGAAAGGATTTTTTTCCTTGATGTATGTGGAAGCTATGCCTAAGGTTGCAGCTCTTGAGGTGGTATGGTTTGGGAGATATTGGATGGACAATTTGAAAGTTAGAGTTGTTTTCCTTGCCGTCGGAGTAGTATTTTCCTACAATTTTGGAGCTGATTGCACATAGTGGCGATGTTGATCCTTAATGAATCAGCCTTTTCTCTCTTAGGGAATTAAAGAGGACCTAAAGTACTATCATTTCTAAAGGGCACAAATCCTAATTCATTATGAGTAAAAAGTTATGATTGCTTTTCTCGGGGACCTATTTTCTAGCAGTTTTCACATGAAACGTGGAGTGTTTCTTCTTGCGCGGTTCCATGTGATGAGATGGGGCCTTGCGTGGTTAAGGGCATGTTTTTGGGTTATGTGTGGACCTAAATCCAAAGGCGCATTAAGTTTTGATAATTTTTGCATTATTTTTGGTTTCTTTTATTGTACTGGACCTATATTGTAATTAAAGCCTGACTGGCTGACTTGTGGCTTAGCTGGCTATATATTGAGAGCTTGGGTAGATGTTTAGTAGTCAATGGAGTAGTAGATGATCAATTAGATCATTAGGAAAGATGTAGATGTAGTAGTGATATGATGGAAGAGTAGAGTAGAAGAAGATTTGTGAATCTGGGACTTTGTAGCAGAGCTAGTGGCCCGCGGGCTTAGGACAACAAGGGGTTGCTTGGAAGTGTGAGTACAAGTTTAGATCCTATCTTGGTTGTTCCTATCAAAGGCTACCTATTGTAGATCTGAACTATTTGGTGGTTCCTTGGATCTTGCTAGATCTTGCTGATACTTTGTAATTTCATTATAATAGGCCGAAACTTGGAAGGCCTTATAGCCGGGCATGTTGAATGCAATTCTATTTTGAAGCATTATCTTTTTGAATTATATTGTGCTTGTTATTGTTATAATTGGCAGTTGTAGGTTTGGACCATCCATCCCTGCTCTGTGTCATAAAACCCACAAGAGATGTGTGAAGAACCCCTTTAAAAGGGTAGAGGACCTAGAGGAATCCCATGTCTCTGAGTCCATGGAAGCTAACGATAAGATAGGGGTTGATAGCACCCTTGAAACTAAGAGGAAGCCTAGAAAATAGAGGAATTCGGGTAGCCAGGTTGAGCTAGAAGTGGATTCGGGCCCGGTTACTCTCTGACGTTCTAACAGGATTGCCAAAGAGAAATGCAAAAAAATTCTCAGGAAAATGGCTTCTGAGGACAAGTCTTGTTTGGAGGATATGGACACCTCTTCCTCCTTTGGTTCGATTGAGGGATCCTCGAATGAACACTCAAACTCACCCAGGTCTGGCAGCGCTCCCCCCTTGAATCCCTCGCTAGTGATGGATGAAATGCCTCACATCAATACCCCGCCCCCACTCTTTCCCCACACCCAACAGGACAAATCCCCTCACATTGAGCACACTACGGTAGTGATGGATGAAAGTGACAGGTTTAAAGGCTCCCTCAAGCAGAAGTTCAAAGAGCTTGATAATGAGATCCTCAGCCTCAAATAGGACATGAAATAAATCAAAGCCCGAGTCACCGAGTCAAACAAATTTGCCCTCAAATTCATGCATGAGTAGGCTGTGACCCTATGCAATGTGCAGGAGAAGATGGTTGGCGGTAAATTGGAGGCCGATGAGGATAAAAAAGACCTCTTCCTATTTCTGTAGGAAGAGTGGGCCGCGACCTTGATGTCCAAACGTCTAGGTGGGAGATCCTAGCTACTGCTATGACCATGAGGTTTTTGTGCTAGCATGGGCTTGTTAGTCCCAAGTCCCATTTTTGGCTTTCCTATTTTCTAGTTAAGTTTTTAAAATTCTAGTTTAGTCCTGTGTGGCTTGTTATTGTTAATATGTTATCTACTTTCTAGTTATGCTACTTTGGTTCGTTATTTTTTAAAAGGACCTATATGTTTATTTTTGATAGAGGCAGACTAGACAATTTTATTTCTGCTGACTTTCTGCTATGAAACTGCTATGTGACTAGTGCTATTAATATGCTGTTAATGTGCTTCTAGTCTATCTGTACCACGGGCCAGCACGCTCTTGCTGATTTTTCTATCAAAAACTATATGCTTGAAAATGACATAGGCTCCTAATATATTCAATATTAACTTAAATCCTGAAAGGCTCAGTTAAGTACAACTTGTCTTTTAAATCAACATAAAAACATATATAGAAATAAAGTCTTGTAAATAGCTATCTTGACAACACTGAAAATAATAGTCTTCTTGATAACTATGTTATCATTCTTTGTTATCAAACTAGCCAATCTATAAAATAGAAAGAGTTCCCCCTTTATAACCAGTCCCATAATAAGAAAATATTCTCCATGTCATGATGTGTGCACTGCGAAAAGAGCTACCTTGATCAATCATGCCATGCCAGTTAAAAAGGAATCACTATGATTGAGCTAGCAAAAGAACTGCAACCCACACCAAAAATGCATCCTAGGATAGGGAAGAATCTCCCAGCCCTACTACAGCTGTTAAATGAATAACAACCACCATATCTCAAACTCCACCTCAGACACTTGTCACAATGTTGGGGTTTCTAGCAAAACATGACCCGACCATCACTCCCAAAATTTTGCAGGGATGACATGTGTCTGTCAAGAGAAAATGTCCACAAACAAGAAGTGAGAGATAGATACACTGAAAGGGCCTTCGCAAATCCTCCAAAAAATGAAGCCCAAACAAGGTTAAATGCATTGTGTGCTCAGCCTGTCTATATAGATATATATAGTGGGCATTAAAAGGGACACACATAATTGTTTGCTCCTTTTTAAAATTCTTCCAGTAAAGATTTAGAGAGCTTTAAACAAATTATCTATATAATTTACATATGTATATATAGTTAAATTGTTTATATTGTCTATTTGTAAAATATAATTCAATACAATGAATTATGTAATTTATTTTTTGAACAATTAACCCTTCAGTTGCATATCTATTTTCAGTGGTTCTTATTTATTCTGGTAGGTGACCTTGCAACATAATTTTTAGATAGGGATTTAGTGTAAGGTGTAGAGTCAATTGAATTGATCGAGAATAAAATATCAATTATTTGCTTACATTGACTTACAAGAAAAATAATAATAAATAAATTTAGAACGAAAATTATAAAATATAAATTTTTAATAATATTTTAAATTCTTGAATAACAAAATTGATTGAATCTTATAAATATAAAATTTTCTATATAATTGTAATGATTATTATAAATTTATTATTACCAAACAAACAAGAGCTACACTACAACGTAGTTCCTCCCTAATATTGGCAGAGCAGTTTTTGGATAATAGGAGATCTGGTGGGACTTAATTTCTCATGGAATACCACTAAATAAGCTCTGAGATATAGAGAAAAGTGAAAACAAAAAAATTAATGCCAAGAAATAAACACAATTGTCATAGAGGTTCCTATTTGGTCTTGATAAATATCTGTAGAAAAATAAGAATGAATATAGAAAAGTTACTTTTAAATTTATGACGACAACGGTTGGTAGAGAGCCCAATTATGCTTTCTTCATCCGCAATTTAATAATCTGAAGCAGAAGGAGGAGTTTATGGCTATAGTTCTAGTAGAAACTAAAAAGGTGAGGATACCTCCTGGATACTGTAAACCATACAATACTTCAGTTTAACATATTTAGAATTTGATGCTTGTATGCTACTGAATTTTTGGTGTGTAACACTTTTAACTTAAATTTAATGAGGCAATCTTGTTATACTTAACCAAATACAAAGAATTCTATGATTTTATCCAATTTTAATAAACAAAAACCAAACCCAACATTTCTTTAGATGAGAGGATGAAAAACAACATATATGGTGGGGCAGCAATAGTGCACATCACTAAACATCTAAGCACCATTTTGTCCAAGAGAGCCTTAGTCAATTTTGGAAATGTTATCTTAAAACCCATTGCAAGCTTTCTCAGTTCCAGGCAGTGCTCTTGTCAAAGTGTTCTAATATACCATTGATAAAATTTGAAGGAGTGATGTCCATACACTTCTTGTTCTCCTTCTCAAGGCATGATATATGTGAGTGCAATTCAAATTTTAGCTGGGTTCATTCAGATGTTGTTGGGATGTGAAGCCCAACAATCACATGACCATTCGGTTTCTCCCACCTCTTCCTATCCTGATAGCTCTATCTATAAATCACTGTGGTGTAGCCATATATTGTAATGTTTGTAATGGGAAATATTGTACTAGATTGTACTATAGACTAATTATTAATATAATCAATTCCCTGCTTCAAGTGTGGATGTAGGCATATTGCCGAACCATGATAAATCTTGTGTCAATCTTGTTTATCTTCTTTGTTATGTTTAATTCCGCTTTCTTTGCATCTTTAATATTTACAATTGGTATTAGAGCCTGGTGAGGCTGAGTAGAGACGGAAGAAGATGGTGTAGCTAATTCAGTCATCGAAGAGTTTCTTGGCTATTTAGATTTGTTACAAAATAATATTGTACAAATGAAGGCTGAAATGAAACGCCATGTACATTGGTGGGATGGCTGGAAAGATGAGGATAATTTGGCTACTGGTGTTGACACGAAATCCGAGAGGCATGAAAGAGGAAAGTCTGAAAAGAAGAAAATGGTTTCATCACCGTCCCTTCATCTTGGGAGGCATTTTAATTATGGAGAGTTTGGTCATTGGGCTAGAGACTGCAAATCTGAGGATTTGAAAAATAAATGTCACAAATGTAGAGAAGAAGGCCATATTAAAAGGAACTATCCTAAATTATTCAGTTAAGCAAATAAGGCCGATGTTGAATAGATTGAAGAAATGGAAATTGATGTCATCCCTGTGGTGAAGGTCGATGCCTCAATTGGGCTTGGCATTAATTGTCCATGTGCAGAGTTTGGAATTTTACTTGTTTCCCTGTCATCTGGGGCAACTGAAACAATTCCTTTAACTATTGGGTTAAAGAGGAAATTAAATTTGTTCAATGAAGAGTGGGATAGTTCATTAAGGAAAAAGAAGAGGAGGTTTGAATGGCTGGAGTATGATGGAAAGGTTCTTTCTTCCATTGGTAGCAAGCTACTCAAGGCAGCAGTGAAGGTGGAGGTCGAAGAGAGAGGCTTGTATATCGACAAAGAAGAAGGTCAAGAGGTTTGGCGTCTCTCTTCCACATAGATTGCGATCAATACAACTCCAGGCTGACTGAATTCCACCAGGTCAAAGGGTGAAGGAAGAGTAGTTGATAGTTTGGGGGCCCCTTATGCTAGTCATCGCTCAAGTCATGATGTTGATTGTGAAACAAGTATCATTTCATCTCCTCTACCGGATATGCTGGCCATAATCGATTTTCCATATAAATAGTGCAATGTCGATCACTTAGGACAATATGTGCAGGATTCCTCTTGGTATGCCTCTGGTCAAGATGTCGTGCTTGGAGATTGGGCACCCACATGTTTTGCAAAAGTCAGATCCCAGTGGACACCCATAGCTGGTATGTCTCACCCTGACACTTCTGTGCGAAAATCTCAGACTGGTCAAAATCAACCCAACATTGTTTATGGAGCCTACATTTTTTGCCTAACTCCACCGTGCTTGGAAGGAGAGAAAGTTCAACAGATATGCAGAGAACGTATGCTAATTGGCATCCAGCTCGTGCCCCTACCAATAACAGATGTGGTTTTTCTTACAGTTCATGGTCGTAGCAACACCATGACAACAAAAACAACACCAGGGTAGATGGTGAGTTGTAAGATTTGCAGGACGGGCAGAATCCTGCCTTTTCAACATAGTCAAAGTAGCTTGGACAAAATGGGGGACATAATTGTTCCTCATTCTCAGAATGCGCAAGACTCTGAGTAGAATGGCAACCATGATGGTTCCTGCAAGGAGAGGAGTATGGCATGTGCTAGAGCTTGCGTCATGATGTTTGACTTTGAAAAAAATGTTGTGTTTTTTCTTGCAGAGGAAGCAGAGAGATATTTTTTGGAATCACTAGAGCAAAATGTTATGTTTTATCCTTTGAATGAAGGAATGTACTTTGAATCTATACAAAGTGGTGATTCTGCTTATAGATTTATGGGTGAATTTACACTTGTAAAAACTGGCAAAAATGATGTTTTTGACTTTGATCTGACTTGGAGAAGGCTCATTGGGAGTGTTTTGGAGTAGAGTCTGGCAACCTTGAGATCTTCTCAAGGATTCATTGTTCACTAAGATTTGGAACAAGAAGCAGGGGATGTCGCAATACATGGCTGTGCTAGTTGGACTTCACGGGGGAGATTGTTGGGATGTGAAGCCCAATAGTCACATGACCATTCGGTTTCTCCCACCTCTTCCTATCCTGATAGCTCTATCTATAAATCACTGTGGTGTAGCCATATATTGTAATGTCTATAATGGGAAACATTGTATTGGATTTTACTGTAGATTGATTATTAATATAATCAATTCCCTGCTTCAAGTGTGGATGTAGGCATATTGCCGAACCATGATAAATCTTGTGTCAATCTTGTTTATCTTCTTTGTTATGTTTAATTCCACTTTCTCTGCATCTTTAATATTTACAGATGCAATCCAAGTTTGCTAAAAATTGCAAATATTAGAGAAAGATAGAACAAACTAGAATCTGATCCAACATCAAACTTCACTCTTTTGAAGGCTAAGCAATATAATCCCCACCCATATTTTCCAAGCAAAATTAAATAAAGTATCTCTAATTTCTGGCAATGGGTATGCACATTTAAAACTAAAATATCTTGTCCTTTCTATAGCCATTGAAAGAATCTGCTTGTTATATTCTTGTCCATAATTATAGGAGTATCATCCAATGAAGCAACTGTGGAACATTCCAATTAATCTAGTAATTATTTTTTATGGGGCCAAACAAAAAACCAAAACCCTCCTAACCGATGACAAATGGTTGTCCATGTAGACCATTCACATTTGATGCTAGCAATGAAATCTCATACAAGTGTAACCCAGAAAAATGTGCACATAAGCAGCCTTTGTCACAATGTCCAGATCATCTCTCAAAATTTTGAAGCCTTATCGACGACCTACCTGCATTAATAAATCATCTGAATTATTTTCAACAAAACATAGAACAAGGAAAACGTAATAAAATGTTCAAAAATCAAAGATGAAACAAAAGATGACTCCACCAACTACCTGTTAGTAAACTCAAGCTAAATTTTCATGAACCTTCAAGAAAAATTGTTTAAAACATTTAGATTGCATAGGCATCCAGTTTTGAAAACGATCTCAAGGCCTAATAGGATTTTTTTGTTTCAATATTTCTTCTAGTCGTGTAGATTAATATGACTGCAAATGTCCATAAAATTGTAGCAAAAATAGAAAATAACCCTCTGAATTGATTAAGAAGCAATGCTTTTCCAATTTTTCCTAGTAGAGTGTACACCACAAATTCCTTTTGAACATAATAAGTTATCATTTTTCCACACTCTCTCTAGCTTCAATTGAGTCTAAATCAATATTTCTTTAAGTTGTACATGCTTTAAATTTTTGATTGAAAAGAATTATAGATCATGCAAAGAAGTCACAAAAAAAAAGTGATCATAGAAAGAGAAGTTGCGAAAATCATCAAGTTTTGCAAATTATTCCGGGGAAAGCATGTAATAATTCTACTAAATTGTAGTCAGTGTTCTTTTATCAAATTTTTCCTACATAATCATGAAAAGTTGCCAGAAAAAAGGTGAAATCTCATGCAGTCCCAGATTGTTACAATTTTTTACTTTAACTCTCAAGATTTAATTTAAGTAGGGTTTTACACACATTTGTACAAAGCCCATCAAGGCATTCTCTGTGGATTAGGCATTCTCTATGAATTTCATAGAGATAAAAGAAAAATGAACTTGATTAAATGGGCATGGAAGAAAATAGGAAAATCTAACTAACCTCATTTTCCTTGAGCCGATCAATTCCATCTTCAGGATCCAATTTCAGAAAGATCAATGCCCAAGACTTTTTTACCACATATGAGACGCCAAGCCAATGTAAAAAGATGAAAACTCCCTCAAATTCTTTCATCATAGTCAAAATGCTAAAAAAAGAAAAAACCCACATACCTGAAAAATGCCCCATGAAAAATGATGTTCTCTTTGGTAGCATTCCTCATTTCTACCAGTGTGGCTTTGATGGTTAGAGTTTCCTGTTACAGTGCTTTCCTTAGGCTGCAGTCTTTTAACAATGGGCATCTTATCTGAGAAAGAGCCAAGCAGTGAAAAATGTAGATGTTTAAACAAGGCACGTCAAGTAGAAAGTCTACATGCCAATGTGTACAAAAGCAATGTATTGAAATGATGAGGGTAATGAGATTGTGGAGACTAATGCTTCATTTGCCATGTCCTAATTCTGTATTATGCACCTTCTGCGATGCACTACACATGCTGGAAAAACTAGCCAATAAGCTTCGCCTAGAAATGTCTGCAATCCTGCATAGTCCAGAGCAATGTTAGGAGGAACGTGCCTTCTCTTGCATTGGGAACATATATATCTTCCCTGATATCCTGCAACCTTATACAGGGCAAATCACAATGTGCCAGAACATTTTGAATCAAAATATCTCTTAAAAAATATGCATCTTTAATGAAGGAACCAACGAACATAGAAAAATGTTTGAGAAAGTTGGATTTCGATTGGTTGCAAAAGCTAGAGATTAATTGCTAGTTAAGAGTTGCCCCTCCGCAAGAATTCTCTGCCATGACAGTAACTAACAATTAACATATTTTTTTACTTGTATCTTGTTTTTTGAAAGATAAGAATATATCAGATAAACAAAGATGACAAATGTTTACATGCTTCTAATACTGTATCTTCTTCTCCTACCATTGCCATTACACTCTCTTCTTCTCCCACGACGTCTGCTACAGTTATAGATCCCTTTACCTTATCTTTTTTATGTGCTATATCATCAAGAATTGCCTTACTATTTCTATGTGCTATTTCATCAAGAGTTACCTCACCATTTCTATGTACTATATCATCAAGAGTGTCTACGAGACCACAACCTCGTTTCAACACGCATACATACACCCATTTCCCACGTGTGAGAAAAAAACCCAATTGCGTAGTTTTACGGAATGGTAGAAACGGATGGTCGATGGGATATTCGCTTAATATGTTTACAACGATACATATAATAGCGGCATCCGAAGAATGCGTCTTCCCGCATTCTGACAACCCTTCTCTACCTCGAACCACGGTGAGGTTGGGAAAGGAAAGACGCTCCATCTCGGACTCCACATTACTCGCTGCCTTCCCAAGTATGCACGTCTGGCGTGGCCAATTCTGCAAAAAAGTTGTTTCAGTCAATAAAAATTAACTATGTGAGAATAATTTAAGCAGTAGTCTTGATTACCTTTATATTCTGAATGCAGGGCTGAAGAACTGATTCATTGCATGCTCCTAGTTCCAACGTTTTTAATTTCTCCATGTTCTCCCAGCTTTGTACGCCTCTCGGCTTCCATGATGCGAGTGCTTTCAGAAGTTTATCGCAATGGTATATTGTGGTGTATTGGATGGAATGTAGATCTGCAAAACTTATGGGCTCTAGATCGGTGCAATTACATAGAAAAAGATATCTGAGGTTTATTAGACCATTAATGCCTTCTATATTCTTCAGGATTCTACATCTCACCACTCTTAGAACTTGCAGCGATGTTGGCAAGCTCCCAATACATGTGAGATCATTATTGCCATAGAGCCGGAGATATTCAAGGCAGGGACAGCAGTCTTGAGATAATGATATTCTTGACACACGTGTCCGATCTATTTCTATCCTCTTGAGCATCTTGAGACGCACCAGGAAATCCGGTACAAAATTCAACATGGCACCACTAAGCTTTACTACAGTGAGACCGGGCAAGTGTTCAAGAGAGAGAGGGGAGCCTGTTATCAAGTCACAGAAAGAAAAGTCCAATTCCTCCAGCTCCTGCATGCTTTCCAGCATGTCTAATCTAAAGCTGAGTTTCTTACAGTTAAGTAAATATAGATTTTTAAGGTGTCTAAGCTGCTTAAAGGAAACTGGCAAACTCTTCAGCCTCTTACACAGGCTCAAATTTACATGTCGAAGGTTTGTCAGATCTCCGAAACGGTGAGGTAGTGAAGACAACATCTGACAACCCTCTAGAGTCAGCCACTCCAGAGATGAGAGACAACAAAACTCTTCTGGGAGATTCTTCAATGCTTTACAGTAAGTAAGTTCTATCCTTCTCAATTCCTTCAGACGTCCTATTGACGTTGGAATCCTTTGTAATATATGACCATTTGTTATGTACAATTCTCTTAACTGCACAGGAAGCTGCACAGAAAGCATTTGTCGATTGAGTTAACAGAGAAAACATAGCACAAAAATTGTAAGATTTGGAAGTTTTACTTCATTAGTGTCAGTAAAGAAAATACTTACATTATCTGTATTCGGCCATAGGTGTCTTAAGTTCACAGCATTACCGAGATCCATACATATCAATTTGCTGAGTGAAAGCCACGAGGGAAGATTTCTCTTCTTAAACTCGAACACTTCAAGCCATACAAGCCCATCTGATGGTGTGGCGAAGTCTTTGATTAACTTTTCTTCTCTGCCAGTGAAAAGTTGATAAATCATAGATCCCCTTGACACAAGCTCAATGAAGCTATTGCGACGCAATGGCTCCTCAGAATATTCTAATCCCGCAGCAATTATGCTTCTGATAGACCTTTCCTGAATGGATAAACCAACAGCACAAGTGAAAAATGTAATGTGTGTAGCAACAGGTACTCATACATACAAAATATTCAACAAATGATAAATGACAACCGTCTAGAGATAAAATATTAAGGGGGAGCTCACCCTAGCTTCTCTCTCTATGTTAATTGTATTCTCTGGAAGCCATACACGACAAGTTGAATGTTTACTTGCAAGATCTCTTCCCAAATCCAGCAGGTGGTCATGCATTCTTATTCTATTACGCTCGTCCACCTTAACTAGACACTTGTTAACAAGTGTTTCGAATCCTTGCACGCCGCTCCACCCCGATCCATTCCATATTTCAATCGCAAAATCTCTCCCCACTTCATATATGAAAAAAGCCACATCCACGAACATTTCTTTCTGCTCTTCGTCTAGTGCATTGTAGCTGACACTCAATCTCCCTTTTATATCCTCCGGCAGCACTCTGGATATCTTATCAAGCTGGGATTCCCAGTAGTCTATGGACCTGTCATAAACAAGTCCTCCAAAGACCTCAAGGGAAAAAGGCAATCCATTGCAAGTTTTCAGAAACTCTTCAACTATACCTTCAAATCCCTCTCGTGGGTAGCATTGTGAAAAAGCATGCCAACAGAAAAGTTCCCTGGCACGGAATTCATTCAGTCCCTCCATTCTATATACAATGGAACCCCATTTTGCAAGAAGATGTAATTCACGGGTTGTGACGATGACAAGACTCCCGGATCCAAGGCAATCCTTACTTGGTAACAAAGCATCCAGTTGGGTTTTGTGGTCTACATCATCCAAGACGATGAGAGCACGAACAGATCTCAATCGATTTACCAGAACAGCTTTGCCTTCTTCTATGTTATCGAATGACAAACCTTTGGCACCGATGTCCTCCAGAAGCTTTTTCTGCTTCTTATGCAAAGCGTTTCTGCTTGCAGCATCTCGCACATCAAATACGAAACTGCAACTATTGAAAGACGAGGATCTCCTGTTATAGATCTCCTTGGCTAGCGTGGTTTTACCCACTCCACCCATCCCCACAATCCCCACAACTCGGACATTGTCCTCATCCTGAGCAGCTGCAAGTGTTTTTCTTTCAAAGTCTAGAACTACATCGTCCAGTCCAACAGGATTTTGGGCTACCAGCAACGGCACCTTTTCCAGTATCTTGGATACCATATTTACAATATTCCTCAACATCATCCCCTGATCTCTAAACATGTGCCAAAAAAAACACATTTAAGAAAACAGATATTGAACAAAAATGAGAACTTAAACTTAACGGTAACGATTACAGCAGAAACTGATATAAGAGAAAGGGAAAGTGATGACAAGGAGATCTGCTACTTACTTATTATCGTTGACCACACAGCCGTTATGAAATGAAACTTCCTCCAGTGCCGTCTTCCATTCCATAAGCTTTTCCGAGGTGTACCTGCCCTTGTGTTCAAATTGGGAAAATGCAAGAGCATAAATTCCTTTTCCTTGAGCCACCCAGCGTAGATCAGAAGGGTCGACATGATAGAAGACAGGAACAATTCTCTTGCCCGTCTTGAGCATGAAAGAAAGCTCTGCCAAACACCAAGGGGATTTGGCATAGTTGGGAGAGAAAATAGCAATATGAATTGAGGCAGAGCGCATGGCCTCTTGGATATGAGCTGGAATGACATCGCCCAGTTGAAGGGAATGGACGTCAACAAATACAGAGAAACCCAAAGCAGTAAGTTTATCGTGGATGTCGGTGGCGAGGGTATGTTTGACATCCTCTCCGTAATGGTTAATGAAAACATGGAAAGGAGGAGGAGGGGCAGAGGAAGCAGCAGATAGAGATAGGGAGAGAGGCACAACTTCCTCAAATGCATTAACAATCTCAATGGGTGAAGTGGAAGTGGACTCCATAATAGGTATTGGGTTCATTACACTGTACAATCACAGGCTTGGCAAACAAATTTATCCGAAAAAAATCGAGCGGAAAATTCTTTGCAGAGATTTGATCAACCTTGCGCCCGAAGAATTGTATTAATAGCTCAGAAGCCGCGTCTTGTGAAGCCGTGTTGAAATAATCCTCAAAGGAAGAGACGTCCTCAAACCGTGTTCTCTCATCTTTAATATTGTAGTGAGATTATTTTAAACGCATAGCACTTTGTCGTACGCGTGCGATTTCTTTTCACGGTCCTCGATGAAGCGAACCTCGTTCAAACATGGAAGACGATATATAGTCGCGACGAAACTTCACAGAATCCTTCATGTGCCTCCACTGTCCGATACTTCCCTTCCACGAAACAACCATTTTTTTGTTAGATTTAAATTTGTGTTATTTTTTTTTGTTATTTTATAATTAATATTTATAAATTTGTAAATGGACAAATAATGATGCGAATTTAATTTTAAATTAAAAATTAAAATACAATAAATCATAAATTATATCAAAATACATGAAAATCAAACATCAATTAAGATAATTAATAATTAATAATAAATTTATTAAATTAATAAATAGTTAAATAATAGATTTTATCTTTTAAAGTCAATATTAGTAATATAATAATTTTTAAAATTTTAATTTATTTAAAAATAATATTATTAATCATTAAATAAATTTATACGTATATTATTAAAAATATTATATTGATTTTCAAATATATATAAAAAAATTCTAAAAGAGGAATCTCACGAGCCTTATGAAGAAGACATGCATTATTATATTGTAGTGTCTTTGATCTAAAGCCAATTTATCCAACTTTGCATAAATTTATTGTTGAATTGTTTTGAAGCATTTCGTCAAGCTATTTTTGAATACATAGATGTGAGGTTAATATAATGTTGACATTTATTTTATTTTAAATATTTTAAATTAGTATATATGTTTTATAATATTTGTAATTATATTTATATATTTTTGTTCTCCAGCCACTACGTAATGTTTGTTCTCTATGTTTATTTTATTCTCTATACATGATATTTATTTGGTTGAATTTACCTTGGGTTAATATTTTTTGTTGTCTAGCCACTGAGTCATTTCCCCTACATAAATGAAAGACTAAGTATAATTATTAAATTATAGGATGTAAACTTTTTTAGAATACTAATATAATTATAAATTTATTTAAAACTATAACATAATTAATGTAATTTTTTAAAATTAATATACATTAAAATACATATAATCTAATCTATGTTTAATGTTATTGACTTTATAAATGTCTACAAAGTTTTAATTAAAGAAAAATCTAAACAAACGCATTCTAGACACATCATGTGTTTTTGCATCTCTACAAAATGCTAGATCATCAATGAAAATTTCATCACTGACCTTTTTGTTTTGTGTAGACCCGGGGAGAAGATTGAGGAATTCATCTGAATAACTCTCCTTCCTTTTATCCTTGGCTCCCTTACTATTAGAAGCTCCACTCATTGTTGGCTGACTGATATTGATCAACTGTTAAAAATAATTATGGGAATTTTGAACTCTTGAGCTTTTAGAATGCTAAAAACTCAGATAATTTCACAATTTCCTCATTCTGGCTCTCTGAATGCAAGGTAAATTTAGAATGAGTAACACCTAATTTTACAATTTCCTCACTCTTGCTCTTTCAATTCTTGGTAAATTTAGAATGATTAACAGTTAGCTGTATTTATTCTGAAGAATTGAATGCATTAAACCGTTTGATACTGAAGCTCTATAATTCATGTAACTTCCACCATTACTTGGCACGCTCAAAACTCAATTCACTACCCAAGAGCGAAGAAAGTGACAGGTAATCTAATTTTAATTTCTAGCGACTTAGCAACTGCATACCTTGTTGTAGGCACTAAAATACTTGTCCTATTAAAATTATTTCTAGAGATTAAGCGACTAAAGAAAGCTTGTTAGACGCTAAATGATATAATCTTTTCAAACTAATCTTGAGACTTAGTGACTATGGGAAGAAAACAAAGGTGATGAATATTTTAGCTTCTTATTAATTTTTCTAACGATTCAGCGACTATCGTTAGATCTTAATTTTGAGACACTCGACTACCATTAGATCTTCATGTAACAGTCTTCCTTAAGTCTCTTTATCTTTTCTTTTCATTGAGAGTTTGTGACTACAACGACTCTCTTAATCGCCAAAAGTATGTTGACTTTTATAAATTTTATGGACATTACCCGATCTTTGTTATTTGGAGATTTAGCGACTACAGAGTATTCTTTTAATCGTAGGAAATTTTTATACATTTTGATGTACTTTTTTGTTGAGACTCAACGACTATAGTCTATTTCCTTGTCGTTGAAAGTTTTATCATGTACTGATTTTATTTTGACTCCCTCGACTACTGTTAGATCCTAATGTAACGGTTTTTCTTAAGTCTCTTTATGTTTATTATTCATTGGGAGATTTAGCGACTCCAACGAGTCTGTTTATCACCAATTTTTTGCTGACTTTTCAAATTTTCATTGAGATTACCCGTTCTTCATAATCTAGAGATTTGGCGACAATAGAGTATTATCTTAATTGCAGCAAATTTTAATAGACTTTGATTTATTCTGAATCAACGTAGTCGCAGTATGTACATTAATATTACTGAAATCTTGGTGTTTCTTATCGGTCATTATGATTTGAATTCATTGATTTTTTTTTGAATTCTTAACTTATTTTCGTATTACAAAATATTTCATATGAACCTATCATTTAGATTTGAGACTTAGATTATATGTATTTTAATGTATATTAATTAAAAAAATTACATTAATTATGTTATAGTTTTAAATAAATTTATAATTATATTAGTATTCTAAAAAAATTGACATCCTATAATTTAATAATTATACTTAGTTTTTCATTTATGTAGAGGAAATGACTTAGTGGCTGGACAACAAAAAATAATAACCCAAGGTAAATTCAACCAAATAAATATCATGTATAGAGAATAAAATAAAGATAGAGAACACACATTATGTAGTGGTTGGACAACAAAAATATATAAATATAATTAAAAATATTATAAAACATATATATACTAATTTAAAATATTTAAAATAAAATAAATGTCAACATTATATTGACCTCTCATCTATATATTCAAAAATAGCTTGACAAAATGCTTCAAAAAAATTCAATAATTAATTTATGCAAAGTTGGATAAATTGGCTTTAGATCAAAGACACTACAATATAATAATGCATGTCTTCTTCATAAGGCCCATGAGATTCCTCTTTTGGAATTTTTTATATATATATTTTAAAATCAATATAATATTTTTAATAATATACGTATAAGTTTATTTAATCTTTAATAATGTTATTTTTAAATAAATTAAAATTTTAAAAATTATTATATTACAAATAATACTAATATTTACTTTAAAAGATAAAATCGATTATTTAACTATTTATTAATTTAATAAATTTATTATTTATTATTAGTTATCTTAATTGATGTTTGATTTTCATGTATTTTGATATGGTTTATGGTTTATTGTATTTTAATTTTTAATTTAAAATTAAGTTCACATTCATTATTTGTCCATTTATGAATTTATAAATATTAATTATAAAATAACAAAAAAATAACACAAATTTAAATCTAACAAAAATAAAAATTTAATGAAACATATAAATCGAAACAAGTTATATGTATACCAAATCCTTGTTTGCCTATAAAGTCAAATCTGAATACTTTACCCTCTTTAGACACTTTTTTGAAACAATGGATAGGTGATTTTTGTAAGGTGCGATCCTCAATAGTCCATAACTTGTGGTATGGGGTCAGGAGTTTTATGGGAATTATGTTAGATGAAGACGCATCTAAAACACCACGATTGCTAGATGATGCTATCTATCTAGTACCTTGTACTATAGGTACTGGAGATCCAATAATGTCTCCATTATTTGACACTACATGCAAATTATCAATTAGGATAGCCATGCAAGTAGAAAGAAAATACATATTTAATAAAGTTTTATAATGAAATTTTCATAAGTACAATAAAATATAGTAAGATAATTGGCATACATATAATTGTGGAGTTTCTTGCAAGAGTATTCTTTGATGAAAACAATGAAACCTTAAAACTAAAACCTTCTCCACTACAAGGGTGTTAAATTGTTCTGGCAAAAGGGAAAAGTGTGTATGCACACCATCGAGAAAAGTTCAAGATGATATTTTGTACTTGTAGTATGTTGTCGTTCAATACAATGTAATGATAGAATTTGAAAACATGGTGCCTTGATGGAAATACCATCCATTATTTGACTAATTGCTCCTGTTGTTAGTAAGGCCATTTTTGTTACCTTTTTAATGGTAGATAGTCTCATGTCACTAATAAAAAATATATCATAAACATAAACACTATATTTCTAAGTTATGCATTCTTGAAATAAATATGTATAGATCATTTTCTGAGACAAATAAATTGTTCAATGTTGAAATCATATAAATTACTTATTTAGTGTTTATTTTTTAAATTGTCATTTTGTAAAATAATATCTAAACTGTAACAAAATGTGAAAGTTTACGGGAAATATATGCAAACTTAAAAAATGTAAATTGATAGAATCTAAGAATTCAAGAAAATGCACAACTATATAAAAAAAAGTTAAAAGAACCTATGTTAACAATGCCTTCATAATGATGAACTTGAAATGTCTTGATGCTGACGGGAATGTATAAATTGAAATCTATATAAACACTTCTATAAAATATGTTGTTGATTCAATAAATTATTAGTAGAGTAGTTCTTATATAGGCTATGATGGCGGTCAAATAAGGTGGTCATGTTGAAGAGGAAAATGAAAAACTCTTACCAACCAAACCATTTAACATTGAATGCAATTTAATGCATATTCAACAATTCTTAGCTATAAAAGGAAAAATTGCAAAAATAATGAGGACGAGTATTAATTGATAAGCAATAAATAGTCGCTCTGAATCATCGAACTGCTATTTATGTCGATATCCAAAAGTCTTTTACATTTAAACATAACAAATATCACCATACATATTGAAAATAGTAATTATTTAGAGATAAAAAAAACTATTTAATTTTTTGTTTGTAAAATATCATCTCATTACTTTTCATTTTTCTTATCTGCATTGTAAATCATTATGGGAGAGTAGGCCTGCAAATACTTCATAGTGGAACGTGTCTTCAGATCAATCCAAATGTATATTTTATTAATTTATACAATTATATTAATCATAATATTTTATTTAAGGTTGTTGATTGATATTAAATGCCAATAAATTTGAAAAGGAGTACGTATGCTTTTTGCTTGTTTGTTGTACTTTTTATGATAACCAATGACTACAATGAATAATTTACATGATGATCCAATGGTGTATTTTGTTGTTATTATAACTTTAGGGCTACCTTTTGTTGTTTGTAAGATTGCGAATATTATAGTTGAATTAATGTCTTCCATTATCAGATTAATATTCTATCAGCTACTTAATCTGAATCCGGTTACTTTTTATATTATTAAGTATTAATAAAACTTAATACCAATCGCTAGTTGCAAAATATAATGATAGTCGTTAAATCTAAAGATGAAATTAGCTATACTTAAAGTTTTCAGTGATAAGGAGACTGAATAAAGTCAGTGGATGTCAGAGCCCAAATATTTGTCAAGTCTCCAAACATAATAAAACATCTTTATTTGGAGAACTGGAGATAAAATAGATCTCGAAATCTCCCAGTTCAATCGGTTAAGTCCCAAACATCTTGAGAATGGGAGAATGCCTTACTTGCGCATTCTCCCAAATTCTTGGCGGTTAGAAGCTTCATTCAAAGATCATGACAAAAGGGTACAGTCGCCCATGAAATGGTTTTTGTTGGCATATCGGATTTAGCTGTTAATGACTACTAAATCCGAAATTAATTATTTTTAGTTCTCGGCAGGGTTCTTGTTTTTAAAAATTTGTTAACTATGCTCTAGTATAAGTGACTTACAGGAATGCCTTTAGTCGGAAAGTGTGCAAATAGGTTTTAGTAATTTATGAGATCCAGTGACTATAATGAATATTTTCTTAAATATAGCTATAGTTGCCTAATCTCTTGATGCATTCTACCCTCGCTTGGGAAATCTCTAGACAAAATGGATATATAAGAAAATAGTAAGTGACTATGATATAACTATAGTTGTGAAGTTTCCAAATGAAATTAAGCATCTTTATTTTCCAATAGTCGCTAAATCTCCTCAAAAGATCAATTTGAAGATTTACATTGGGAGATACTGTGACTACGTTGATTGTACCATTTGAAAGCCAAGATCTTACTTATGTCACTTAAACATTTAATAAGGATTATCTCAACTATTTAACTCAGAGATTAAGAGAGTAAATATTAATCGTCACCTCAAAATTATAAGGTACTCGATACAACGTCAGATTTAGTATTTATTGGCATATAAATCCGATGATTGAAAACCTTGCATTGAATACAAATATTACAATTTGTATATGATTTGGAAGAGTATTAATTAACCAAGTCTTTCTTAGATTTGTCACAAATGTGCATTAAATGTTCTAACTGTTTTCAGATAATTTTATATATAATATCGATGTTGTCTAATACAAAATCTGTCACTCTTAATTTCTATGATATATTGTACAGTTATTAATTCTTAGATTTTTCACAAATGTGCATTAAATGTTTTGACTATTGTCAGGTAATTTTATATATAATATCGATGTCATCTAATATGAAATCTGTCACTCTTAATTTCTGTGATATATCATACATTTATTAATTTAGTAACTTAATTATAAGATTTTAAATTAATTAGAACTTTTCAGTTTTCTTTTAATTTAAATATAGATATAGAATGTATTTTATCGAATAATCATTAACATGTTGCATCATTGTTCAACTTTATATTATTGCAAATATTATAGTATAATGGTTTTAGTTGACAAATTGAATTTAGATGTTAATGACCTCTAAATCTGAAATTAAATAGTATTGGATTTAGTTTTTAATGGCTACGAAACCCACATTCATTTACTAGTAAACAATGGAAACATGATGAAGGGTGCTCCCCTTAATACCACAAACACATAACAGAAAAAGAGAAACAACAACAATAATATGCAAGAACAGAAAAAATTGGCTTCCTATTATCTCCACAAATGTGGAATTACAAACTTTCAGAGTTACAATATGCAAAGCCACATGGGCATTCCCTTACAATATTCTGTAGGACAAAGCCTCGAACTATTACCCAGAACTATTCTGAACTGCCTAAGACAATAATACAGCCTTCCTTATATAGGCAATTTTCCACCGCCTGGGAAGGTTCCAGAATTTTAGCCAATAAGGCCGACCAACTTAGAATTATTTTATTTTACATTTTATTACATCATAGTCGGCTCAAGATAACCTTTGAAACCTGAACAGAAATTTTGAAGAAAATTATTCTCCGCCATTTCAGGTGGCCCAACTTCCGAAGACCATAAGTCATCACCAATTGACCCGCTCGGCTATTATAACCCCATTTCGGAAATGCCACGAAGCGCTCTACAGGCTTGACCCACGCAAGTGCCCGTCACCCAAATTTTTGACCTCATTTGGGGCCTCTAAAGCCTTCAAAACTGAGTTCAAAGTTTCTGTACCCTGCTGCCAATACCGAAAATCTTCAATATCTTCCAATATACACTTGATCTGGCAATGAAACTTTACTGGCAGACTTATATGACCAAAATGAACCTCCAAGAAAGAAATAAGATAATTCTGAGCACATACGAAAATTACCAAAAATAGTAACTTTCCATAAATAGCAGCTCTGCACAAAATAGCCCTTATTGAATACAAAAATAGAAATATTTTTGGGTGATGCAAGATTGCTCTTACACCCAGGATGCTCCTGCATCAAAACATCTAAAAAATACAATGTCACAATTAGGAGTGACTATTAAATATAAGAAATGATAATAGACACATGCAAAAATATAATGATATGTATGATAATTATAGGAGTTAGTTATTAGTGACTTCTAAACTTTAAAATGTTGGATGAGGGTCTTCACTGCTATGTTACAATATTATAAATTACTTCAATAAAAAATCTCTCTGGAAATAGCTGACAATATCCTGATACAGAGTATTACAAAGGAGACTACAAAAGTATTAACATATAACAATAATATAATGATATTCATCCTTTTTATTTTTCTAAGCTTAACTCAAGTAAGGCTAACCTTTTGATTCTCTCTTGAAGGTAATTAGTAATATGAGCTATAATTTCTCAAATACAGTCCTTTCTAATATATGCATGAACTAAGTAACTAAAACTATTTTAGTGATATACTTTGTGTTTGCTGACTGAAAGATGACTGCATTACACACATCCAACTAGTGCCTATTCCATTGGGCAGATGGTTATTGTATGTAAATCCACAGGAATAAATCAAAATAGATACTGTAAAATGCCTTGTAGGTTACTTGCAGTTTGAATAGAAGCATACAACAGTATAACATAAAAGCATACAAGAGTATAATATAAAAGTAAAGAGAAAATAACAAAATAAGATAAAAACTGTAATGTATTTTATTGAAAAGAATCCTATTTCTATACATACAATATTTTAAGCTTAGATGCTTAGAAAAAGATAAGAAATTTGTTCTGCAGAAATTGTATTCAACATTCAACCTTTCTCAATAAGATATTACAATTAAAAAATAAATAGTTAAAACATCTTGGAATCCTTTTTAGAATAAGAATACAACAAGCTTTGGATATTTTTAGCTCGAAACCTAAAAGCTAGAAAAAAATAATACAATTGAGGCTCTCAAGTGATGGAAAGACCAAAAATTTTGGACTCATCTGATCTTCCTTAATTGATAACTGAAACCTTTTTCTGGAGATATTCTTGATAACTTCAGTGAATTATTACAAGATATAGTGACCACCATTTCAGGCTAACCTACACCATTCTTCATAAATAGTTATCATCCCTGTGCTGATAGGTCAGGTGTCAGATATCTAGGTGACTTCTTCATTCTTCATCAAGAATGTCGAGGTCATCTGCTAAAGGCCTTTTCTTCTTGGGCTTTGTAAGAGAATCCCATGGAGCTATCTCCTCCTTTGTGGGCCACTGAAATTCTTGAATTCTCTACAATTGTGCCTTTTGTCTCTCCCATATTGCATCTGCAATTTGCTTGACATCTGTAATGAACTTAATGAAGTCCATTTCAGCCTTAATAGCTTCCTCAAGAGTTGAATTGAAGCAGTCCATATCTAATTCATTGCTATCATTAATAAACACCTCTTTCTTAGGTAGTAGAGAATCCAATTATGATCTCCATGTATCCAAATCCTTTACTGCTCCATCTTCTACCTTGATATGTGGGCTAAACCTATTGGAATTAGGCCCAAACATTATTTCCCTTGCTTCAATTTGATTTGCTTTACCCTTAAAAAAGGATAAAGTTATTCCTATCTAATCAATCTCTTCCTTTACATGCAAAACTACCTCTGGAATATCTATCCTCAAGTGTTGTACTACTGATAGTCTTTCAAACAATGAGGTCCTTGTTGGGCAAGTTCCAAAATAGGTATTCTAAATAGTAACAAAATTGTTAACCTCTATTTGCAATCTAGGTAACTTATTATAAGAAGTGTAAACAACATCTGATTTTTCCTTCAAAACTTCTACTCTGTGTTGCAAAATTTTATTCAGGCCTTGCAGTACAACCTCATTCTTCTCAAAAGTGATTTTCTCTGTCACTGTAGCTTCTTCTTCTGCCCCTACACTTTTGGTTTCTGATGTCGTAGATTGTTCAGGTGGTGAAGGGGCTATCACAGGCATGCATATTATTTGTTGAGTCAAATCCTCCACCATTTTCTCTAATGCCCTTTCTTTCATGATGTGCAACACTCTATCTCAAACAACTGCACTGTAATCTTTAAACAGATTCTCATATCTATCTAAGAGCTGCTTTGATTTGTCTTCATTTAATCTTGCAAAATGGGTGAGCACTTGAGAAATCTCAAGGTCACCAGTGTTGTGTATTGACCATATTATTTTGTCTCCCTCCATCTTCTCTTGTACATTTAAGAGAGAGGGCTTATGTTTCTTGGGATACATGCTCCACATAGCCAATGCTTGATTTTTTGGGCTATACCCAAATCCTTTGATTATATCCCCTACTTGGGTTTCTGAAGACAAATTAATCTCTGGTTGCCTTCTTATTTGGTCTATTATAAATGCAGAAGAAAGATCCCAACTAGGTACAAGTAACATTTTGCTTTCTTTTACTAACCTCTTGGCTTCTTCAGGAGTGATTTTTTTTGATTCAGGATCATAATACTTCAAAGCTTGAATGGCTTCTTCTAGCACTTGGCCTTCTTCTATTATCTACATAGTGGAATCAATTTGTTGTTGCTTATGCCATAATATAAATTTTTTGAATTCATCATTTTTTATGAAATCATCATCTTTTAAGAAATCTTCTTGATGAAGCAATCTTTCATCTTGGTACAGAGCTAGAGGCAACTCAATTTCCTCTACTACTTTTTTTTTCCCTCTCTTCTCTGATCTTCCTCCTCATTTGGTGATCATAGGCCATGCTGCCAATAATTAGAGTTCCAACTCTATCTTTTCTCTTCTTAGTAGCCCATACTTGTGAAGGCTCTCTTGTTTGGATTTTTGGCCTTTTAAAGGGAGGCTCACTAGTATCCTCAGAATTTGGAAGTTCTGTCAAATTCACAACAACATTTTCATCTACTTCTTGTTCAGTAAGAAGTATCTGTTCCATGGTAGGAAGGCTATGCATTGAGTAACCATCATCACTATCTTCTTCATATTCTGAAGAAGAATGCTTGTAATTTTCCCTCTCTTTATCATCAATTAATCCCTCCAAAGAGTTGATTAGAGCATTGAAATTTTCCATCATCTGATCTAGCCTCTGCAAATAAGGCAATGTGGGGAGAAAACCTCCAAATGGGATTCCCCTTTTCTTTAGGTGTTTTTCTAAGGACAACAATTCCTGAAATCGATGTGCCCTTCTTTTTATCTCATCTTCGTCTAGGATATTCCTAATGAGATCCCCTTTAGGACATTGCTCATGTCTATTGATAATTGGAATGTTGGGAGGATAAAATTTCCTTGCATTAACAATAAAATCTTCTATATCTACATATCTACACAATGCAGCATTCATCTCTAACGAGTCAATTAGTTTGTTCAATGCATTCTTTCCAATTGTGAAGTTGGAAACTTTGAAGTGTCTAGGGGTAAAAGTACCCTTTCTATGTGGAGCCAAGAGCTCCTTATCAGTCAACATGAGTTGCCAAATGAACTCTAGCACTGCAATCCTTGGTGGCACATAAAATGGGAGAAGATGAGGTGGTTGGGGGCAACCATAGACTTTGATTATTGTGAATGTTCTTTCATAATAAAAATCTCCCCAATTGTGAATACCAGTCCACTTCTCAACAAATTGACAAGGCCTTAATAATTGCAAAACCTTAACTGACAGTTTGGAAAGATTTAACCCTAAGCTCAACAAGATTGGTTGCACCATGGAATTGTGAAAAGCACAAAAATCACACCCGCTTGAAGTAAAATTCCATGTCTTTATCCAAAATTGGACTGGATTAGGTTGACCATTTCGCATCATCTTAGGCTATAGGTATTCTAAATGCATGATATTATAATTGCACGATACAAAATAAGATGCATTAACAACGACTAATGCATAAACCTAGGAGATGGTTCCTTCTTTCGAATAGACTCAAGACCTTCATGCATCCTACTTATTACATATCCTACGTAGTCATAACCTCTATTTACATGAGGACTCTATAAATCCATTACCATCATTAGAATATTAGAAGAAATTCTTTCTGCACCACCATCCACCCCCAACACTCTGCACAATCCATATGCAATATACTTGATATACAAATTCAAGTCCTTATAGTAGTATGGTGTAGTCCTTGGTGTCATCACAATGTAATTTTTATTCGGTCTAGGGACATGATGTTGAATATCTCTTGCAACTAGGGTTGACTCCCTAACATATCTATTTGCTTGAGCTTGCAACTTGATCTCAGTAGCCATTGAGATATTTATACCAAAAGCTTGCATGAACGAATTTCTATCTAATGTCACTAGGGATGAGTGATCATCTTTCCTTATTATTTTTTGACAAAGGGTCATATCTATTGGCCAATTCAATCAACAAATCTATATCTAAAAAGATGTCTGGTACTATCAACCTAGCCAATCCTGAGGTCCAAGGGTTTGATATGGGCACTAGGATTTCAAAATTTTTATAGAAATATCTAAACAAATGCATTCCAAATACATCATATGTTTTTGCATCTCTACAAAATGCTAGATCATCAGTGAAAATTTCATCACTAACCTTTTTGTTTTGTGTAGACCCAGGGAGCAGATTGAGGAATTCATCTAAATAAATCTCCTTCCCTTTATCCTTGGCTCCCTTAGTAGTATGAGCTCCACTCATTGTTGGTTGACTGATACTAATCAACTCTTAAAAATAAGTGTAGGAATTCTGAACTCCTGAACTTTTAGAACGTTTAAACCTTAGATAATTTCACAATTTCCTCGCTCTGGATCTTTGAATGCAAGGTAAATTTAGAATGAGTAACACCTAATTTTATAATTTCCTCACTCTCGCTCTTTCAATGCTTGGTAAATTTAGAATGATTAACAGTTAGTTGTATTTATTCTAAATAATTGAATGCATTAAACCATTTGATACTAAAGCTCTGTAATTCATGTCACTTCCATCATTACTTGGCATGCTCAAAACTTAATTCACTACCCAAGAGCGAAGAAAGTGATAGGTAATCTAATTTTAATTTCTAGCGACTTAGGGACTGCATACCTTGTTGCAGCCACTAAAATACTTATCCTTTTTAAATTATTTCCAGAGATTAAGCAACTAAAGAAATCTTGTCAGATGGTAAATGATATAATCTTTTCAAATTGATCTCGAGACTTAGCGAGTGTGGGAAGAAAACAAAGGTGCTAAATATTTTAGCTTCTTATGAATTTTTCTAACGATTCAACGACTATCGTTAGATCTTAATTTTGAGACGCTTGACTACTGTTAGATCTTAATGTAACGGTCTTCCTTAAGTCTCTTTATCTTTTCTTTTCATTGAGAGACTTAGCTACTACAACAACTCTTTTAATCTCCAAAATTATGTTGACTTTTATAAATTTCATGGACATTACCCAATCTTTGTTATCTGGAGATTTAGTGACTAAAGAGTATTCTTTTAATTGTAGGATATTTTTATACATTTTGATGTACTTTTTTGTTGAGACTCAATGACTATAGTTTATTTCATTGTCGCTGAAAGTTTTATCATGTACTAATTTCATTCTGACTCCCTTGACTACCGTTAGATCCTAATGTAATGTTTTTTCTTAAGTCTCTTTATCTTTATTATTCACTGGGAGATTTAGCGACTCCAATGAGTCTCTTTATCGCCAATTTTAATAGACTTTGATTTCTTCTCAATCAACGTAGTCGCAGTATGTACATTAATATTATTGAAATCTTATTGTTTCTTATTAGTCATTACGATTTGAATTCATTGATTTTTTTTTGAATTCTTAACTTATTTTCATATTACAAAATAGTTCATATGAACTTATCATTTAGATTTGAGACTTAGATTATATGTATTTTAATGTATATTAATTTTAAAAATTACATTAATTATATTATAGTTTTATATAAATTTATAATTATATTAGTATTCTAAAAAAATTGACATCCTATAATTTAATAATTATACTTAGTTTTTCATTTATGTAGGGGAAATGACTTAGTGGCTCGGCAACAAAAAATATTAACCCAAGGTAAATTCAACCAAATAAATATCATGTATAGAGAATAAAATAAACATAGAGAACAAACATTACGTAGTGGCTGGACAACAAAAATATATAAATATAATTAAAAATATTATAAAACATATATATACTAATTTAAAATATATAAATAAAATAAATGTCAACATTATATTGACCTCTCATCTATGTATTCAAAAATAGCTTAACAAAATGCTTCAAAAAAATTCAACAATAAATTTATGCAAAGTTGGATAAATTAGCTTTAGATCAAAGACACTACAATATAATAATGCATGTCTTCTTCATAAGGCCCATGAGATTCCTCTTTTGGAATTTTTTTTATATATATTTGAAAATCAATATAATATTTTTAATAATATACGTATAAGTTTATTTAATCATTAATAATGTTATTTTTACATAAATTAAAATTTTAAAAATTATTATATTACTAATAATACTAATATTTGTAATCACCCAAAATTAGGCTAATAGAACCTAAGGCCCTATTTGCCCTAAATTCGGTATGTAACCTTAATTATGCTAATCCGATTCTCAATCATTAGCATAAACTCCCAAAAATTCAATAAATCCCATCAAATCCTAAATCAAGCATTTATTACTAAGGTTTCAAGCAAAATCAAGATAATTAACTCTAGGCCTATTTAATTAATTCAACCCCACCAAATGCAAAG
Source organism: Chamaecyparis obtusa (assembly GCA_027943335.1). Taxonomy (NCBI): domain Eukaryota; kingdom Viridiplantae; phylum Streptophyta; class Pinopsida; order Cupressales; family Cupressaceae; genus Chamaecyparis; species Chamaecyparis obtusa. The sequence goes on along the minus strand of BSBK01004010.1, from coordinate 771,400 downwards.
GCTATAGTTATTAATTAAAAGAAATGCATAAATAACTCTTAAATCAAACAAACACAACAAACACAATAAAATAAAAGAGGCTCTAACATGGATCAAGGATCAAGCCAAGATGCATCTCAACCACTCCTCACAGATGCATCTTAACCGTTGAATCTCCTCAATCTTCTATAAAATAGAATTTTCAAAGGCTTCTTTCTCTCTAGCTCTAGCTTATGGATATTTTCTTCACACTTGTTAATTCTTCTCAATGCTTGTGAATTTGAGGCTTCATAATCCATGATTATTGAACTCTCATGCTTGGAGGATTTACCCACTAATGCCTTAATTTGATAGTTGGTTTCATGTTTTCAAGCTTTGATTAATTAAGGAATACTTCAAATTGGGTTAAAATGGAAAGAAACTAGGATTTCATGCTTAAATTGGTTTCATGCATTTACTCTTGAATCTCTCATTTTAGTGTAGATTGTCACTATTTAAGGGTTAAATCTGAGAGCAAACTAACCCTTATTTCATACTCACATTAACTAGAGAGCAATAGGATGCTTTTGCTTGTTAATTTTCTTCAATTGAATGTTTATTTTCTCTAACAAGTGATGTTATTATCCTATTGAAGTGTTGTGTTGCAGGCCACAAACTCACACACACATTTATGGTACCCACCGTGGGGCCAAGCCCTTGATTTTCCAATTTTCTTGCATTTTAAACTGACTATCATCATACAATTTTTTGTCAGAGGATCGCATCTGGGAAGATCATTCATATCTTGTATTTCCTAGATCACACCCCAGATTTGCAGATCACATCCGGAAACAAGGCTGCATCTGTTTAAATCCAGGATCACATTCTATGATCTGGGTCGCATTAGGGAAATGGGGTCGCATTTGGGAAATAGGATCATTTTTGGAAATTAGGGGGAAAATCTAGGATCACATCTTGGGATTTTTATTGCATTATTGGGTTTTCTATCTCCTAATAAATTTCATTGTTGATTTCTTTGGTTTTTGGTAGCCTAACTGTGGTTTGCAGGTTGAAATACAGAAACCCAAATACTAACTTGTGTTTATGATTTTCTTTAAGGATAAAATGAACTTTATGCATCTTGTTTTGAGCACTTAATGGTAATTTGATTTCACTTTGTAAATAAATTAGAGGATTATGCTCTTTTCTCCTTGGCAGAAATTTAGAAACTCAAAAAATAGCTTATATTTTAGAGTTAAATTGAGGAATGAATGCTAACGATTTGCATACTTAATTTTCCTTAAAGCATTATCTTTGGGATTTTTGGATTTCCTAACCAAATAACAAGCTAATGGGTGAACTTGATGTTGTTGATTGATTTTGAAAGTTTAACGGTTGTTTGCAGGAGGTTTTGCCAAGACCAAATAAATAATATTACTAATGCTTGTTATGCAGGTTGCCTCTAAATAAAAGCTAAAACAAAAACTTCATGCTAGAGGATTGATTTTGAAAGTTTAACGGTTGTTTGCAGGAGGTTTTCCCAAGACCAAATAAATAATATTAGTAATGCTTGTTATGTAGGTTGCCTCTAAATAAAATAATTTGAGATCAAGTTGCAAACCAGCTAGAGGATTATGCTCTTTTCCCCTTGAGGGAGAATAAAAAATGAAAACATTGGCTTGTTATTTGGCATCAAATTGGAGTAATTAAATCTTAAATTGCATGATGTGTTTTGGATTTGTGGTATAAGTTAGGAGATTATGCTCTTCTCCTTTATGGAGAACCAGAAATCTAGAGCTTACTATCATTCATCCATTTTCTTTATTGTACACCTTTAGAGGGCCTGCCAGTTGAGGAAAAAATCTCCCGGGAATGACCCAAGTGGGGACAAGTCTTACACTGACTCTTCCACCCCACTATAAAATTTGATGCTTTCTTGAGGCTAAAGCCTTGGAAGACATGATTTATTTTGTCTTGGGAGATTGATGATCAATCCCAATGACCGACTTGGATTTTGTGTAGAGCGGAGCCACTTGAATCTTGCTTGCGAGGCTACACACTTTCAAGTTCCTATAGGGTTAACAGCCTTAATCCTGCTTATAGGACTATGGGAGATGACTGTGAACAGATGCCTTCATTAAAAGCTCTATGTTAGATGCCACTCGGGTCACCCCTGAAAGGTTATTATCACTTGTGCGAGGCAAATAGTAATTGCCCCAAGAAATTCACCATATCAAGACCCCATCAATGTTAACACTTGGAAAATATGGCCTCCAATATCCATTGCATGTTATTGGACTGCGATATTCTGAGGAGTCTTTGGGTGTGTTCCTAAGTCAGTGAACACGTGGTTTCAATCTCTACCTAGTATAAGGCAGGTTAGGTGTGTCTGATTAAAACATTTGCTTGATGTGTTCTAAATACAAATTCAGTTAATTTCCCCCAAATGAATAAGCATACATCATTTAAAAGCATTTACAAACACCTGACAATCACTGGAATCTGACAGACATGACCCATTTTTTGAGAAAAACTAAAATTGTGAATTCCCTATCATCATAAGATCGCATTCGATATTCCAGAGTCACATCCCGCATCCCAGATCAAATCTGTTCAAATCTGAGTCACATCTAGTAGTCACACCATTTCTTGGATCGCATCTAGTGCATATTCCATTTCCTAAGTCACATCCGACATTTCCTGCATCGCATCCGGGGTTCCAATTTGTTTGCCAGTCACTGTTTAGGATCACATATGGGATAGAGAGAATTTTTGTACATCCCAGAAATAAAATTTTCACATTTTCAAATACCCATTTGGCCCATTAGTAGGTTCCTATTGTTAAAACACAGTCATCTGATAACCAAAAAGAGTCATATTTGAGAACGTCTTGTCACCTTGCATAGTTTGAATCTGCATTGTCTCATTGTGAAGTCAGTTTATCCAATCAGTTACAATCAAGTTCTTAACTCATAAATAGGGTACTTTGACACCCTTTGATGTTGAAACTCTCACACTTTCAGACCCATTTGCACTTTGGTTCCCAACTCATAATCAGGGCACTCTAACACCATTTGATGTTGGATCCATAAAAACATTTCAAATCCGCTCTTGCATCCTTGGATTCACAATTAGACATTGCAAACTATCAGACCCACTTTTAAACACAAGATACTCCTTCGTTCCTCAATCCGGATTTCATGGTTGTTACCATGCACAAAACTTACAATTTTGAAACAAACCCATTCTTGGAAGGAGAACCCATATTCACATTGGAAACAGGAGAGAGTTCAAGACTAAACCCCTTGTATAGTGCTACACCTAGCACTACTTATACAGAAACACCCAAACAAATAAACATGAATAACCAAGATGAATATTGATGGGATGAAAGATTCCATGAACAAAAAGAAAAGGTCCAATACGATAATGATGATGATGATGCAGATCCCACTGAGAAAGAATAGAATAGAGCTTTAAGCATCAAATGGTTTCACAAAATCCTTGAAAGAGCTTTGGACGAAAACAAAGAGAAATACTTCCTATAACTTGCTTCTTGAGGTGTGAAGTTACCAAAGGACTATGATGTGAGTAAACTTAAACAAAAATAAGACCTTAGTCCTATGTCAATTCTAACTAGACAACTACTTTCCATGCAAACAAAAATTCAAGAAATCAAGGAATCAAAGGACAAACCAAAACAACAATATTCTTTTGATAAGGGACTCAAAATGATTCCATTTCCCAAGAATGTTACAATTCCAAAGTATGATAAATACATGGGAGATTTCAACCCTCAAGATCATGTGAGGGAGTGTTGTACAACTAGTATGGAGTTCATGCATGAACAAACATATCTCATGAGGTTATTCCCACAAAGCCTAGGTGGACAAGCTATGGAGTGGTTTCCCAAATTACCCATAGGAATCAAAACATTTGATGAACTAGTGCAAAAATTCATACAACATTACTCCTACAACATCCAACGCACAGTCACAATGTTGGATCTATGCAACACCAAACAGAAAATAGGAGAATCATTCTTGAGTTTCCTTCAAAGATGGAGAAAAATATTTGCACGATACGCTAGGCAGATACCTAAAAATGAAAAGATGGATATCTTCATGAACAACTTGGCTCTAGAAATGAATTTCCCAATTCAATTAGAAGGACCACCAAACTTTGACAAAATGATGGATAGTCCTCTCAAGATTGAGGAAGTCCTAATCAAGAAAGGTGACATTACCATCAACAAGGAACATAAGGAAAAGTCCCATCCCACCAAGGACAAGTACAAATATGCAAACAAGAACAAACATGTGGTTAATGATGGAGTGGTTGATACTTCTAATCCAAAACCCAAACCATATGTTTTCAATCTAACAACAAGTCTTCAAACGAATAAGAATCTAAATCCTACTGTGACTCCAACAACAAAAAATACTTTCAATAAACCTCAAAGGGAACCTTGGGCACCAAGGCCTAAGAGAGAATTTACACCATTGGGAGACACCTTGGAAGTGGTTTTAAAATCACTTGTGGAGAATAAAATCATTACAATTTCTGATCCCAATAAACCTTGGGATCTAGAAGACAAACCCAAGTGGTGGAATGATAATGACTATTGCGAGTACCATCATAATAAAGAACACACAACCAATAATTACTTGAAATTGAGACATGTTATTCAGGATCTTATTGAGGAAGGAAAAGTCAAGGTAGATGGACATCACACAAATAATGATCACAAGGCATTTCAAACTCCACTACCTAACTATGAAAAGGAGAAAATTCCAAAAGCAATAAGATTAACTACACATACACTGATAGTGACAATGTAATAAACATGATGGAACCATGTGAACACTCCATCAATATGATCACTCTCAAAGGAGTTAAAAACAAGACTGAATCTTCAAATATTGTAACACAAAGTCAAGCAAAGCTTACTCTTAAAGGAGTCTCAACATCTAACACACCAGCTACAACAACAACAATGTCTAAACAAGTGGTGCCACCTCCAAAGTTCAATATTGTGGAACAGTTACAAAAGACACCCTCTCAAATATCTATCCTAGAGTTGTTGAAAATCTCCCCTAGTCATAGGGAAGTTCTCGATCAAGCCCTACTTAGCACTAATGTACTAAAAGATCTAGATGTGGATAGATTCCAGGCCATGGTTGGTCACATGGGTGCCCCACACTACCTATATTTTTCTGAAGAGGATGATAAATCATCGAACCAACCACATAATCTACCTCTACATTTAGAAGTTCTCATTCATAAACACCAGGTCAAACGTGTCTTGATAGATGGAAGTGCTGGTTTGAACATTTGTACATATAACTTGATAAAACAATTGGGTTTCTTAGAACATGCAATTGATCCTAGAAGAAAGATTACAATCAAGGCATATGATGAGGAAGAGAGATCCTCTAAAGGATTTGTTGTCTTACCCATCAGAGTAGGGCCAATAGAACAAGATGTCCTATGTCAAGTTCTTGATCTCCCACTCGCATACAATATTCTTCTTGGAAGGCCATGGATAAACTCAATGCAAGTAGTGCCTTCTACATATCATCAATGCCTAAAGTTCCCCCATAATGGAGAGGAGGTTACTAGTCTAGCAGATACTACATACACTTGCAATAACCTCAAACAAACAGAAAGTATGGTTACCCATAACAAAGGAGCTACCAAGGCAGAAACATCCAAAGAGATGGTCTTAAAGAGCTTTGCTAAGAAGGTCAACATCTAGGAGACAAGCATGGGTGAATACAAGATGGATCATGTTATCTCTTTGACAGATCTCCCTATATCTCCTAGAACACAAGGAAAACCTTCATCAAAATTTACACCATCCAATGGAAAATCTCTAACTATACACGAGGGAATTGGAATGGTCAAAGCAAAAGTATCCCTAGAAGAAGAAAATGAGGAAAAAGCTGTCTTGCAATGGCTTTATAAAGAACTTGAAGAGGATGGAAATGTCAAACATGTTGAGATATCTCCAAGCAATACCGAAAATGATATGAGATTATGAAACAAATCAGGTATAAAGGAAAAGGACCCTTAGGATGAAACACAAAGGGACTTGTAGAACCTCTACACATGGACTTCAGAAATCCTAAGGACAAGACTAGATTAGGCTTCAGGGAAGCAAGATTTCATCCCACAGTAGAGAGGGGTCTTGTATTTGATAGATCAAAAGACTTCGATGATAAAGAAGAGGTAGAAGGACAAACTATGTCTTATGAAAGGTCGCTGCTATTGCAAGGAGACCTAGATATCACATTTCTTAATACTAATCTTGAACAAGAACCATAGGTAATAGAAGAAGAAGAAGAAAGAGAACAAATAGAAGAACCCAATGAAGAACAAGAACAAGAATAAGAACCTCCCATTTTTTATGCACCTCTCTTTGATGAGGAACCAGAAGTAACAACTCCACAAGACCCATTGCAAGAAGAAGAAAACCATGTTGATGTGGAGAATGAAGTACCAATGACTATTGCCCACTTCTTGGGAGTTTCAGATTGTAGTCAAGTAGACTCACATGAATATGAATGGGATGTTCTTTCTGATGCTACCATGGATATAGAGATAGATGTGATACACAAATTTTCTCCTAGAGTCTTGATTGAAGAAGGAGAAAGTTCTAATGTTAGATCACTAGATTCAGATCCGCATAACATTAACATGAACTCTAATAATAACGAACATGAATCTAATAATCCTAACATATATTTAGAAGAAAACTTAATAGATGATATCTTGCAAGTTAATAATCATGATAATAACGCGGTGTTGTCTCTTGAACCTGTTGAATCTTTGTCCTTGAAATACCCCGACTTGATAGACTGGGATGAACCTATAAACACAAGCTTGCTATCCTTTGATAATGACTATTCCATCACCTATTATCTTAATGCTTGTGAACCCTTCTATTCTTCCACTAGCGTAAAGAGCAAAATCATGACTAAAGAGGATATCAAGTTTCTCAATCTCCAAAAGAAAAACAAAAAGAACAAGAGACCTGATGGTGGAAACCACCTAGTGGCAGTATCAGATCCTAAAAGAGAAAAAGAAAAGGATGTATATGATGGTGAAAACCTCCTTGAGGCACCAAATGATGGGATTCTTGATATCCTCCTAGACCACTTCCAAGAAAGATCCTCAGTTCTAATTGAACCTACACAACCCATTAATTTGGGAACAACAGAAGCTCCTCAGTTAGTCCACATAGCTCAATCATTAGCAGAAGATGAGAAAATCCAATTCACTGATTTCTTCAAAGCAAAGAAGATCAACTTTCCTTGGTCTTACTCGCATATGCCTGGATTGGACACAGACTTGATTATGCACCATTTGTCTATTTCACCTAGTGTCAAACCTATGAATAAAACACTCAGAAAGATGAATCCACATGTGGCATTGCTAGTGAAAGAAGAATTAGAAAAACTATTAAAAGTTGGATTCATTAGAGCTTTTGATTATGCGGAGTGGATTCCAACATAGTTCCTATTTCTAAGGTGGACAAATCCATAAGAGTATGCATAGACTTTAGAGATCTCAACAAGGTTTGTCCCAAAGATGACTTTCCACTTCCAAACATAGACATGATCGTGGACTTAACAACAAGTTATGAAATGTACTCCCTAATGGATGGATTTTTAGGATATAATTAGATCAAAATTTCTCCTGAAGACCAAGAGAAAACAACATTCACCTATGCATGGGGAACATACAGTTGGAATGTGATGCCATTTGGTCTAAAAAATGTAGGTGCCACTTATCAAAGTGCAATGACCACAATATTCCATGACATGATGCACAAGAACATGGAAGACTATGTTGATGACACTCTGGTAAAATAAAGGATAAGGACTACACACATAGAGGATCTGAGGAGAATCTTTGACAGGATGGAGCAATTCCAATTAAGACTTAATCCTAAGAAGTGCGCATTTGGCGTATCATCTCAAAAATTTTTAGGATTCATAGTTTTAGCTAAGGGAATTGAAGTGGATCTAGCAAAGGTGAAGGCAATTCTTGAGATGAAACCACCAAAGAACATTAGTCAAATGAGAACACTACAAGGCAAGCTATAGTCCATAAGAAGATTCATCTCTTAGTTGGCGGACAAGGCACAACCTTTCATGAAGTTGATGAGGAAAGGAACCACATTCACTTGGAATGAGCAATGTGAAGAAAATTTTACCCAAGTCAAGAATTATCTGATGAATCCTCCAATTCTAATGGCATCAATATATGGAAAACCTCTATTGATCTACATATTAGCTACAGATACCTCATTAGGAGTATTGTTTTCACAAGAGGATGAGACCAAGAAAGAAAGAGTTATATACTATATCAGTAGAACTTTGGTCATATATGAGATGAACTATTCAATGATTGAGAAGACATGCCTAGCAGTGGTGTTTGCATCCCAAAAGATGAGATACTATATGTTGGCACACAAGGTGAAGCTAGTGGCTAAAATTGATCCACTCAAATACTTGTTGAACAAAGCAATGCTGATAGGAAGACTGGCTAAGTGGGTCCTAATCCTAAGCAAATTTGATATTAAATATGTGGATAGAAAAGCCATTAAGGGACAAGTGATTGTTGATCAACTTGCAGAGATGCCATTAACTGATGACAAGCCATTACTTATGGAGTTTCTAGACAAATCTATCATGCACTTAACAGAACATCCCTGGAAAATGTACTTTGATGGATCCTTCACACAACAAGGATCAAGGGCTAGATGCTTATTCATCACACCATGAGGATATAAGATCCCAAAAGCTTATAAGATGATCTTTCAATGTACCAACAATATGGTAGAATACAAAGCTCTTGTGAATGGGCTCAAGCTTGCAATAGAGTGGAAAATTATTGAATCACACATCTATGGAGATTCACAACTTATCATCAATCAAGTGAATGGTGATTATCAAACTAAGGATGAAAAGCTAATGCCTTACAAAACAATGGTGGATGAATTGAAAAGTACTTTGTCTTTATAACATTTTAGCAAATTCTGAGATCAGAGAATAGAGCAGCTGATGTGATGGCTACTTTAACCTCTATGTTACAATTGGAGGAACACCAATTTTACTATGACTTCCTGGTGGAAGAACTCCCTTTCCCGGCTTATGACTCTCTTGAATGCCAAATTATTTATACCCTTGAAACTCAAGTGTTGTCTAGATATGCTCATATCTACTCCTATCTTAAAGACCAAACAATTCTTGAAGGCTATTCTAGAAATGAAAAGAGATCCCTCATAAGAGTAGCATCACACTACATAATCATTGCTAATGACTTTTTTAGACGTAGTCTAGATGGCACCCTTCTTAGTTGTTTAAAACATGAAGTTGACCTAATTGTGTATTAAAAGAAGTTCATGAAGGTGTGTGTTGATCACACTTGAATGGTTTTTCATTAGCTAAGCAAATCCTAAGGGTCGGGTACTATTGGCCCACTATGGAGAAAGATGCTATCCACTTTGCAAAAACTTGTTAGAAATGCTAGATCCATGGCAAGCTCATACATGCACCAACTAGAGAGTTGATTCCTTTCATAACACATTGTCCATTTCAGCAATGGGCCTTTGATTTGGTTGGTTAGATTTACCCCAATTCATCAAATGGACACAAATACATCATCACTACAACTGAGTATTTCACTAAATGGGTGGAGGCTGTCCCCCTGTCCAATGCAACTGGAAAACAAGTTTCCATGTTTATCTTGAATTATATCATTTTCTATTATGGCGTACCCTCATCAATTGTGACTGACAATGGGGGACAATTCAAGAACAAAGACATAGATGAGCTATGTCTTCAATTTAAAATCACTCAGCACTGTTCTTCAATCTATTACCCTCGAGGTAATGGTCAGGCTGAAGCATCAAACAAAAACATTCTGAAAATATTGCATAGGAAAGTAAACAAATCAGGAAGGGATTGGCATTTGCAAATCAATCTAGCATTATGGGCTTATAGAACAAGCATAAGAACACCAAGTGGTGCAACTCCCTTTGCACTAGTCTATGGATCAAAAGCAGTCTTACCAGTTGAAGTAGAGATTCCATCACTGAGAGTACCATTGAAACATCTAGTCACCGATGAGGACTATAGAATCTCTAGACTGCAAGAACTTGAATTTCTAGATGAGCCCAGAAAATAGGTGTTTGACCATCTCAAAGCTTACCAGAAAAGAATGTCGAGAGGCTACAACAAGAAAGTAAAACCCAGAAGTTTTCGGATAGGAGATCTAGTTCTTAGAGAAAATCCTAAGAACCAACAACATCGAGAGCAAAAGGGAAAATTTGAACCCAATTGGCTAGGTCCCTTTGTCATTACAACAACATTTGGATCAGGATCCTATCAATTGGCTATGCCTGAAGGAGATGTTTTACTAGATCCAATTAATACTCTACATCTGAAAATATTTTATGCCTGATGTTCTTGAGGAAGGTCCTGTACAGTGAAAATGGATCCTGGAAAAAATAAAAAACAATGGAAAAAGTCTTGAAAAATGACTATCTTGGTGAAAACCTAGCAAATAGGTGCCTTGATGAATCCAAAAAAAAATATAGAAAATAAAAAAGAACAAAAAAATTGGAAAAGAGAAAAAAGTGTCTTGGTGAAAACCTGGTAAACAGGTGCCATGATAGCAAAAATAGAATAAAACTTTGGCCAAGTGGTGAAAACCTTGTAAATAGGCGCTACTTGTAATTGACACTCTATCTATCAAGACAACGCTTGCACCTTTAGCCTATGTAAATATCATTTTGTATATATTCCTCAGTCACTTTCATGACACACAAAATCCTAAGAGAACTATCAAAGAATTGTGTCTTCCTAAGATTGGAATCTGTCCACATTAGGGTCCTAGGTAAATTATTTTTCCTAGGGAGCATTGATCAAATCACATTCATTGATAGGATGTTGCATCCGCAATTGACAATAAACTACAAACAATGGTATTTCTTAATACCACCATCATCCGCAATTAACAATAAACTACGAACAATGGTATCTCTTAATACCACCAACGTTCGCAATTGACAATAAACTATGAAAAAATGGTGTTTTTAAACACCAATCAGCTAGATCTAAAATGTGTTTCTCAACACAATGTCATGATGAAAATAGTGTTTCTAAACACTAAAATAGGTGAGACACTTATGGATGAAGAAATAAATCTTTGATTGATAATAGTTCCTAAGCGTGTGTTCACAAGATTAATCATGAGTGTTTTTAAACACTACAATCACAATTGTCTATTTCTATTATGTAAATACAATGACCATGCTAAAGGGTAAAGAAATTTCCTTTTCTTATTATCAATTGTTGATCGTTATGTTTCCATGAGTAACTCGATGATGTCTATGGACTAAGACAAACAAAGACTGGGGCATAACATTTTCTTTGTCTTCTATTTGTGGTAATAAATCCTATGATCTAAGATGATCATGGGGAATGAGTGTCTACTATAATTTCCTCCATCACGATTGGAATGCCATGTATACCTCGACTTATTTCCTATGAACACCTTAGTGAGGTTGGATCTATTTCATTGCCTGTTTAAAAACTAACAAAGATAAAGTAGTTCTTAGTAAAGTGCATGGTAAATCGGATTATACCCTAGAATATGAATACAAAATGAAAGGTCATTGCGGGTATACATTTACATATTATGCACTAGAAAAGAAATGGTTTATATCAAACATGAAGTAACTGACAAGACATTCTAGCTAAGTGCTTTAATGTTTAGGTTGTCTTCCAACATGACGAATAAAAAGGATGTATTCATATTTTCAGGATTGCTAAATCTCTCAGTGAAAATTGTACTATTGTAATGAGGTCTCGCTAACAAAGGCTCTATGATGAAAAACAACCCACTTTGAATAAACAATGACTGTCCTAGGTGTCTTAGTCTAGGTGCATTTCATTGGTTAATTGCATTAGAGTTCATTTTAGTTGCATATCATATTAATTTACATTAGGTTCATTTAGATGCATTTCATTGTCTTTAGTTGCATTGAAGTTCATTTTAAATTGCATTCATTTTAATCTTGCATAAGCATGAAAATGTGGATTTAACTATCTAAGGCAATGATATAAATTGAAAATCTATCTAAAGCATTTTTGATATAAGCTGAAAATTCTAAAGCATTAAACATTAACCATTTGACATGTGTGACCAAGTACATCATGGAATCATAAGCAACTGAAACTAAAATGATTGAGTATAAATCACTGATATTCATTTGCATTCACAAATCTATTTCATATCATAGAACCATTTGCATTTTGCATCCATAATCATTCATACATAAATAAAAGTGAGATGTCCATACATCACATCACAATACATCTCATACATCCATACATTCATGAAAACTTTGAAAATAATAAAAACATGAGCATATATCAGTGAAATATATTATGACATCATTTTATCATCACCTAATCTAATCTTGACCAAGTATGACCATCACATAAATTCCCAAAGCATAAAACAAACATCAGATATCACATGTGTAGAAATTAAAACCACCAGAAATCAGATACCAGAGATAACAAAACAAGAAGAATCAGATAAGAGCATCTATGGCAGAATCAACATGAGCATCAATATATCATCAGAAATGTCCATAAACAAGAGTATAAAGAATTTCTATAAAAAATCAACAGTGAATCAGAATATTAGTATATCAGGACATGAAATAGTGTATCAACAAAAGTACAGAGTCTGGAGGACATGGGAGTACATCGAATAAAAAATGGTACAAGTACATGATATCCAATAAAGTACAATATGTCCAGAGATACAAAATATAAATGCCAAAGAGGTCTATGCCTCATTGGCTCCCTCATCCTCTCGTGGAGGAGGAAGAGGGGGTGCATCTACTCTGCTAGGTGGTGGAGGTGGCATGGCACCCTCAGACTGCTGCGCAATGACTGAATATAATGGGGCCCTCTGAGCAACAGGAACCACAACACAATACAAGGTGAAATAATATGTAGCCCTCTATCCCCGGTGGGTGGTTGTATGGGCATACCTATCTTTCTCAACCCTCAACTATGCCAGCTGCGCATCTCTGTCGGCCCACTGCTGGGAAATCTATGTATCTTTCTCTGATCTGACCTGAGCCAACTACATATCTCTTTGCTAACTGGGTTCTGATAGTGCCCATCTCTTCTCAATGCAGCCCTCTCTCACTCACACTAGAATAATCTATCTTCGTCAACACCTGCAAGAGGATTTTGTGGTACCTACTGATCCTAACCTCCTCTTGTAGGTCTCTGGGCATGCTCATCCCTATGTAATAATGGCCATGTATCCCTCCGAGGAGGAGTGACCCGTACTCTCCACTAACTATGGCTAGCATCTTCCCTAGAAGCCCACTGTTTGTTGCTGCCTACTGCACCACCACCACCCCTATCATATCCTCCATCTCCTTTGCCCCCACAGCCCCATCTCCATCTCTCCCTCTGCCTTTGCAGGCTCCATCTCATCCTCCACCTTTGTTAGCATTGCATACAGCTCAGGGCCGACCACTAGCATCATCATCAAGATCGTAATCAAGTGCATCCTCAAGGCATGGGATGGCATCCTCTGGAGCACTGAACCTAGGGTACGGATGCTTAAGATAATGTGCATGATAATCATCAGTGACACCAACATCATGAACAACTACCTGATAGTCCCAGTCCACACTCTACATCTATGAGATCTCATGAATCGCTATCTCATATACCAATTGGGCTCCCGACTGAGCCTCCTCACTCCTGATTCAAGCATATAAACATGTCTCCTGTGACATACCCTGAACTTTGCCATACTATCAGCGTACCCAAGTAACAAGAAACTGCTCAATGACATAGCAGGTCCTACTGACAAGATACCTCATCTGGAAGAAGAATGGCATCTATCTAATATCCAAGGACCAAGCCTCACAGTCTAGATATGGCCACCAAACCACATCATTAAAATCATCAAGAAGCCAATGCCAGTACTCTAACTTGCCCAGATGGGGCTGCTGAATGAAACCTAAATACATATATATGTAAGGCAGTTTGACGTCACGGTGCCTATCTACAATGGGGCAGGTCACAGGGATATGCTCCCATGCCCATATTTGTAGTACTATACTCCCAACAATCATGGATCTGGAGTGCTGATAAACAATCTCATGAAGCTCATGGTACATGTGAGCTAGAATGCAACTACCCCAAGCATATCTCCTAGGGGACTGAATCATTTTCCCTATGACTCTGGACCAGCCACACATAAAACTGTGCTGACCTCGATTAGGCATCATCAGGCCACCTATCAGACTAGCTAAATATATAGGCAAAGGGGCATAGTTAGCAACCATGGGGTCCCAACTCATGTATCATCGAGTGATCATGTCATCCTAGAAAACTCTCCTAGCATCCATGATAGTTGTAGGCCCAAATGCCTCATACTCAATCTGGTGTCCCATCACATATACATGAAGAATCTACCACATATCCTTTGGTGTGATAGTCATCTCACCGGTTGGTAGATGGAAGGTGTTATGCTTTGAATGTCACCGCTCTGCTAATGCTGTAAGAAGGCCGCAATTTACCAAAATATGTGGTAAATGCACGAGACTCCAAAGACCACACTGTCTAACCACATGCATGTCCCCCTGACTCAGTTGATCATGAAGAGCTAAAACATGAGTTGGTCTCAGAGACCTAAATGACATGATAATAAAATTAGTCTGCACAACAGAAAATAGGGACACTATGTCAGCATTAGACAAAAAAATTGGCCAAAAAATTGCTCAAAGTTCAGATATACTTGGCTCAGAAATCACAAAAAACCAAATGCGACTTGGAATCTTGGATGTGGATCAAGAATTCCAAGATGCGATCCTAAAACTAGATGCGATTGTAGAAATTTGGGAAGTGATCCAGTATCTCGGATGTGACTTTGTTATCGAAATTGACCAAAAAACTTTAAAAAGGTTTGAATTTGACCAGATGTGACCCAAAGGGGTGTGATCCTTGAAATCCTGGATGCGATCTAGGATGCAGGATGCAACATGGGTTCGACCGTATGCGATCTCGCCTCCGAGATGCGATTCAAAATTAAATTGCCTAAATCTTGCATAGAAATGTGTGAAATTTAAATTTTTCAAATTGACAAGGTTCGTTATTGGATACTCATAGGTGCATCATAATGGTGTGGTCTACTGTGTCTCCTGGCCATCTCAAATTGATGTTTCTCCGCTGGGATTGCTCAGAGCTTAGTAAATTTCTAAAGGGTAAAAGTGAAAATGAATAGTAAAAAGTAACTTTTGGACCTATTTAAGCCTCTCGAGGGCCTCGAAGCCCTAAGGGACCTTCTTCATAAGATGTCACAGAGGCTTCATATCAGGGCCAAAATTGAAACAGGTGATTTATATCACCTAAATGTAGTAAAAATAGAGTTACAAAGAAAAGTTACCCTCCCAAATGTAGAATTCAAATATGGTCAAATTGCAGTCAAACATGGGCAAATTGTGCAGAAAAGATACCATGAGCAAGGAAAACCAATACAGTAATGATTTTCAATCAAATTGATGGTCAACACTAGTCAAAGTTCAGTCAAACACACTTACAGAAAGCTGAACAGAGCACAATTAATGCATAGAAGGCTTGTCAGAAGCACTAGAAAGTGATTTTCTCAAATTAACAAAGCAAATTTTTATGCTAGGATATTGCTTAAACACAAGTCAAACTTGGTCAACTATTTCCACTTCTTGGTCAAACTTAGTCAAACAATGCTTCTGGGGCACTCAAATCAATCTAAATGGCTTGAAAACTCTTTCCGATCAATCTATGCTTGATCCAGGATCACTTCAATCACCACAAATCTTTCTAAATGCTTGAACCTAATGATTTTATTTGAATTTGTTCCAATTTCAGTCCCGAGGGGGCATAATCATACCAAAATGCTTTGAATTAGCTTCTTTAACACCAGGGGCATGACAATTTTCTTCAATCAAGATGAGACTGTTAATTTAATTGAAAATTCTTTTCAAAATCTCCTATCGATCTTCATTCAATCAAGCTTGAAATTGGTATTGTCAATTCTTGTTCAATCAAGTTCAGAATTGATAGTCTCTAATTAAGCAGAATTTTGTTCAATCAAGCTTGGAATTCTTTTATCATTCTTCGTTCAATCAAGCTCAGAATCGGTAATGTCAATTCTTTTTCAATCAAGTTTAGAGTTGACAACTTTTTAAATCAAGTAGGACTTCGTTTGATCAAGCTCAGAATTCTCAAATTTAGAGTAGTTCCCGCTACTACTCTATAAATCTCCTGGATCAGATTTTCTTTGAATCCTTATGCTGTTCACAAAGCAATTCAAAGAGGGGAAAATGTAATCACCCAAAATTAGGCTAATAGAACCTAAGGCCCTATTTGCCCTTAATTCAGTATGTAACCTTAATTATGTTAATCCTATTCCCAATCATTAGCATAAACTCCCAAAAATTCAATAAACCCCATCAAATCCTAAATCAAGCATTTATTACTAAGGTTTCAAACAAAATCAAGACAATTAACTGTAGGCCTATTTAATTAATTCAACCCCACCAAATGCAAAGGCTAGAGTTATTAATTAAAAGAAATGCATAAATACCTCTTAAATCAAACAAACACAACAAACACAATAAAATAAAAGAGGCTCTCACATGGATCAAGGATCAAGCCAAGATGCATCTCAACCACTCCGCACAGATGCATCTTAACCATTGAATCCCCTCAATCTTCTATAAAATAGAATTTTCAAAGGCTTCTTTCTCTCTAGCTCTAGCTTATGGATATTTTCTTCACACTTGTTAATTCTTCTCAATCCTCGTGAATTTGAGGCTTCATAATCCATGATTATTGAACTCTCATGCTTGAAGGATTTACCCACTAATGCCTTAATTTGATAGTTGTTTCATGTTTTCAAGCTTTGATTAATTAGAGAATACTTCAAATTCGGTTAAAATGGAAAGAAACTAGGATTTCATGCTTAATTTGGTTTCATGCATTTGCTCTTGAATCTCTCATTTTAGTGTAGATTGTCACTATTTAAGGGTCAAATTTGAGAGCAAACTAACCCTTATTTCATACTCACATTAACTAGAGAGCAATAGGATGCTTTCGCTCGTTAATTTTCTTCAATTGAATGTTTATTTTCTCTAACAAGTGATGTTATTATCCTATTGAAGTGTTGTGTTGCAAGCCACAAAATCACACACATAATATTGACTTCAGAAGATAAAATCTATTATTTAACTATTTATTAATTTAATAAATTTATTATTTATTATTAATTATCTTAATTGATGTTTTATTTTCATTTATTTTGATATGGTTTATGGTATATTGTATTTTAATTTTTAATTTAAAATTAAGTTCACATTCATTATTTGTCCATATACGAATTTATAAATATTAATTATAAAATAACAAAAAAAACACACAAATTTAAATCTAACAATTTTTTTTTTAATGAAACATATAAATCGAAACAAGTTATATGTATACTAGATCCTTGTTTGTCTATAAAGTCAAATCCGAATACTTTACCCTCTTTAGAAACTTTTATGAAACAATGGATAGGTGATTTTTGTAAGGCGTGACCCTCAATAGTCCATAACTTGTGGTATGGGGTCAAGAGTTTTATGAAAATTATGTTAGATGAAGAAGAATCTAAAACACCACGACTGCTAGATTATGCTATCTATCTAGTACCTTGTACTATAGGTACTATAGATCCAATAATGTCTCCATTATTTGACACTATATGCAAATTATCAATTAGGATTGCCGTGCAAGTAGAAGGAAAATACATATTTAATAAAGTTTTATAATGGAATTTTCATAAATACAATAAAATATAGTAAGATAATTGGCATACATATAATTGTGGAGTTTCTTTCAAGAGTATTCTTTGTTGCAAACAATGGAACCTTTAACTAAAACCTTATCCACTACAAGTGTGTTAAATTGTTCTGGCAAAAGGGCAAAGTGTGTATGCACACCATCAGAAAGTTTGAGACGATATTTTGTACTTGTAGAATGTTGTTGTTCAATACAATGTAATGATAGAATTTGAAAACATGGTTCCTTGATGGAAATACCATCCATTATTTGACTAATTTCTCATGTTGTTAGCAAGGCCATTTTTGTTACCTATTTAATGGCAGATAGTCTAATGTCAGTAATAAAAAATATATCATAAACATAAACACTATATTTCTTAGTTATGCATTCTTGAAATAAATATGTACAGATCATTTTCTGAGACAAATAAATTGTTCAATGTTGAAATCATATAAATTACTTATTTAGTGTTTATTTTAAAAATTGTCATTTTGTAAAATAATATCTAAACTGTAACAAAATGTGAAAGTTTACGAGAAATATATGCAAACTTAAAAAATGTAAATTGATAGAATCTAAGAATTCAAGAAAATGCATAACTATATAAAAAAAAGTTAAAAGAACTTGTGTTAACAATTCCTTCATAATGATGAACTTGAAATGTCTTGATGCTGACGGGAATGTATAAATTGAAATCTATATAAACACTTCTGTAAAATATGTTGTTGGTTCAATAAATTATTAGTAGAACAGTTCTTATATAGGCTATGATGGCCGTCAAATAAGGCGGTCATGTTGAAGAGGAAAAGGAAAAACTCTTACCAACCAAACCATTTAACATTGAATGCAATTTAATGCATATTCAACAACTCTCAGCTATACAAAGAAAAATTCAAAAACAGTGAGGACGAGTATTAATTGATAAGCAATAAATAGTCTCTCTAAATCATCGAACTACTATTTATGTCGATATCCAAAAGTATTTTATATTTAAACATAACAAATACCATCATACATATTGAAAATAGTAATTATTCAGAGATTAAAAAACTATGTAATTTTTTGTTTGTAAAATATCATCTCAGTACTTTTCATTTTTCTTATCTGCATTGTAAATCATTATGGGAGAGTAGGTCTGCAAATACTTTGTAGGGGAACGTGTCTTCAGATCAATCCAGATGTATATTTTATTGATCTATACAATTATATTAATCATAATATTTTATTTGTTGTTGTTGATTGATATTAAATGCCAATAAATTCGAAAAGGAGTACGTATGCTTTTTGCTTGTTTGTTGTACTTTTTATAATAACCAACGACTACAATGAATAATTTACATGTTGATCCAATGGTGTATTTTGTTGTTATTATAACTTTAGGGCTACCTTTTGTTGTTTGTAAAATTATGAATATTATAATTGAATTAATGTTTACCATTATCAGATTAATATTCTATCAACTACTTAATCTGAATCCGATTACTTTTTATATTATTAAGTATTAATAAAACTTAATACCAATCGTTAGTTCCAAAATATAACAATAGTTGTTAAATATGAAGATGAAATTAGCTATACTTAAATTTTTCAATGATAAGGAGACTGAATAAAGTCGGTGGATGTCAGAGCCCAAATATTTGTCAAGTCTCCAAACGTAATAAAGCATTTACTTGGAGAACTGGAGATAAACTAGATCTTGAAATCTCCCAGTTCAATCAGTTAAGTTCCAAACATCTCGAGAATGGGAGAATGCCTTAGTCATCGGGCATTCTCCCAAATTCTTGGTGGTTAGAAGTTTCATTCGGAGATCATGAAAAAAGGGTACAGTTTCTCATGAAATGGTTTTTGTTGGCATATCGGATTTAGTTGTTAATGACTACTAAATCTGAAATTAATTATTTTCAGTTCTCGGTAGGGTTCTTATTTTTAAAAATCTATTAACTATGCTCTATAAGCGACTTACACGAATGCCTTTAGTCGAAAAGTGTGCAAATAGGTTTTAGTAATTTATGAGATCCAACGACTATAATGAATATTTTCTTAAATATAGCTATAGTTGCCTAATCTCTTGATCTATTCTACCCTTGCTTGGGCAATCTCTAGACAAAATGGATATATAAGAAAATAGTAAGCGACTATGATATAACTATAGTCGTGAAGTTTCCAAATAAAATTAAGCATCTTTATTTTCCAATAGTCGCTAAATCTCCTCAAAAGATCAAATTGAAGATTTACATTGGGAGATACTACGACTACATTGATTGTGTCGTTTGAAAGCCAAGATCTTACTTATGTCACTTAAACATTTAATAAGGATTATCTCAACTATTTAACTCAAAGATTAAGAGATTTAATATTAACCATCACCTTAAAATTATAAGGTACTCTGTAGAATGTCAGATTTAGTAGTTACTGGCATATAAATTCAATGATCGAAAACCTTGCATTGAATATAAATATTACACTTTGTATACGATTTGGAAGAGTATTAATTGATAAAATCTTTCTTAGATTTGTCACGAATGTGCATTAAATGTTCTGACTATTGTTAGATAATTTTATATATAATATCAATGTTGTCTAATACGAAATCTGCCACTCTTAATTTCTGTGATATATCGTACAGCTATTAATTTATAGATTTGTCACGAATGTGCATTAAATGTTCTGACTATTGTCAAGTAATTTTAAAAATAATATCGATGTCATCTAATATGAAATCTGACACTCTTAATTTCTATGATATATCATACAGTTATTAATTTAGTAACTTAATTAGAAGATTTTAAATTAATTAGAACTTTTTAATTTTGTTTTAAGGGTAAAAGTACAAAACTCTATCGCACTAGAGGACAAACTTAGGGGTTCCGATCAGAAGAGGTCCGACCAGAACTATGTGGCGTACACTAGGCGCCATGTGGCATCTATGTGGTAGGAGGGGTCCAGCCGGACCCCCAAAATCTATATAAGCAAAAAAATCCTATCGCATGGCTCATTTGGTTTGAGCAGCTTTAGGATTTTGCGGAGAGCTAAGCGGGTGTTTCGGTCAGAAGAGGTAGGCCATTTTTTAATTTTTCAATTTTAATGTTTTTTTTAAGTTGTTTTTTTTTAATTTAATATTAAATAATTGTAATTTAAATAAAAATGTTTATTTAATAGCTATTTTTATTTAATTAATATAAGATAATTGTAATTTAAATAAAAATATTTTAATTTAATAGTTGTTTTTGTTTATGTAGTTTTTTTTTTAATTGTAGAAATTAAATAATATGATTTTATGTAGATTTAGTTATTTAATTAATATAATTATTTTTTCAGTTAATAAAATGTGTTAGTTATTTAATTAATTTAATTTTATAAGATATGTTTTAAAATGTTACAAAACATTAGGAAAACATATATAAATAATTAGAAACATGATATTAAAACATTCAAACCAACATAAACCTCAACATTAAATAAACATGAACCATAACTAGAAACCTAATTTTAAAAAAGATCCCTTAACATAATTAAAAAATAAACCTTAAAATGAAACGTACATGAACCTTAACATTAAATCAACATGAAACTAGAAGATGAAGCAACTTAAACACTAATAGTAGAAACTAACATAAAATTTCTCTCTCTAACCAATTAAGAGCTAACATGAAATTAACAAGATGTAATAGGACCTTTTAAGATCTAATAAAACCTAGTAAGACCCTTAACATCTAATAGGACTCTTAACATGATTAATATTTCCTATTAAACTCTAACACTAGAAACTAACATAAACAAAAATTCTAGAAACCAATTAAGACCTAATACCTAACCATTTAAGACCTAACAAGTGACTAATATTTGACCAATTAGGACCTATTATTTGAGCAATTAAGACCTAATACCTACTAATAAGACCTAATAGTCCACCCTTAAGAACTAATAGGACCTATACTTGACCAATTGGGTCCAATATGACCTATTAAGACCTAACATGTGACTAGTACTTGACCAATTAGGACTTATTAATTGACCAATTAAGACTAATTAAGACTTAACATGTGACTAATATGACCAATTAAGATAGGTAGCATGATTAATACAACCCCTTAAGACCTATTAGGATTAATACGACATAAACAACATAAACAAAAATTCTAGAAACCGATTAAGACCTATTAAACTCTAACACTAAAAACTAGTTCATAAACAAAAATTCTAGAAACCAATTAAGACCTAATACCTAACCAATTAAGACCTAACAAGTGACTAATATTTGACCAATTAGGACCTATTAATTGAGCAATTAAGACTTTTAACATGTGACTAATATGACTAATAACACCTAAATTGATTAAAATTACCTAATAAGACCTAATACCTACTGATAAGACCTAATAGTCCACCCTTAAGAACTAATAGGACCTATACTTGACCAATTAGGTCAAATATGACCTATTAAGACCTAATAGTCCTACCAATTAAGACCTAACATGTGACTAATACTTGACCAATTAGGACCTATTAATTGACCAATTAAGACTAATTAAGACTTAACATGTGACTAATATGACCAATTAAGATAGGTAACATGATTAATACAGCCCCTTAAGACCTATTAGGATTAATACGACATAAACAACGTAAAAAAAAATTCTAGAAACCAATTAAGACCTATTAAACTCTAACACTAGAAACTAACATAAATAAAAATTCTAGAAATCAATTAAGACCTAACAAGTGACTAATATTTGACTAATTAGGACCTATTAATTGAGCAATTAAGACTTTTAACATGTGACTAATATGACTAATAACACCTAAACTGATTAATACGACCTAAAAAAACCTAATACCTACTTTAATAAGACCTAATAGTCCACCCTTAAGAACTAATATGACCTATACTTGACTATATTTATAGTTCATCTATGCACGTAACATGTATGTTTCTTAAATTTTTATCTACATGTATATATATATATATTTCAATTTTAAACTACATGATTAAATTTGTAATATGTATGTTTCTTAAATTTGTATGTACATGTGCAGAGATCTATATATATTTTCTTGTTTATCTATTACATGACATCAGGTAGAGGGTCAGTTGATTCAGGAGAGCCTAGTGTTCATGGGGGGGGTGGGGGGTTGGTAGTGGTAATGGTACTAGTGGTCACTCCTCTCATAGATCAGCTGATACAACACAGGCTAGAGAGAAGCTATTTGCAGATACTATTGATAGATTGAGATGAGCATTACATGTTCTGGATCAGACATTAGCTTCATCCACCAGCATTCCCAATAGGGAAAGGGTGAACATTATTAGAGATGATTTGATGTGTATGATTGATACAATTCAATCATACAACCCGTAAATTCAATCATACAACCCGTATGATACTATGAGCATTGATAGATTCTATACTTCGTTGTCTAGCAGTGTTACTGTCACTGTGAAGTACAGTGAGATTGATACAGCTGTTTCCACCCCTATGGTGAAGGGAATGTTTCCTCATCATCAAGACATGAAGAAGCTGAGAGGGTACATGCCTATGAGATGTGAGGATGACCTAGTGGGACCATTTATATATCCTCGATAGTTGGCTGCTCACCACATGTAGCCCCAGAAGGATGAGCTGCCACTATATTTTTGCAAACAATTGTTTGCAGAATTTCATTCGCACCTTGATGTTGATTAT
Organism: Chamaecyparis obtusa; assembly: GCA_027943335.1. Taxonomy (NCBI): domain Eukaryota; kingdom Viridiplantae; phylum Streptophyta; class Pinopsida; order Cupressales; family Cupressaceae; genus Chamaecyparis; species Chamaecyparis obtusa. The sequence goes on along the minus strand of BSBK01004010.1, from coordinate 747,843 downwards.
ATAGATTTTCCTATTTATGTTGGGTAGGGTAAATGGATATTATTTGACAAGTTCAAAGTGCTTGATGCCCCTATTCCTGCTAATAAGCAGTCAAGAGTGGGTACAAACCTTTTGGTCATACCAAAAGGTTTGGAAATGGCAAGAGTGAGTGTGCCAGATGACAGGATGAGGATGGACATTTTTTATAGTCTAGCAAGTATTGCCACATAGGTTTAGGAGATGTCATCTGATTGTGTGGGGAGATACATGTTATGATCTCATTCCAGCATTCCTCCACCTGCACATCCAACATGTGGGGAGATATATGATATAATCGACATACCATCTCCCCTGGAAGTTACAACTATATCAGATATGGATGATTTGCAATGTATGGACACATTATTATCTAGTGATCTTCTTTGTGCATATTAGACCATACGGATTCTCGATGGGATTTCACTCAAGGAGGTTCCATCATTTGTCAAGACCTATATTAGTACTAGACCAGGTTCTCAGTAGACTCCACCACCGACAGATCCTCAACAAACTGCACCACCGATAGGTCCTCAACAGACTACACCACCAACATGTCCTCAGATGACTACACCACCACCTACAGGTCCTCCACATACTGCACCACCTACATCGCATCATCAGACCACACAGGCCACTTCATCATGTCTAGGTCATCAACTTTTTAGTACATTGCTTACAAACGACCGGATTGATCCTGCGGCTATATCATTAGAATCATCATATTTGAGAACTTTCAGGAGAGCATTAGAGGCCGCTATGGTATATATAATTAAATTAAATTTTTATTTATTTAAAAAATTTACACATATATTTTAAATTTGATTAATATATGTTATATATATGTGTACTCCAGGAGGTTATCAACATGGATGCTACACCATATGGAGATATATAGACTCCACGTGATCCTATCCATCATGATACATAGGTACATTGAGATGTTTGCTCAAAAAATTAATTTTTCTATGATTATAAGTATTTAAAATTTATTATAATGTATGTATGCGTGATATATTTTGTTTATTGTACACAGACATTAGGAGGAGGTGCACCGGCATTAGGTCACGGATCAGGACATGGCCCTAGTTGAGCGACCATGTTATTTTAGATATTTCATGTGACATTTCATATATACATGCTATAACATTTCATATATACATGTAGATATTTTAGTCATTTCATATATGTACATGGTATATGGTTGAATGTTATTTCATATTTTATACATTACATTACATATTTCAGACATTACATGTTACATATTTTATACATGTACATGGTATATGGTTGTGTGTTATTTCATATTTTATACATCACATTACATATTTCATACATTACATGTTACATATTTTCTTAATCTATTCCTTTTATTCCCCATTGCAAAAATTATTTAGATTGAAAAATATAAAAGAATCACTTAACTGGAAAAACTCACACATTTTTATAAAAGCTTACGCTCATAAGAAAACAAAATATATACATATTTATCATTCACAAAATCATAACAATCTAATCTTGCAAAATTTTTGAAGGACAATGAAAAAAATATAATTACCCCAAAATCATCAACCTATCTTGGAAACACAATGAAGACAATATTTTCCAAAGAATAATTGCAAAAAAAAATTCAAACCCTACCTTAAACTACCACTCGATATAAACCATGCAAAGAAAAAATCCAACAACCTTGAAATTTCCCAAAGCTTTCAGAATCCTCCAATTCAATCTTAGAGCCAAAATCTATAAACCTGTATATCGAATACTAGCTAAAATCCTCTTAATAAAGAAAACCGAATAAGGGTTTCAATGCATGCAACACCCTAAATAGGTAAACTGCCCTGTGAAAAAGAGAAAAGAATCAGTTAACTTGAAAACACTAAATCAAAACGTGACATGCAATACCCAAATATAAAATAAAAATCATTAATAAATTTCAAAAAACTATTAAAAATCACTTAATTCAAGATAAAAACCACTTAACTCTTACAAATAAAATTAAGATAATTTATAAATTTCAAAAAACTATTAAAAATCACTTAATTCAAGATAAAAACCACTTAACTTTTACAAATAAAATTAAAATAATTTATAAATTTTAAAAAACTATTAAAAATCTATTAAAAAATTGATTTTATTTGAAAAATCGGCCGCATTGTGAAAATTCAGATTTAAGGGGCTTGGCCATGCATGGGACCGTGTTTGGTCGCCTAATGGGTCCCACCAGATAGGGTTCAGCTGGACCGGGGTCCGGCCAGAATGCCAAACCCCTTTGGGTCAGACGGGGTTTGGCCGGACCCATGTGGAATCCTATTTGGTAGCCAAGTAAGCAAAAAGGGTGGCTCTCAGAGGTTCTCACTTCTAGACTTGAATTCTCTGTCAAAATTTACCTTTCTGTAAAATCTAAAAATACCCTTTTGTAGAGCTCGGAGTCAAGATTATGGTCATATAATTTTTATCATGTTTTGATTTCATATAATATATTATAAGTTAAAAATACTTCAAGAAGGTATTTTAACATTTAAGAACATGCTCGTTCAAAAAATATTAAAAATAACAAATCATGTCAGAAAAATTAAAACTTTATATTTAACACTAGAGGATAGAGCCTCTTCAAGAATATATAATTTTTTTTTAATGGTGTAGATTTGATAGGGAAAATTCGACGCGAACTAAAAACTATTGATTTCAGGTAACACCTACTTTGGATAGTTATAACAGACAAAATATATACGGAAATCCAATCTTTTTTTTTAATGCACTAGCTATACATGTCATCTAAAACATATTATGGAATCAGAGGAAAAAAATATTATTTGCATATAGTTTTTTTACGCGAACTAGACCCTAGATTTTCAGCATATTTTAGCAATAAAAAATGGACTTTAAAAATTAAAAAACTATGTCAATTTTTGTTCAATTTTTTTAAAAAAAATTATAAGCGTAAACTTCATCGAATTTTACACATTTCATTAGTTTACATCATCTTCAAATTCTAAACACAAATGCCACTTGTATGTCGCTAAAGTTGAAAATTTTGTATGTTGTCGTCCTTTTCCTTTATAAAAGTGTGACACAAGTTTGTACTTTTACCCTTAATTTAAATATAGATATAGAATGTATTTTATTGAATAATCATTAACATGTTGCATCATTGTTCAACTTTATATTATTGCAAATATTATAGTACAATGGTTTTAGTTGACAAATCGAATTTAGATGTTAATAACCTCTAAATCTGAAATTAAATAGTATCGGATTTAGTTGTTAATGGTTACAAAACCCACATTCATTTACTAGTAAACAATGCAAACATCTAAAAAACACAATGTCACATTTATGAGTGACTATTTCATAGAATAAATGATAATAGACACATGCAAAAATATAATGATATTTATGATAATTATAGGAGTTAGTTATTAGTCACTTCTAAACTTTAAAATGGTGGATGAGGGTCTTCACTGCTATGTTACAATATTATAAATTACTTCAATAAAAAATCTCTCTAGAAATAGTTGACAATATCCAGATACAGAGTATTACAAAGGAGACTACAAAAGTATTAATATATAACAGTAATATAAGGATATTCATCCTTTTTCTTTTTCTAAGTTTAACTCAAGTAAGGCTAACCTTTTGATTCTCTCTTGAAGTTAATTAGTAATATGAACTATACTTGCTCAAATACAGTCCTTTCTAATATATGCATGAACTGAGTAACTAAAACTATTTTAGTGATATACTTTGTGTTTGATGATTGAAAGATGACTGCATTACACACATCCAACCAGTGCCTATTCCATTGGGCAGATGGTTATTGTATGTAAATCCAAAGGAAGAAATCAAAATAGATACTGTAAAATGCCTTGTAGATTACTTACAGTTTGAATAGAAGCATACAATAGTATAACATAAAAGCATACAAGAGTATAATATAAAAGTAAAGAGAAAATAACAAAATAAGATAGAAACTTTAATGTATTTTATTTAAAATAAGCCTCTTTCTATACATACAAAATTTTAAGCTTAGATGCTTAGACAGAGATAAGAAATCCGTTTTGCAGAAATTGTATTCAACATTCAACCTTTCTCAATAAGAGATTACAATTCAAAAATATATAGTTAAAACATCTTAGAATCCTTTTTAGAATAATAATGCAACAAGCTTTAGATATTTTTAGCTCTAAACCTAAAAACTAGAAAAAAAAGAACAATTGAGGCTCTTAGGTGATGGAAAGACCAAAAACTTTTGGACTCATCTGATCTTCCTTAATTGATAACTGACACCTTTGTCTGGAGATATTCTTGATAACTTCAGTGAGTTATTACAAGATATGGCGACCACCATTTCAGGCTAACCTACACCATTCTTCATAAATAGTTATCATCCCTATGCTCATAGGTCAGGTGTCAGATATCCAGGTGACTTCTTCATTCTTCATCAAGAATGTCTAGGTCATCTGCTAAAGGCCTTTTCTTCTTGGGCTTTGTAAGAGCATCCCATGCAGCTATCTCCTCCTCTGTGGGCCACTGAAATTCTTGAATGCTCTGCAATTGTGCCTTTTTTCTCTCCCATCTTGCATTTGTAATTTTCTTGACATCTGTAATGAACTTAATGAAGTCCATTTTAGTCTTAATAGCTTCATCAAGAGTTGAATTGAAGCAATCCATATCTAATTCATTGCTATCATTAATAAACACCTCTTTCATAGGAAGTAGATAATCAAATTTTGATCTCCATGTATCCAAATCCTTTACTGCTCCATCTTCTACCTTGATATGTGGGATAAACATGTTGGAATTAGGCCTAAACACTATTTCCCTTGCTTCAATTTGATTTACTTTACCCTTAAAAAAGGATAAAGTTATTCCTAGCTGATCAATCTCTTCCTTTACATGCAAAACTACCTCTGGAATATCTGTCCTCAAGTGTTGTACTACTGATAGTCTTCCAAAAAATAAGGTCCTTCCTGACCAAGTTCCAAAATAGGTATTCAAAATAGTAACAAAATTGTTAACCTCTACTTGCAATCTAGGAAACTTATTATAAGAAGTGTAAACAACATCTGGTTTTTCCTTCAAAACTTCTACTCTGTGTTGCAAAATTTTATTCAGGCCTTGTAGTATAGCCTCATTCTTCTCAAAAGTGATTTTCTACGTGAATGTAACTTCTTCTTCTCCCCCTACACTTTGGGTTTCTAATGTCGTAGACTGTTCAGGTGGTGGAGGGGCTATCACAGGCATGTATATTATTTGTTGAGTCAAATCCTCCACCATTTTCTCTAATGCCCTTTCTTTCATGACATGTAACTCTCTATCTCTAACAACTGCACTATAATCTTTAAACAAATTCTCATATCTATCTAAGAGCTGCTTTGATTTGTCTTCATTTAATCTTCCAAAATGGGTGAGCACTTGAGAAATCTCAAGGTCACCAGTGTTGTGTATTGACCATATTATTTTGTCTCCATCCATCTTCTCTTGTACATTTAAGAGAGAGGGGTTCTGTTCCTTTGGATACAGGCTCCAAATAGCCAATGCTTGATTTTTTGGCTATACCCAAATCCTTTGATTATATCCCCCACTTGAGTTTCTGAAGACAAATTAATCTTTGGTTGCCTTCTTATTTGGTCTATTATAAATGTAGAAGAAAGATCCCAACCAGATACAAGTGACATTTTTCTTTCTTTTACTAACCTCTTGGCTTCTTCAGAAGTGATTTTTTCTGATTCAGGATCATAATCCTTCAAATCTTGAATGGCTTCTTTTGGCACTTGGCCTTCTTTTGTTATCTGCATAGTAGAAGCAACTTGTTGTTGCTTATGCCATAACATAAAGCTTTTGAATTCATCATTTTTTATGAATTCATCATCTTTTAAGAAAGCTTCTTGATGAAGCAATCTTTCATCTTGGCACAGAACTAGAGGCAACTCAATTTCCTCTACTACTTCTTTTTATTTTTTCCTCTCTTCTCTAATCTTCTTCCTCAATTGGTGATCATAGGCCCTGCTACCAGTAATTAGAGTTCCAACTCTAACTTTTCTCTTCTCATGTTTGCATTTTTGGCCTTTTAAAGGGAGGCTCATTGGTATCCTCAAAATTTGGAAGTTCTATCAAATTCACAACAACATTTTCATCCGCTTCTTGCTCAGTAAGAAGTAGTTGTTCCATGGCAGGAAGGCTATGCACTAAGTAACCATCATCACTTTCTTATTCATATGCTGAAGAAGAATGCTTGTCATTTTCCCTCTCCTTATCATCAATTAATCCCTCCAAAAATTTGATCAAAGCATTGAAATTTTCCATCATCTGATCTAGCCTCTAAAAATAAGGCAATGTGGGGAAAAAGCCTCCAAATGAGATTCCCCTTTTCTTCGGGTGTTTTTCTAAGGACTAAAAAATCTGAAATTGTTGTGCCCTTCTTTTTAGCTCATCTTTGTCCAGGATATTCCTAATGAGATCCTCTTCAGGACATTGCTCATATCTATTGCTAATTGGAATGGTGAGAGTATAAAATTTTCGTGCATTAACAATAAAATCTTCTGTATCTACATATCTACACAACACAACATTCATCTTAAAGTGGCCTAACCAGTCATTTACTTTGTTCAATGCATTCTTTCCAATTGTGAAGTTGGAAACTTTGAAGTGTCTTAGGGTAAAAGTACCCTTTGTGTGTGGAGCCAAGAGCTCCTTATTAGTCAATATGAGTTGCCAAATGAACTCTAGCACTGCAATCCTTGGTGGCACATAAAATGGGAGAAGATGAGGTGATTGGGGGAAACCATAGACTCTGATTATTGTAAATGTTCTTTCATAATAAAAATCTCCCCAATTGTGATTACCAGTCCACTTCTTAACAAATTGACAAGGCCTTAATAATTGCAAAACCTTAACTGGCAGTTTGGACAGATTTAACACTAAGCTCAATAAGATTGGCTGCACCATGCAATTGTGAAAAGCATAAAAATTACACCTGCTTGAAGTAAAATTCCATTCCTTTATCCAAAACTAGACTGGATTAGGTTGAACATTCCACATCATCTTAGGCTTAAGGTATTCTAAATGCATGATAATGTAATTGTGGTACAAAATAAGATACATTAACAAAGAGTAATGCATAAACCTAGGAGATGGCTCCTTCTTTCGAATAGACTCAAGACCTTCATGCATCCTACTTATTACATATCCTATGTAGTCATAACCTCTATTTACATGAGGACTCTGTAAATCTATTACCATCATTAGAATATTAGAAGAAATTCTTTTTGCACCACCATCCACCCCCAACACTCTGCACAATCCATATGCAATATAGTTGATATACAAATTCAAGTCCTTATAGTAGAATGGCGTAGTCCCTAGTGTCACCATAATGTAATTTTTGTTGAGTCTAGGGACATGATGTTGAATATCTATTGCAACTAGGGTTGACTCCCTAAAGTATCTATTTGCTTGAGCTTGCAAATTGATCTAAGTGGCCATTGGGATATTTATACCAAAAGCTTGCATGAACAAATTTCTATCTATTGTCACCAGGGTTGAGTTATCATCTTCCATTATTGTTTTTGACAAAGGGTCATATCTATTGGCCAATTCAATTAGCAAATCTATATCTAACAAGACATCTGGTACTATCAACCTAGCCAATCCTAAGGTCCAAGGGTTTGATATGGGCACCGGGATTTCAAAATTTTTAGAGAAATATATAGAAAACCGCATTCCAGATACATCATGTGTTTTTGCATCTCTAAAAAATGCGAGATCATCAATGAAAATTTCATAACTGAACTTTTTGTTTTGTGTAGACCCGGGGAGCAGATTGAGGAATTCATCTGAATAACTCTCCTTCCCTTTATCCTTGGCTCCTTACTAGTAGAAGCTTTTCTCATTGTTGGCTGACTGATACTAATCAACTATTAAAAATAATTGTAGGAATTATGAACTCCTGAACTTTTAGAATGTGGAAAACTTAGATAATTTCACAATTTCCTTGCTTTGGATCTTTGAATCCAAGGTATATTTAGAATGAGTAACACCTAATTTTACAATTTCATTGCTCTCGATATTTTTATGCTTGGTAAATTTAGAATGATTAACAGTTAGTTGTATTTATTCTGTAGAATTGAATGCATTAAACCATTTGATACTGAAGCTCTGTAATTCATGTCACTTCCATCATTACTTGGCATGCTCAAAACTCAATTCACTACCCAAGAGCAAAGAAAGTGACAGGTAATCTACTTTTAATTTCTATCGACTTAGTGACTGCATACCTTGTTGCAGGCACTAAAATACTTGTCCTTTTTAAATTATTTCCAGAGAATAAGCGACTAAAGAAAGCTTTTCAGACGCTAAATGATATAATCTTTCCAAACTGATCTCGAGACTTCGCGACTGTGGGAAGAAAAAAAAGGTGCTGAATATTTTAGCTTCTTATGAATTTTTCTAATGATTCAATGACTATCATTAGATCTTAATTCTGAGATGCTCGACTACCGTTAGATCTTAATGTAAAGGTCTTCCTTAAGTCCCTTTATTGTTTCTTTTCATTGAGAGACTTAGCGACTACAACGACTCTCTTAATCGCCAAAACTATGTTGACTTTTATAAATTTCATGGACATTACCTGATCTTTGTTATCTGGAGATTTAATGACTACAGAGTATTCTTTTAATCGTAGGAAATTTTTATACATTTTGATGTACTTTTTTGTTGAGACTCAACGACTATAGTCTATTTTGTTGTCATTGAAAGTTTTATCATGTAGTTATTTCATTTTGACTCTGTTGACTACTGTTATATCCTAATGTAATAGTTTTTCTTAAGTCTCTTTATCTTTATTATTCACTGGGAGATTTAGCGACTCCAACAAGTCTCTTTATCGCCAATTTTTTTGTTGACTTTTCAAATTTTTGTCGAGATTATCTGTTCTTCATAATCTAGAGATTTGGCGACAATAGAGTATTATCTTAATTGCAGCAAATTTTAATAGACTTTGATTTCTTCTGAATCAACGTAGTTGCAGTATGTACATTAAGATTACTAAAATCTTAGTGTTTCTTATTAGTCATTACAATTTGAATTCATTGATTTTTTTTTTGAATTCTTAACTTATTTTCATATTACAAAATATTTCAAATGAACTTATCATTTAGATTTGCGACTTAGATTATATTTATTTTAATGTATATTAATTTAAAAAAATTACATTAATTATGTTATAGTTTTAAATAAATTTATAATTATATTAGTATTCTAAAAAATTGACATCCTATAATTTAATAATTATACTTAGTTTTTCATTTATGTGGGGGAAATGACTTAGTGGCTAGACAACAAAAAATATTAACACAAGGTAAATTCAACCAAATAAATATCATGTATAGAGAATAAAATAAACATAGAGAACAAACATTACGTAGTGGCTGGACAACAAAAATATATAAATATAATTAAAAATATTAAAAATCACATATATACTAATTTAAAATATTTAATATAAAATAAATGTCAACATTATATTGACCTCTCATCTTTGTATTCAAAAATAGCTTGACAAAATGCTTCAAAAAAGTTCAACAATAAATTTATGCAAAGTTGGATAAATTGGCTTTAGATCAAAGACACTACAATATAATAATGGATGTCTTCTTCATAAGGCCCGTGAGATTCCTCTTTTGGAATTTTTTTAATATATATTTGAAAATCAATATAATATGTTTAATAATATACATATAAGTTTATTTAATCATTAATAATATTATTTTTAAATAAATTAAAATTTTAAAAATTATTATATTACTAATAATACTAATATTGACTTTAAAAGATAAAATCTATTATTTAACTATTTATTAATTTAATAAATTTATTATTTATTATTAATTATCTTAATTGATGTTTGATTTTCATATATTTAGATATGGTTTATGGTTTATTGCATTTTAATTTTTAATTTAAAATTAAGTTCACATTCATTATTTGTCCATTTATGAATTTATAAATATTAATTATAAAATAACAAAAAAAATAACACAAATTTAAATCTAACAATTTTTTTTTTAATGAAACATATAAATCGAAACAAGTTACATGTATACCAGATCCTTGTTTGTCTATAAAGTCAAATCCGAATACTTTACTCTCTTTAGACACTTTTTTGAAACAATGGATAGGTGATTTTTGTAAGGTGCAACCCTCAATAGTTCATAACTTGCGGTTCGGGGTCAGGAATTTTATGAGAATTATGTTAGATGAAGAAGAATCTAAAACACCATGACTACTAGATGATGCTACCTGTCTAGTACCTTGTACTATAGGTACTGGAGATCCAATAATGTCTCCATTATTTGACACTATATGCAAACTATCAATTAGGATAGCCCTGCAAGTAGAAAGAAAATACATATTTAATAAAGTTTTATAATGGAATTTTCATAAGTACAATAAAATATAGTAAGATAATTGCAATACATATAATTGTGGAGTTTCTTGCAAGAGTATTCTTTGATGCAAACAATAGAACCTTTAACTAAAGCCTTCTCAACTACAAGTGTGTTAAATTGTTTTGGCAAAAGGGCAAAGTGTGTTGCACACCATCAGAAAGTTTGAGATGATATTTTGTACTTGTAGTATGCTATTGTTCAATACAATGTAATGATAGAATTTGAAAACATGGTTCCTTGATGGAAATACCATCCATTATTTGACTAATTTCTCCTGTTGTTAGTAAGGCCATTTTTGTTACCTATTTAATGGTAGAGAGTTTGATGTTAGTAATAAAAAATATATCATAAACATAAACACTATATTTCTTAGTTATGCATTTTTGAAATAAATATGTACAGATCATTTTCTAAGACAAATAAATTGTTCAATATTCAAATCATATAAATTACTTATTTAGTGTTTATTTTTAAAATTGTCATTTTGTAAAATAATATCTAAACTGTAACAAAATGTGAAAGTTTACGAGAAATACATGCAAACTTAAAAAATGTAAATTGATAGAATCTAAGAATTCAAGAAAATGCATAACTATATAAAAAGGAGTTAAAAGAACCTGTGTTAACAATGCCTTCATAATGATGAACTTGAAATGTATTGATGCTCACGGGAATGTATAAATTGAAATCTATATAAACGCTTCTATAAAATATGTTGTTGGTTCAGTAAATTATTAGTAGAACAGTTCTTATATAGGCTATGATGGCCGTCAAATAAGGTGGTCATGTTGAAGAGGAAAAGGAAAAACTCTTACCAACCAAACCATTTAACATTGAATGCAATTTAATGCATATTCAACAACTCTCAACTATACAAGGAAAAAATGCAAAAACAACGAGGATGAGTATTAATTGATAAGCAATAAATAGTCGCTCTGAATCATCGAACTTCTATTTATGGCGATATACAAAAGTCTTTTATATTTAAACATAACAAATATCACCATACATATTGAAAATAGTAATTATTCAGAGATAAAAAAAACTATCTAATTTTTTGTTTGTAAAATATCATCTCATTACTTTTCATTTTTCTTATCTGCATTGTAAATCATTATGGGAGAGTAGGTCTGCAAATATTTCATAGTGGAACATGTCTTCAGATCAATCTAGATGTATATTTTTTTAATCTATACAATTATATTAATCATAATATTTTATTTACGGTTGTTGATTGATATTAAATGCCAATAAATTCGAAAAGGAGTACGTATGCTTTTTGCTTGTTTGTTGTACTTTTTATGATAACCAACAACTACAATGAATAATTTACATGTTGATCCAATGGTATATTTTGTTGTTATTATAACTTTATGGCTACCTTTTGTTGTTTGTAAGATTGCAAATATTATAGTTGAATTAATGTTTGCCATTATCGGATTAATATTCTATCGGCTACTTAATTTGAATCCTGTTACTTTTTCTATTATTAAGTATTAATAAAACTTAATACCAATCGTCAGTTCCAAAATATAACAGTAGTCGTTAAATCTGTAGATGAAATTAGCTATACTTGAAGTTTTCAGCGATAACGAGATTGACTAAAGTCAGTGGATGTCAGAACCCAAATATTTGTCAAGTCTCCAAACATAATAAAGCATCTTTAATTGGAGAACTAGAGATAACCTAGATCTCAAAATCTTCCAGTTCAATCGGTTAAGTCCCAAACATCTCGAGAATGGGAGAATGCCTTAGTCGCGCATTCTCCCAAATTCTTGGCAGTTAGAAGTTTCATTCGGACATCATGAAAAAAGTGTACAGTCACCCATGAAATGGTTTTTTTTGGCATATCGTATTTAGCTGTTAATGACTACTAGATCTGAAATTAATTATTTTTCAGTTCTCGGCAGGGTTCTTGTTTTCAAAAATCTGTTAACTATGCTCTATAAGCGACTTATAGGAATGCCTTTAGTCAGAAAGTATCCAAATAGGTTTTAGTAATTTATGAGATCCAACGACTATAATGAATATTTTCTTAAATATAGCTATATTCACCTAATCTCTTGATCCATTCTACCCTCGCTTGGGCAATCTCTAGACAAAATGGATATATAAGAAAATAGTAAGAGACTATGATATAACTATAGTCGTGAAGTTTCCAAATGAAATTAAGCATCTTTATTTTCCAATAGTCGCTAAATCTCCTCAAAAGATTAAATTGAAGATTTACATTGGGAGATACTGCAACGACGTTGATTGTGTCGTTTGAAAGCCAAGATCTTACTGATGTCACTTAAACATTTCATAAGGATTATCTCAACTATTTAACTTGTAGATTAATAAATTTAATATTAACCATCACCTCAAAATTATAAGGTACTTGGTACAATGTCAGATTTAGTAGCTACTGGCATATAAATCTGATGATCGAAAACCTTGCATTGAATACAAATATTACACTTTGTATAGGATTTGGAAGAGTATTAATTATCAAAATCTTTCTTATATTTGTCACAAATGTGCATTAAATGTTCTGACTGTTGTCAGATAATTTTATATATAATATCGATGTTGTCTAAGATGAAATCTGCCACTCTTAATTTTTGTGATATATCGTACAGTTACTAATTTATAGATTTGTCACAAATGTGCATTAAATGTTTTGACTGTTGTTAGGTAATTTTATATATAATATCGATGTCATCTAATAGGAAATCTGCCACTCTTAATTTTTGTGATATATCATACAGTTATTAATTTAGTAACTTAATTATAAGATTTTAAATTAATTAGAACTTTTCAATTTTGTTTTAATTTAAATATAGATATAGAATGTATTTTATTGAATAATCATTAACATGTTGCATCATTGTTCAACTTTATATTATTGCAAATATTATAGTACAATGGTTTTAGTTGACAAATCAAATTTAGATGTTAATGACCTCTAAATCCGAAATTAAATAGTATCAGATTTAGTTGTTAATGGCTAGGAAACCCACATTCGTTTACTAGTAAACAATGCAAACATCTAAAAAATACAATGTCGCAATTAGGAGTGACTATTTCATATAAGAAATGATAATAGACACATGCAAAAATATAATGATATTTATGATAATTATAGGAGTTAGTTATTAGTGACTTCTAAACTTTAAAATGGTGGATGAGGGTCTTCACTGCTATGTTACAGTATTATAAATTACTTCAATAAAAAATATCTTTGGAAATAGCCGACAATATCCTAATACAGAGTATTACAAAGGAGACTACAAAAGTATTAACATATAATAGTAATATAAGGATATTCATCCTTTTTCTTTTTCTAAGTTTAACTCAAGTAAGGCTAACCTTTTGATTCTCTCTTGAAGGTAATCAGTAATATGAACTATACTTGCTCCAATACAGTCCTTTCTAATATATGCGTGAACTAAGTAACTAAAGCTATTTTAGTCAATATACTTTGTGTTTGATGACTGAAAGATGATTGCATTACACACATCCCACCAGTGCTTATTCCATTGCACAGATGGTTATTGTATGTAAATCCACAGGATGAAATCAAAACAGATACTGTAAAATGCCTTGTAGATTACTTACAGTTTGAATAGAAGCATACAACAGTATAACATGAAAGCATACAAGAGTATAATATTAAAGTAAAGAGAAAATTAAAAAATAAGACAGAAACTGTAATGTATTTTATTGAAAATAAGCTTGTTCCTATAATACAAAATTTTGAACTTAGATGCTTAGACAGAGATAAGAAATCAGTTTTGTAGAAATTGTATTCAACATTCAACCTTTCTCAATAAGAGATTACAATTCAAAAATATATAGTTAAAACATCTTGGAGTCCTTTTTAGAATAAGAATGCAACAAGCTTCAAATATTTTTAGCTCTAAACCTAAAAACTAGGAAAAAAAAAACAATTGAGGCTCTTAGGTGATGGAAAGACCAAAAACTTTTGGATTCATTTGATCTTCCTTAATTGATAACTGGGACCTTTTTTTGGAGATATTCTTGATAACTTCAGTGAGTTATTATGAGATATGGTGACCACCATTTCAAGCTAACCTACACCATTCTTCATAAATAGTTATCATCCCTATGCTCATAGGTCAGGTGTCAGATATATAGGTGACTTATTCATTCTTCATCAAGCATGTTGAGGTCATATTCTAAAGGCCTTTTCTTCTTGGGCTTTGTAAGAGCATCCCATGTAGCTATCTCCTCCTTTGTGGGCCATTGAAATTCTTGAATGCTCTGCAATTGTTCCTTTTTTCTCTCCCATCTTGCATTTGCAATTTGCTTGACATCTGTAATAAACTTAATGAAGTCCATTTCAGCCTTAATAGCTTCATCAAAAGTTGAATTGAAGCAGTTTATATCTAATTCATTTCTATCATGAATAAACACCTCTTTCTTAGGCAGTCGAGAATTAAATTATGATCTCCATGTATCCAAATCCTTTACTGCTCCATCTTCTGCCTTGATATGTGGGATAAACCTAATAGAATTAGGCCCAAACATTATTCACCTCACTTTAATTTGATTTTATTTACTCTTAAAAAATGATAAAGTTATTCCTATCTGATCAATCTCTTCCTTTACATGCAAAACTACCTCTGGAATATCTATCCTCAAGTGTTGTACTGCTGATAGTCTTTCAAACAATGAGGTCCTTGCTGACCATGTTCTGAAATAGGTATTCAAAATAGTAACAAAATTGTTAACCTCTACTTGCAATCTAGGTAACTTATTAGAAGAAGTGTAAACAACATCAACTTTTTCCTTGTTAAAGTAGTTCAGGAATTTTTTGGAGCTAGGAGCTTGCTTAAAGAGATCAATGCTACTTTTCTAGTTTTAATTCCTAAAGTCACAGGTGTGGATTCTTTTGAAAATTTTAGGCATGTAAGTCTTTGCAACTCTTTTTACAAGATTTTTTCAAAGGTTTTAACTAACATAATTATCAAAATTCTTTCAGAGATTATTGCACCTCAACAATCAAGATTTATCCCTGGTAGAAAAATCCTTGATTCTATCATTGTCGTGCATGAGGTGATTGTTGGAAAAATGGCCAGTGCTCCCCTAGGGATTTGTGACATGGCTTAACCACCTCCTATGTCTTCTATAGGTCTAGTGGTTGTATCAGACATTAACAGATTGATCTTTTGGTGCAACAACAACTACTACTTGTAACAAGTGGTATTAGAGCTTGGTCACAGGTTCGAATCCCCTTGGGTAATGTTGAGGGGGAGATTGTTGGAAAAATGGCCAGTGCTCCCCTAGGGATTTTTGACATGGCTTAATCACCTCCTGTGTCTTCTATAAGTCTAGTGGTTGTATCAAACATTAACAGATCAATCTTTTGGTGCAATGACAACTACTACTTGTAACAATGATCCATTCCTTAGATGAAGGAAAAAGGGAAGGATTTCTGCTCAAACTTGATCTGTCTAAGGCTTATGATAGGGTGGACTGGTTGTTCCTAGATAAAGTTCTGGAAGCTTTTGGTTTCAATGGTAAAACAAGAAAGATTATATCTCAACTAATCTCAACCCCCACTTTCGCAATGATGGTTAATGGTTCTCCCTCTGATTTCTTTAAATCTTCTAGGGGTCTTAGGAAAGGTGACCCTCTTTCACCGATCCTCTTCATAATTTTGGTTGAATGCCTGGGAAGACTTATTCATGACAAAAGGAGTAGAGGATAAATTATTGGGTTAAAACCTTCTTCCAGTTCCCTAATTTTCTCCCATCAACAATTCGTGGATGATACCATTTTAGGGGGAGAGGCTTCGGTGAAAGAAGCTAGAAACATAAAGACCATTCTCAATACCTATTCCAATGCCATGGGATAACTCATTAATTGGAGCAAGAGCTTGGTCTTCTTTATTAACACCCTTGCGGGTAGACAGAGGAAAATTGCTGGCATTTTGGGTTGTGGCATTGGATCTCTCCCTTCTACGTACTTGGGGCTTCCTCTGGGGACCAAACCTCCTGACCTCTTTTGGAACAATCTCATTGATAGATTCAATAGAAATCTGGTGGGCTAGAAAGGCATTACCCTGAGTCAGGCTGGGAAAGTGCTTCTGATCAAATCTACTTTGTAGAATTTGCCAACTTATGCTTTAAGCCTTTTCTATATACCTACCAAAGTGGCTGATACTTTGGAGTCCATTAAGAGGATTTTTCTATGGGCTGGTACTGATGGAAATAAGAAGTACCTGCTGGTGGCTCGGGAGACTATTTGTAGACCCAAAAAGTAGGGGGGGCTAGGGATAAGAAATCTGAAGTAGTTCAATAGGGCTCTGCAAGAAAAATAGATATGGAGGATTTTCAACTCCATAGGGGAATGGAGGGATATTTTGAAGGATAAATGTGCAGCCAATATTAACTTCAAATAGTTCATCAATAGGGACTATGACCCAAGGGGATCCAACATCTGGAATGGCATTCTAGAGACTAAGGGCATAGCCATTGAGAAAGTGAAATGGAAACTAGGCAATGGTGAAGATATAAATTTATGGCATGATGACTGGCTAAGACAAGGGCCCTTATGGAACATTGAGTTGTATAATATATGGGAAAACATATGTATGGAAAGATTTGGCTGTAGAGTGAGAGACTATAGGGTCAATAATGAATGGGTGAATCTGACTGAGTTGTCCCAGGAGCTAAAGCAATTGATGGACATGATTATGCATATCCCTCTGTCCCTCAACAAGGATGCTATTATTTGGGGGGAGACTAAGGATGGCAACTACACCATTGCCTCAGGTTATGAAACCATGCAAAACATTGAAACTATTCCTATTTGGGCCAAACCTTGGTATCCTGGCCTTATTCCCAAAATCAATATTTTTTTCTGGATTATGCTCCAAAACCGTATCTTGGTGGTAGACAACCTTACCAAGAGGGGGTATTTGATGCCAAATAGGTGCATTCTATGCAAAAACCATAGTGAGAGTGTGGACCATATCATTATTCATTGCCACTTCACCAGAGACATATGGTCTTATTTCCTATCTTTTTTCAAGTTGACCTGGTTTTTTCCCAATAACACTACAAATCTCTTTGAACAATGGCACCATGGAGCTATTGGGGATGTGAATAAGGGCTTATTGGAATGGAATTTTCCTCATGTCTATGGGGGAGTGTGGAAGGAGTGGAATAACATAATTTTTAGGGAGAAAGAAACTAATGCTAAAGTTATCTTCCACAAAACCCTTAACACTTTGTTAGAGAACTATACTATCAATAAAGGTTGTAACCCTCTTCTCAGCACAAGGGAAATTGATAGAAATAGGAGGGATGACTGTAGATGGACTCTCCCACCTGAGGGTTGGTGTAAAGAAAACTTTGATGGGGCTGCTAAAGGCAACCCTGGTAAGGTTGGGGTGGGTGGAATCATCAGAAATGCCCATGGAAAAGGAATTGCTGTTATTTCTTCTCCTTTGGGGTTGCAAAATAATCACTATGCAGAGGCGATTGCAACTCATCAAACCATCAAACTTGCTCAGGACATGGGAATTAGAAAACTATGGCTAGAAGGAGATTCTAAGAATATAATAGACTGTCTTAATGAGAAGAATGAGCCTACGTGGATGATTGTGAATATCATTAAAGAGTGCATTCAGATCCTTAAGTCCTTCGATAATATATATTTGTCTCATTAGTATAGGGAAGCTAATCAAGTGGCTAACAGGCTGGTCAACTGGGCAGTCAAGAATGATGAAATGAAAAGACGGACGAACGAACATAATATTCTGTTGGAAATCTTAGATTTGATAGAAAGGGAGAGGATCCTAGACAGATTGGGAAATATTAAATGTCAATTATGAAAGGTTATGTTCTATGGGATAAGTTTTGAAAAATGATGTGTAAGTACGATAGCCAAAGTATGAAACACCATTTTAAAACTCATCAACACACTTTAAGGCCTGATTTTGGGTATAAATTACATGAGGCTAAAAGAAGTTTCATGAAAACCATACATATCAATTGGAATCAGGCTTCAAAAGATATCACTACCAAGAGAAAAGCTTGCAGAGAGGATGAAAATACGGTGGGGGAAAGACACGGGAGGGAACCTGAGGATGAAGTAGATAAGTGGCATCAGCGCTCTAAGGTGTGGAGCATTTTGAAAAAAGGTGAAGTTACCATGTTCATCAATCAACTTCATGGGTGTAAACCCTTTGTTACGCGTATCATGGTTAAGAGTTGGAATGAGGGGATTGTTAAAATTAATGGGGTGGATTTCATGGTGACGGAGGAGGTTATCTCTGCGGTGATGAGCATACCCATTATTGGGAAGAAATTCTACAGAGATAGACATATTTTTGGGCAGGCTGTGATCAAATTTGCTAAGGATGTGGAGGAAAAGAAGGTGTTAGTGAAGAAAAGTACCTACTACCTCCCGAGCTCTATCAAGCCACTGTGGAGGTATGCGGCAAAGATTTCAATCCCTTTCTTCCTATATTCATCAATTAATGAGAATATCAATGACTATAGGGAGAAGCCCATTGGTAATCCTTCTTTCCATGAGGGTCTTTTGCTATTAATTTATGAATTTTTTAAGGCTAGGACAATGGGGAAAGAAATTAAGAATAGGAAGGTGGGCAAGGAGGGTAAAGGTGAATCAGATGAGTCAAGAGAAGATTATATCCCATCCGATACTGAGGACAGTCAAGAGATGCATTTGAATATGGATGAGGATGCTACCCCATAGACCAAAAAGGGGAAAAAGAAAATCAAAATGGAGAAAAAGGAGACTCCCAACCCTAAACAGAGCATTGAGATCTCATCTGATAGAGAATACAATGAGAGGGTGGAGGGCATGGATACGGAGGAAGACAATGCTGATGGGGAGGAAGATACCAATTTTAGAGAAGAGGAAAATAAGGAGAGGATGGGAGGAGAGAGAACCATTTCTATTAAGATGCCTGTCAACAAAGAGGAGGATTCCTCTGGCAAGACTTTCAGGAGGCTGAAAAGAGGGAAAGATATTGAAAAGGAATCCAAGGAGGAAAGGCAAGAAGGGAAGAAGGATAGTGATGATGAAGAGGACAATCAAGGGAGTGGGGAAGAGAATGAGCAAGGTTTTGAAGAATATAGGTCTAGCCATTACACTTGCAAGATTTTGGGCAAAGACAGGGATGTGGTTTGGAGGAATTTTGATAATGTTTCTGTGAGGATGGGTCTCAAGAGAGAGTTGATGAAAACTTTGGTTAAGGAGAATAAGGAGGGAAAAATTCAAATGGAGGAGCTTATTTATCCTGTCCTTCTTATTTTGAGAAACATCACTAAGGAGAACCCTCAGATGGATGTTATTAATAATGCAAAGAACAGTGAAATTGACAGCTACAGAACCAAAAAATGGACCTGCCATGAAATCCATGAGCTAAAATACAGAGTGGACAGATTAGAGAGGGACAATTGCAGCAATATGAACAGGAAAATAGAGGAGGAAAAGGATATGGAAAATAGAGTGGAGGAAGTGAAGAGGAGAGTTTAGAGCATTGAGGGCACCCTATAGAAAATCACAGAGCAAAGCTATAACATTCTTAAAGCTTCTAATGACAACGTAAAGGTGCTGATAAACAAAATTGAGGAACACAGGGGTAGTAAGGAGGAGGACCAATCTCCCAATAGTGGTAAAGATAAGTCTCCTGAGGAAGGATTGAGGAAGAGGACCAGATCCAGCACAAAGAAAAAGGACATCCAGGAACTTGATAAGGATCTTTCTAACCTTAAGGAGGTGGCAGGAAGAGTGTCAGAGCTGCAGATTCATGCTGTGAAAATTCTCAGAGAAATTGCTTGAGCTGTTCTCCTGGCTTTGGGACTTTCCTGGTTTTTATGTTTTGCTTCCCTGTTTTCTTTTTCTAGTTTTATCTTGCTATCTTGTGGGGGGCTGTTGTTAAGCCTGTGGCTAGTATGTTGTTGATACTTTAAATGCTTTATCTTAGATAATATTTTAGTTCTATAGGGTTTCAAGGCCCCATCAAAACCTATTTTCCATAATAAAAAAATCTACTTTTTCCTTCAAAACTTCTACTCTGTGTTGCAAAATTTTATTCAGGCCTTGAAGTACAACCTCATTCTTCTTGAAAGTGATTTTCTCTGTCACTGCAGCTTCTTATTCTCCCCCTACACTTTGGGTTTCTGATGCCATCAACTATTTAGGTGGTGGAGGGGCCATCATAGGCATGTATATTATTTTTTGAGTCAAATCCTCCACCATTTTCTTTAATGCCCTTTCTTTCATAATGTGCAACTCTCTATCTCTAACAACTGCACTATAATCTTTAAACAGATTCTCATATCTATCTAAGAGCTGCTTTGATTTGTCTTCATTTAATCTTGCAAAATGGGTGAGCACTTGAGAAATCTCAAGGTCACCAGTGTTGTGTATTGACCATATTATTTTGTCTCCCTCCATCGTCTCTTGGACATTTAAGAGAGAGGGCTTCTGTTCCTTGGGATACAGGCTCCACATAACCAATGCTTGATTTTTTGGGCTATACCCAAATCCTTTGATTATATCCCCTACTTGGGTTTCTGAAGACAAATTAATCTTTGGTTACATTCTTATTTGGTATATTATAAATGTAGAAGAAAGATCCCAACCAGGTACAAGTAACATTTTGCTTTCTTTTACTAACCTCCTAGCTTCTTCAGAAGTCATTGTTTCTGATTCACGATCATAATCCTTCAAAGCTTGAATGGCTTAGCCTTCTTCTGTTATCTGCATAGTAGAAGCAACCTATTGTTGCTTATGCCATAACAAAAAGTTTTTGAATTCATCAGTTTTTATGAATTCATCATCTTTTAAGAAAGCTTCTTGATGAAGCAATCTTTTATCTTGGCACAGAGCTAAAGGCAACTCAATTTCCTCTACTACTTCTTTTTGTTTTTTCCTCTCTTCTCTGATCTTCTTCCTCAATTGGTGATCATAGGCCCTACTACCAGTAATTAGAGTACCAACTCTATCTTTTCTCTTCTCATTAGCCCATACTTGTGAAGGCTCTCATGTTTGCATTTTTGGCCTTTTAAAGTGAGGCTCGTTGGTATCCTCAGAATTTGGAAGTTTTGTCAAATTCACAACAACATTTTCATCTTCTTCTTGCTCAGTAATAAGTATTTGTTCCATGGCAAGAAGGCTATGCATTGAGTAACCATCATCACTATCTTCTTCATATTCTAAAGAAGAATGCTTGTCATTTTCCCTCTCCTTATCATCAATTAATCCCTCCAAAGAGTTGATCAAAGCATTGAAATTTTCCATCATTTGATCTAGCCTCCACAAATAAGGCAATGTGGGGAAAAAGCCTCCAAACTAGATTCCCCTTTTCTTCAGGTGTTTTTCTAAGGACAAAAATTCCTAAAATCATTGTGCCCTTCTTTTTATCTCATCTTCGTCCAGGATATTCCTAATGAGATCCTCTTTAGGACATTGCTCATGTCTATTGCTAATTGGAATGGTGGGAGTATAAAATTTCCTTGCATTAACAATAAAATCTTCTATATCTACATAGCTACACAACACAACATTCATCTTAAAGTGGCTTAACTAGTCATTTACTTTGTTCAATGCATTCTTTCCAATTGTGAAGTTGGAAACTTTGAAGTGTCTAGGGGTAAAATTACCCTTTCTATGTGGAGCCAAGAGCTCCTTATCGGTCAACATGAGTTGCCAAATGAACTCTAGCACTGCAATCCTTGGTGGCACATAAAATGGGAGAAGATGAGGTGGCTGGGGGAAACCATAGACTCTGATTATTGTAAATGTTCTTTCATAATAAAAATCTCCCCAATTATTTTTACGAGTCCACTTCTCAACAAATTGACAAGGCCTTAATAATTGCAAAACCTTAACTGGCAGTTTGGACAAATTTAACCCTAAGCTCAACAAGATTGGTTGCACCATGCAATTGTGAAAAGCACAAAAATCACACCCGCTTGAAGTAAAATTCCATGCCTTTATCCAAAACTAGACTAGATTAGGTTGACCATTCCACATTATCTTAGGCTGAAGGTATTCTAAAGGCATGATATTGTAATTGTGATACAAAATAAGATGCATTAACAAAGAGTAATGCATAAACCTGGGAGATGGATCCTTCTTTCGAATAGACTCAAGACCTTCATGCATCCTACTTATTACATATCCTATGTAATCATAACCTCTATTTACATGAGGACTCTATAAATCCATTACCATCATTAGAATATTAAAAGAAATTCTTTGTGCACCACCATCCACCCCCAACACTCTGCACAATCCATATGCAATATACTTGATATAAAAATTCAAGTCCTTATAGTAGTATGGCATAGTCCTTGGTGTTACCGAAATGTAATTTTTGTTGGGTCTAGGTACATGATGCTGAATATCTCTTACAACTAGGCTTGACTCCCTAACGTATCTATTTTCTTGAGCTTGCAAATTGATCTCAGTAGCCATTGGGATATTTATACCAAAAGCTTGCATGAACGAATTTCTATCTAATGTCACCAGGGTTGAGTGATCATCTTTCCTTATTGTTTTTGACAAAGGGTCATATCTGTTGGCCAATTCAATTAGCAAATCTATATCTAAAAAGATGTTTGGTACTATCAACCTAGCCAATCCTAAGGTCCAAGGGTTTGATATGGGCACTGGGCTTTCAGAATTTTTATAGAAATATCTAAACAAACACATTCCAGATACATCATGTGTTTTTGCATCTCTACAAAATGCTAGATCATTAGTGAAAATTTCATCACTGAATTTTTTTTTTGTGTAGACCTGGGGAGCAGACTGAGGAATTCATCTGAATAACTCTCCTTCCCTTTATCCTTGGCTCCCTTAGTAGTAGAAGCTCCGCTCATTGTTGGCTGACTGATACTGATCAACTGTTAAAAATAATTGTAGGAATTCTGAACTCCTGAACTTTTAGAATGCTGAAAACTTAGATAATTTCACAATTTCCTCACTTTGGCTCTCTGAATGCAAGGTAAATTTAGAATGAGTAACACCTAATTTTACAATTTCCTCGCTCTTGCTCTTTCAATGCTTGGTAAATTTAGAATGATTAACAGTTAGTTGTATTTCTTCTGAAGAATTGAATGCATTAAACCATTTGATACTGAAGCTCTGTAATTCATGTCACTTCCATCATTACTTGGCATGCTCAAAACTCAATTCACTACCCAAGAGCAAAGAAAGTGACAGGTAATCTAATTTTAATTTCTAGCGACTTAGCGACTGCATACCTTGTTGTAGGCAATAAAATACTTAGCCTTTTTAAATTATTTCTAGAGATTAAGCGACTAAAGAAAGCTTGCCAAATGCTAAATGATATAATATTTTTAAAGTGATCTCGAGACTTAGCGACTGTGGGAAGAAAACAAAGGCACTGAATATTTTAGCTTCTTATGAATTTTTCTAACTATTCAGCAAATATTGTTAGATCTTAATTCTGAGACACTCAACTACTGTTAGATCTTAATGTAATGGTCTTCCTTAAGTCTCTTTATCTTTTCTTTTCATTGAGAGACTTAGCGACTACAATGACTCTCTTAATCACCAAAACTATGTTGACTTTTATAAATTTCATGGACATTACTCAATCTTTGTTATCTAGAGATTTAACAACTACAGAGTATTCTTTTAATCGTAGGAAATTTTTATACTTTTTGATGTACTTTTTTGTTGGGACTCAGTGACTATAGTCTATTCATTGTCGCTGAAAGTTTTATCATTTACTGATTTCATTTTTATTCCCTCGACTACCGTTAGATCCTAATGTAATAGTTTTCCTTAAGTCTCTTTATCTTTATTATTCACTGGGAGATTTAGCGACTCCAATGAGTCTCTTTATCGCCAATTTTTTGTTGAATTTTCAAATTTTCATTGAGATTACCCATTCTTCATAATCTAGAGATTTCACGACAATAGAGTATTATCTTAATTGCAGCAAATTTTAATAGACTTTAATTTCTTCTCAATCAACGTAGTCATGGTATATCCCAATGTCAATCTTGAATTTGATCTTTTTAGGAGATTTAGCGACTATTTGAAAATAAAGATGCTTCATTTCATTTGGTGACTTCATGACTATAGTTATATTAGAGTCGTTGAAAGTTTTATTATATATCCATTTTGCCTAGAGATTACCCAAGCGAGGATAGAATGGCTTAAGAGATTAGGCGACTATACTTCTATTTAAGAAAATATTCATTATAGTCGCTAGATCTCATAAATTACTAAAACCTATTTGCACACTTTCTGACTAAAGGCATTCTGGTAAGTCACTTAGAGAGCATAGTTAACAAATTTTAAAAACAAGAACCCTCCTGAGAACTGAAAATAATTAATTTCGGATTTAGTAGTCATCAACAACTAAATCTAATATGTCAACAAAAACCATTTAATGGGTGACTATACCCTTTTCTCATGATCTCTGAATGAAAATTCTAAACACCAAGAATTTGGGAGAATGCGCAACTAAGACATTCTCCCATTCTCGAGATGTTTGAGACCTAGATTGAATTCAGAGATTTCAAGACACAGTAAATGGGCAACTTTGATGCAACATGTTAATGACTATTCAATAAAATACATTCTATATCTATATTTAATTACCTATATCGATATTATATATATCTATATCGATATTATATATAAAATTACCTGACAATAGTCAGAATATTTAATGCACATCCATGACAAATATAAGAAAGATTTGTTAATTAATACTCTTCGAAATCGTATACAAAGTCTAGTATTTGTATTCAATGCAAGGTTTTCGATCATTGGATTTATATGCCAGTAACTACTAAATCCGACATTGTACCGAGTACTTTTATAATTTTGAGGTGACGGTTCATATTAAATCTCTTAATCTCTGAATTATAGAGTTGAGATAATCCTTATTAAATATTTAACTGACATCAGTAAGATCTTGACTTTCAAATGGCACAATCAACGTAGTTGCAGTATCTCCCAATGGTAATCTTCAATTTGATCTTTTTAGGAGATTTAGTGACTATTGGAAAATCAAGATGCTTTATTTCATTTGGAGACTTCACGACTATAGTTATATCATAGTCACTTACAATTTTCTTATATATCCATTTTGTCTAGAGATTACCCAAGCGAGGTTAGAATGGTTAAAGAGATTAGGTGACTATAGTTATATTTAAGAAAATATTCATTATAGTCGCTAGATCTCATAAATTACTAAAACCTATTTGCACACTTTCTGACTAAACGCATTCTGATAAGTCGCTTGTAGAGCATAGTCAACAAATTTTTAAAAACAAGAACCCTGTCAAGAACTGAAAATAATTAATTTCGGATCTACTAGTCATGAACAACCAAATCTGATAGGTCAACAAAAACCATTTAATGGGCGAGTGTACCTTTTTCTCATGATCTCCAAATGAAACTTCTAACTGCCAAGAATTTTGGAGAATGTATGACTAAGGCATTTTCCCATTCTCGAGATGTTTGGGACTTAATCGATTGAATTGGGAGATTTTGAGACCAAGGATATCTCCAGTTCTCCAAATTTGTTCTCTAACCACCAAACTATTTAGAGATTCAATGACTAAGCTCATTTCCAGATCTCTAAATTTGTCCTTAACCGTGATGTTCATCTAGTGCACACACAACCAGCCACCACATGTTATTCTCTATGCGTGTCATGTCGCCAACTTCCTGCAAAATATAATAATCTAATGCCAATTGGCTAAATGGTCGTTTGAAGAGGAACACAGATAACATCATCGGATTTATTTGTTACTCATTGCTAATTCTGACATTGCATTTTTAGGTGTTTGCGTTGTTGACTAGTAAATGAAAGCGGGTTTCGAAGATACTATTTAATTATGAACTTTGAGGTCATTAACATCTAAATCTGATATGTCAACTAAAGGCATTGTACTATAATATTTGCAATAATATAAAATTGAACAATGATGCAATATGTTAATGATTATTCGATAAAATACATACTAATTTTGGATTTAGTAGTCATGAACAGCTAAATTTGATATGTCAATGAAAACCATTTAATGGGTGATGGTACCCTTTTCTCATGATCTCCAAATGAAACTTCTAACTGCCAAGAATTTGGGAGAATGCGCGAATAAGGCATTTTCCAATTCTTAAGATGTTTGGGACTTAATCGATTGAATTGGGAGATTTTGAGACCAAGGTTATCTCCAGTTCTCTAACTGCCAGACTATTACGAGATTCAGTGACTAAGCTCATCTCCACATCTCTAAATTTGTCCTTCATCACCAAGTTCAGCTAAATCTGATATTTTGGATTTAGTAGTCATGAACAGCTAAATCCAATATGTCAACAAAAACCATTTAATGGGTGACTGTACCCTTTTGTCATGATCTCTGAATGAAACTTCTAACTGCCAAGAATTTGGGAGAATGCGTGACTAAGGCATTTTCCCATTCTCGAGATGTTTGGGACTTAACCGATTGAATTGGGAGATTTCGAGACCAAGGTTATCTCTAGTTGTCCAAATTGGTTCTCTAACTGCTAGAATATTATGAGATTTGGTGACTAAGCTCATCTCCACATCTCTAAATTTGTCCTTCATTGCCAAGTTCAGCTAGCGGACACACGACAGAACACCGGTGTTCAACTCTATCCTGTCATCTCGCCAACTTCTTACAAAACATAATAATCTAATGCCACATCGGTAAATGGGCGACTGGTCAAAACCCACTCGAAGTGCCACTGCCTCGTACTTCTCTCACTTCTAATGAATTTGTCAGCCGTATAGAAAGTAAAATGGATGGAAGTACCACTTCTGATAGGTGAACAAAAACCATTTAATGGGTGAGTGTACCCTTTTCTCATGATCTCTGAATGAAACTTCTAACTGCCAAGAATTTGGGAGAATGCGCGACTAAGGCATTTTCCCATTCTCGAGATGTTTGGGACTTAATCGATTGAATTGGAAGATTTCGAGACCAAGGTTATCTCCATTTCTCCAAATTTGTTCTCTAACTGTCAGACTATTTGGAGATTCGATGGCTAAGCTCATCTCCAGATCTCTAAATTTGTCCTTAATCGTGGTGTTCGTCTAGCGCACACGCGACCGACCACCACATGTTATTCTTTGTGCTTGTCATGTCACCAACTTCCTACAAAATATAATAATATAATTCCAATCGGTTAAATGGTCATTTGAAGAGGAACATAGATAACATCATCAAATTTATATGTTACTCATTGCTAATTCTCACATTGTGTATTTAGGTGTTTGCGTTGTTGACTAGTAAATGAAAGCGGGTTTCAAAGATACTAATTACTAAATCCAATACTATTTAATTATGAATTTTGAGGTCATTAACATCTAAATCCGATATGTCAACTAAAAGAATTATATTATAATATTTGCAATAATATAAAGTTGAACAATGATGCAATATGTTAATGATTATTCGATAAAATACATTCTATTTTCGGATTTAGTAGTCATGAACAGCTAAATCTGATATGTCAACGAAAACCATTTAATGGGTGACTGTACCATTTTCTCATGATCTCTGAATGAAAATGGATATATACAAAAATTGTAAGAGACTATGATATAACTATAGTCGTGAAGTCTCCAAATGAAATAAAGCATCTCGATTTTCCAATAGTCACTAAATCTCCTAAAAAGATCAAATTAAAGATTGCCATTGGGAGATACTGTGACTATGTTGATTGTGTCGTTTGAAAGCCAAGATCTTACTGATGTCAATTAAATATTTAATAAGGATTATCTCAACTCTATAATTCAGAGATTAAGAGATTTAATATGAACCATCACCTCAAAATTATAAAGGTACTCAGTGCAATGTCAAATTTAGTAGTTACTGGCATATAAATCTGATGATCAAAAACCTTGCATTAAATACAAATATTAGACTTTGTATACAATTTGGAAGAGTATTAATTAACAAAATCTTTCTTATATTTGTTACGGATGTGCATTAAATGTTTTGACCATTGTCAGGTAATTTTATATATAATATCGATATAGATATATATAATATCGACATAGGTAATTAAATATAGATGTAGAATGTATTTTATTGAATAATCATTAACATGTTGCATCAAAGTCGCCCATTTATTATTGTCTCAAAATCTCCAAATTCAATCGATTAAGTCCCAAACATCTTGAGAATGAGAGAATGCCTTAGTTGCGCATTCTCCCAAATTCTTGGTGGTTAGAATTTTCATTCGAAGATCATGAGAAAAGGGTACAGTCACCCATTAAATGGTTTTTGTTGACATATCGGATTTAGCTGTTGATGACTACTAAATCTGAAATTAATTATTTTTAGTTCTCGGGAGGGTTATTGTTTTTAAAAATCTATTAACTATGCTCTATAAGCAACTTACCGGAATGCCTTTAGTCAAAAAGTGTGCAAATAGGTTTTAGTAATTTATGAGATCCAATGACTATAATGAATATTTTCTTAAACAGAACTATAGTCGCCCAATCTCTTTATCCATTCTATCCTCGCTTGGGAAATCTCTAGACAAAATGGATATATAAGAAAACTTTAAGCGACTATGATATAACTATAGTTTTGAAGTCACCAAATGAAATAAAGCATCTTTATTTTCCAATATTTTGATATGGGCACCAAGATTTCATAATTTTAATAGAAATATCTAAACATTTCAATCGTCTTGCATGTGTACGACATGCTCGACGGTCGTCGATCGGTTTAAATCTGTCCTTGTTATCTCACTAGCTTCCTATAAAATATAATAATCTAATGCCACACCGGTGAATGGGCGACTGGTCAAAACCCACTCGAAGTGCCACTGCCTCATACTTCTCTCACTTCTGACGAATTTGTCAGCCCTACAGAAAGTAAAATGGATGAAAGTACCACTTCCGATGAATTCGTCAGCCTTGCAGAAAGTAAAATAGACAGAAATGAAGAAATAAGCAACTCGTGTCTCGTAAACTGTGAACCTAACTTTGGTTGCTAGTGAGTTAATTCATAGCTTTGCAATCACTTAACACTGCAAAAATTTTACAATTTCAGGTTTTTTGAAACACCGCGGATGATTTAGATCATTTTAATCATCTTGCATGCTTATGACATGCTTAACGGTCATCGATCAGTTTTACCCAGGCCGATGCATTGCATATAAGAAACGCCTTCGGTGTAATAATGTCTTACTTTTCTATTATTTTCAGTCACACATTACATACTAGCAGTTGCACAATTTTTTACGTGCAACAGTCTGCCGATAGATTTTAGTTTTTTTAAAAATTAAATGATGAAATTTTGAAATGAAAAACTTATTTGATTAAATAGAACCCAATTAAATATAACCAAGTAGTATGATCTGGCGAAAACAACACTTCATTTTAAAATAAAAATAAGATATAAACATGACAATTTTTGTTTTTAAATTGAAATATATTATATATTTAAAATATAATTTTTTTAAAAAACTAATGTATGTATCATTAACAATCAAAATTTAAGAATCAAAATATAATATAATATATTATATTATAACTTATCACTGGTAGTATATATAGTTAATATCTATAGAGTTATAGTTAATATCTATAGGTTATAGTTAATATCTATAGAGGTTTGTTTCAGAATAAATTATGAAAATAAGAGGAATTGTAAAAATTTTACATCCAAAAGATAACTCTTAAATATTTTCAGAACACTCAATGTGGTGGAAATAGAATTGAAAAAGATACAACTATCAATAGCAAACTCAAAGAACAAAGAACAAGCCTAAAGAATAATGAGAAAGAGAGGATGTTTAATAAATTACACAACTATCAATAGCAAACTCAAAATCTTCTCAAAATTTGATAAGCCTACTAATATAACGAGTTCATTGCTACATATATGATCTAATGAAGTTAGGAATTTTGTGATAGAAAATCTTGATTGCAGAATAGTTGAGATGACAAGTGTGGTGCCTACATAATATAACAAGTTCATTGCTATGATCTAATGAAGTTAAGAATTTTGTGATGGAAAATTTTAATTGCAGAATGGTTGAGATGACAAGTGTGGCATATTTTATATTCTATTAATGGCTATTTTAATTGCCTAAGTTCGTATTGTTTTGTTTTCTGTTGTATAAAAAAGGGCAAGAGGGAAAATAAAAAAATGACTAACCAACCAATAGCCTGTTCTTTCAGGCTATTTGAATCACTCGATTGGACATTTCGTATAATCTAAAAACAAATCACTAGGCTGTAAACATAGAGAAACTTGAAGGAGATATGTAGACAAAAAAATGAAAGCATGAAGTAACAGAGAACTATTAAGACTTGATTTCTCAAGCAAATGAAACACTTTGAAAAGAAGAAGAACATAGTCTTAATGAACAGAAACACAATAAACGCACAACCTTTGGTATCTAGCTTTTAAGCTAAATACAAAATTTTAAATTTTGATTCCTAGTTTTTAAATCGTCAACCATTGATGCCTTTTGGCAGAGAAAACTGTACATTTCTAAATTATAGCAATGCTGCTTCTTTAGACTTTGTTAGTCAATTTGAAGCCATGTTGTCATCTTGCAACTTTGCAATCTGCCAAGAATATAAAACATCAAAGGTAGTAGAGGACCAAAGTCACGCAGTTGACAATAATTACAAAAAAAGAACTAAAACCAAAAATATTAAGGAGTTAATCATATACCTCTTGGCGTGCAAGTTTCAGTTGTGCTTCAAGAGGAGCAACAATTTCTTCAGTAGGTGGCATATCTTCATTACTTTTGAGCAGGATGATCTCTTCGAAGACAATTAGAACATTAAAAAACCTTATTCCCCGTTGAAGAATTTTTCTACCTTCTAGAATTCTAGAGCTTGAATTCATGAATTCTAATGACCATGGATTATCATTTGAGCCAGTAAATTTTCCAACTCAAAATCAGATTTATGTAACACACTGACTCCAATCAAGCAATACCATAAAATCAAAGTCAAGAATAATATCCTATGAATTGAGGATTTTGTATCCAGAATCAAGGATATCATATATTGACATCAAAGTACAAAGAAAATAGTGCAAAATCTCTACTAAATAAAAATAATAATTTAAAATAAGCCATTTTCCTTGTTGTGGAATTTTTGTACAGCCCCAGCTTTGAACTCAAGGATCCTAATAAATGTGGATAAATAATTAAACCATGAACCTTGTCAAATCAATAATTAAAAACCAAAATAAAGGAATGCATGTCAAAATCAACTATCAAGCATATTGTTTCTTGAAATATCAGCACACCAAAGTTCTGTAAAATCTCAACTAAAAACAACCAAAATAATAGAAATACCCATTTCTTGCTAGAGAGGTTTTCTACAGCCTCATATTAAACCTGGGTATCTTAGTTTAAGTGGGATAGCTTTCAACACACCAAACTAAACCAAGCAGAACATGAGCTTTAAACTTAGACAAAGAATCTCTCAAAATTCAAGCTTAAACTCAGACAATATTTTACATCTTTTGGTAGACAAACAACATAAGCAGACCTATCAATAAATAGCAGAGTCTAACATTCAACATAAGCAGAGGTATCATGATTACAACCAATTAATTTGGGCCTCCACTAGAATTATAAATAAACAAGTAAAGTCAACTGTCAAACTTAGGCTGGAGCATGTGGGCACTAGATGTTGATTTAACAATAAAATGAAATGGAAAGAAAAAAAGTTATATAGGGAGCACTTTATCTGTACCTGCTGTAACAGAAGTGCACCAATCCACAAAAATGAAGAATAACAAAATTCAATCGGATATCAACAATGGAAGATGCAGATGGCTTGCCAAATCCTATCATGAAGGCGGCAGATGTTTCTGGATCTCTCATAAAATCTTCCATTAATCGGAGTTTACATTGAGATCGTGGAAATTGGGCATCTTTCATTTGTAAATATTCTGTAACTGGTAAACTTTCACAATTGCAAATTAAACCCATTTTTAAACAATGTTCTACTCAATTAATTGATGATTTGAAGTAGTGAAAGTAAAACAGGATAACTATGGGATAAGTTTGTTAAAATTTTAAGGAGCTGAAGTTAGTGTTCTATAATTGAAGATTCATGCATTTGTAATGGTACCCAACAGGAAACTTTGATCTCATAAACCGTTTCTAGCAGTTTGTAATGCTAGCCAAGTAGTTAAAAGGTTTTTTTTGCAGCAGAAATTCCTAGTGAGGGACTGGAAACTTTGGCAAATCATATCCCCCAATTTTCATTCGTAGCAGATACAAATATTGAATAAAAATTTCATTATGAAAGAAAATGCTGGAATGAATCAAAGACTTGAAAAGAAATAAAGTTTATCAAACAAAAATATTTCAACAACAAAGTCAACTATCACTTTTGATTTTCAAACATGCATATTGCTTACTCTTTTCTTTCACCAATCTTGGTTTTAAACTCTAGAGACTACTAGCAAAAATGATATACATGAAATCAACTGTTAGCCTCCAAACATTCAAATCTCATCTAAATCCATTAAAAAATGAACAGAAGAACAATAACACTCATTTGGTGAATTCCAAGAAATAATTTACAGTCTTCTCAAGCCTCTAGCCTCCATATCCTGCAGCCCAAGGTGGAAGAGAGTGATGGAACAATGTTAAAATCACGCACATGTCATAGGAAAGAACTCTTTCTATAATCCATTTATACCGTTTCAAGGCATCCTAGTTCACTTGCAACAATTTGGAAGCTTTTCATGTCAAAATTGCTTATTACGCACAATCTGAGGTAGCCATAAGCATGCCTATTCAAAACTCAAAGATAATCCTAAAGTAAAGAAAACAATGGTTAACCCATGAATTGAGAGACGTTGGTATGTCCTGGTCGTTGTAATTGTTTGCACCGGAGAGAATTTATTTTACTAAAAGAATGCCTCGATTTCTCCACATTGTTATCCCCTCCTCTATGCATGTTATTTTATGTCTTTAGCTCTCTTTTCTTCTCTTAGTTAATTCTAATGTGTATCAGACATTCAACAAACTTATCCTACAATAAGAGAAAAGGACCCTATCCAATATCATCTATTTACCCTTGCAGTGCATTTATGGACTGTGAATGTATGCAGTAAACTGACACTTTGGTATTTAAAAACACGACCACCATCTGCCCAATGAAGGTCCAATTGAATCTTGTAATTTACGTCCGACCTATTTTTCAATGCTGTCAATGGGCTCCAAAGGCATAATCCTAGTCCAATCCACTCCCATCCGGAAAACAGTTACTCTTGTATCTTTCGCGAGCTGGAGTTCTGTTACTCCTGGTTCACACCAGGAGCACAACCGTTCTTCCCTATTAAATCACAAACATTTTAATTTTTATATAATTGGTGTTTCCAGTGCATTATTAAGTGATAATATTTCAGAACCAGATATGCTAATCTCGAGTCAATCTTAGTAACACTTTAAGTGTCCTGCAAACCAGGGGCACAATTATTCTTCTATTTAATGATTAAAACCTCAATTTTTCTAGTGCATCATTGCATAACCCATATTTCATGAATGGTGATTCAGAAGATCCTTAATTTGGGTTAAAGTGCCCGAAGTTAGAGGGAGATGCCACAAAGTTTCTCCTCATTCCAGAGAACTGAAAGTTTGACTACTACTTACGGATGACAAACATTGTGCTAAGCAGCAACATTATGGTTTTCCTCCTCTTCTTTAGATAATTTGTTAATGTTTCTCATCCGGCTTCCATGCCCACTTTCAAAAGCTTCTTCCTTTTGTCGGAAGCGTCGAGTTGCAACGTTGATTCTTCAACACGGTCAACTTGCTCTGTAGAAAATTGTGGGTTCGAATTCTGGTTCTTGTTCTCAGCAAATTCAAGCCAGACATCATCCAGATTGTCTTCAACATGAGCAAGGGCAGTTGCCAAGACAAAGAAGAAGCCCCAATCTACTTTTGCAATGCAACAAAAGACACATCATCCATCGGATTAAAGAGTTGGAATAAAGCAGGCACACAACCAAGATGACAAAATTCTAGTAGAAAATGGGCTTTCCTTGGGTGGTTATCTGCTGCTAAACGTTGCTAATGAAGGAAAGGACAAGGTACACCATTTTTAATTTGAGGAGCATGGTATTGAGAACTGGACTAAAATATGGAAAAACATAGCCACAAGTTCGAGTGTCGATATTTGCAATTCCACACAAATCATTGACTAAAGAGAAAAGATCACACAAAGTATGGCATCTTTTGTGAGGAACTGTTTTTGGGGGCTTATAGATCAGTTTAGAAAAAGAAAAAAATGTAAACAATATACAAAATTGTACAGGAAGGCTTGGCACCTGATAACGAAATACATGTAATTCTTACGAACCTTAGACAACCAGGCTGTAAAGTAGAGCACGAATATGCTTTTAACACTGTTTAATATGCTTCCTATTTGCCTTTTTTGTCATTCGAGAAACTAATAAAGCTAAATCCAAGATAGATAGCCTTAATCTTTTATCAACCAACAAAAAATTTCCTTCATGTCTTGTGTAGTCTTTCGTATGATCCATTTCAATCTAATAATGCCATGCTCCATTAAGGATAACACTCTCCTCTTTGCAGAAATAGGTAAGGAAGCTAAAGATGAGGTATATCTATCCAAACCATAAAAGGAAGAAAAGTTTTTAGTCCATTCTCCTTTTCATGGTTTCAACACAGATGTCCCACCCTTATTTTGTCTCACTATTTTCATAAAGAAGGGAGTACTGGGAGAAATAGGTTGATCATTTACTTTCTTAAAGAAGATTTTTACCCATATCTAAATAATCTTTACCAGTAGAACATGATGCAATGCATACCTATAATTTGGTAGGTCCTTTTGATAAATGCATCTTATAGCCACATCATTCGAAGAATGTGTCTTCTCGCATTGTAACAACCCTTCTCTTAGTTCTCTACTTAATGACGTTCATAAAGTTCATAAATTTTCGTATATTTATAAAATAATATTATTGACAAACATTTGATCATTTATTATTTGACACATTAAATAATTATTAATAATATACAATATAAATATATTACAAGACTACAATAAAACCCAAACCAACTCAATTTATAATAAAATCTAACCTAGCTCATTACGTCTACTACAATATGTATACTAGCTTTTATATATATATATATATATATATATATATATATATATATAAAATTCGCCGAGAGTAATCCTTCTGAGGTGCATATTGCACCTTGTAATTTGAAGAGAATAGGCGCCTCGAGAAGGATTACTCTCGGTGTATTATATATATATAAATATATATAAGCTACTAGCAGTCGTAGCACAACATGGAAGACATTTTATGATATTTAATCTTTAAATATATGGCGTTAAGGCTTACTGTTATAGTTAGTGTTAAGGTTATGGTTAGTACTACTATTATGATTAATGTTAGTGCTAGGGTTATGGTTAAGGTTAGTGTTAGGGTAACAATTAGGTTCAATGTTGTAAAATCAAATAAAAATTAGTAGTAGTAGGGTTACGGTTAAAATTTATTAAAATGATTAGAATTAGGTTTAGAGTTAGGGTTAGTCTTAAGTTTATTGTTAGGGTTAGGGTTAGGGTTAGTATCACATTTAACCATACCATTTCACCTAGGGTCAATGGTAGTGACATGGTTACAATTAATTTGAATGGTTTAAAGTTATGAGTAGTATAATATTAATGATGACAATTAGAGTTAGGTTAGGGTTAGGGTGAGGGTGAGGGTGAGGGTGAGGGGTCAAGATTAGGGTTAGGGGTAGGATGAGATTAAGGATGTGGTTAGGGATAGGATGTTAGGTTTATAGCTAGGATTAGTATCATATTTAGTGTAACATTAAGGTTTAAGATTAGGGTAAGGGTTTAGGGTTACTAATATGGTCAGGGAACTATAATAGTATTACTGATGGGATGTAGAGTGTTGAGTTTGAATTAGTATTAAAGGGTTAGAATATAGGTTAAGATTAGTATGACAAATAGGCTCAATGGTCAAATTAGGTTTGGTGTTAAGGTGTAATGTTTAGAGTTATTAATAGTAATGTGTTAAGGTCTAGGGTGTCGTTAGGATTAGGATGTAGGTTTTAGACTTAGGAATAGTATCATAGGTAGTCTTACATGTAGGGTTAGGGTTGGGGTTCATATTAGACTCTTCTTAATAGGGTAATGTTACACAAAAGGTTAGGGTTAGGGTTAGTTTGAGGATGTTGTGTGTAGTGTTAGGATATATAATTTATAGTTAGGGTTAAATAATACATATTGCTAGCTATAGGGTTAATATTAGGGCTTGTGTGAGAGTAATATTATGGATGTAGTTAGCGATGGGATGTAGGTTTTAGAGTTAGGATTAGTATCATACTTGGTAATATAGTTTAGGATCTTGTTTAGGATTATGGTTTAATGTTTGGGTTGGGATACAAACTGTGGTTTAGCATTTATGATTATGATTATATTTAGCCTGGTAATGGTGTACATCATGGTTAGTACTATGGTTAGCATTAGTATTTTGATTAGGGTCAAGGCTTAGTGTTAGGGTTAAAGTTAGGATTAAGGATAGGATTTATGATTAGGATTATGGTTAGGGTTAGTTTTTACATCATGGTTACTATTATCATTAGGGTTAGACTCTTCTCGATAGGGTAATGTTACATGAAGGGTTAGGGTTAGGGTTAGTTTGAGGTTATGTGTAGTGTTAGGATGTATAATTTATAGTCAGGGTTAAATCATACATATTGTTAGCTATAGGGTTAATATTAGGGCTTGTGTGAGAGTAAGATTATGGATGTAGTTAGCGATGGGATGTAGGATTTAGATTTAGGATTAGTATCATACTTGGTAATATAGTTTAGAATCTTGTTTAGGATTATGGTTAATGTTTGGGTTGGGATACAGATTGTGGTTTAGCATTTATGGTTATGATTATATTTAGGGTAAGGGTGTACATCATGGCTAGTGCGATGGTTAGCATTAGTATTTTGATTAGGGTCAAGGCTTAGTGTTAGGGTTAAAGTTAGGATTAAGGATAGGGTTTATGATTAGGATTATGGTCAGGGTTAGTTTTTACATCATGGTTAGTATTATCATTAGGGTTAAGCTCAAGGTTTAAGATTCATATCATGATTTTAATTATAGTTAGGGTTAAGAGTTTAAATAGGGCTAGGGTTGGATAAGAGTTTAGGTTTACACCATGGTTAGGGATAGAGTTAGGTTTAGCATTTGGCTTATGATCTTGTTTAGGATTATGGTTTAGTGTTTGGGTTAGGATAATGATTAGGGTTTATAATTTAGGGTAAGGGTGTACATCATGGTCAATACTATAGTTAGCATTAGTATTTTGAATAGGGCCAATGCTTAGGATTAGGGTTGAAGTTAAGATTAAAGATATGGTTTAGGATTAGGATTGTGGTTAGGGTTAGTGTTTACATCATGGTTAGTATTATCATTAGGGTCAGACTCAAGGTTTAGCATTTATATCATAGTTAGTGCTAGGGCTAGATATAGAAATAGGATTAGGCATAGTGTTATGATTGCAAATAGAATAAGAGTTAGGGGTTTCCTTAAGATTATGGTTAAGGTTATTATTAGGATTATATTAGTATTAGAGGTAAATTTAGGGTTATGATTAATGTTAGATATAGAAATATAGTTAGACATAGGGTTATTATTGAAAATAGAATAAGTGATAGGGTTGGCTATAATATTATTGTTTGGGTTACTATTAGACTTAATATTATAGTTAGGGCTCGATTGAGAAATATGATTAGGCATAAGGTTATCATTTTGAATAAAATAAGAGTTAGTGTTGGCTATAAGATTATGGTTAGGGTTTCTATTAGGGTTAGGATTAGGTTTTTTGGTTATCGTTAGGATTAGGTTAGAGTTAGAGTTTATATCATGGTTGTGGTTAGGGTTATGGGTTGAGATATGGTTATGATTATGGTTAGGGTCAAGGTTAGAATTATAGTTAGGCTTTACATCATAGTTATATATGGCTACTAATTAGGGTTAGGGTTAGTTTTAGGATTTGGATTATTTCTAGGTTTTATTCTTAGGATTATGGTGAAGTTGAGAATTAGGTTTAGGTTTTACATCATGGTTAGGTTTAGGTTAATTGTTAGGATTGTGTTTAGGGTTTGGGTTATGGTCAATTTTCTATTAAATTTATGGTTGGGGTTATGATTTGGTCTAACATTTAGATTAGGGTTAGGGATAAAAATAGGGTTACAGTTTAGATTAAACTTAAGATTAATTTAGAATTATGGTCAGGGTTTGGTTGAGTGTTAAAATTTGGTTTAGAAAGATTCTTAAGGATTGAGATAGAAATAGGGTTAGGATTATAGGATAGATTGTAAAAATGGGGTAAAGGATATGTTGAAGGTTTGAGATAGAAATTAGGTTAGGAAACTTAGGGTTACAGATATAATTATAGTTGGATTTATCTTTATTGAATAACCTTGACCTAAATTTAAATCGTAATATATTTGGAATGTAACTAAGAATTTTGACCTAAATTTAAACCGTAATAAATTTATTGAAGAACCTTGACCTAAATTTAAACCGTAATAAATTTAAACCCTAATCCTAACTCTATTCCTAATTATGATTAATCTCTAACCCTAATTAAATCTTTATGCTAGTCATAGCTATTATTAAATACTTTATCTTAGTATTTTTATAAAGTATTTTGAAATTTCTATTTTTTATTTTATGCATTTATATAAATTATATAATTAATTAACTAATTATTTAATTCAAATTAAACATATATTATGTAGGCATTAGTAGAACATTTAATATTCTTTTAGATATGGAATTGAAAAAAAATTAATGTAGATATGTAAGCAATATTTCTATTCTAGGTTTCATTTTTGCATGCAAAGCAATTCAAATTCTAAAATTTCAAAACTAAAATCTAGCTATAAGTAGAACCTTTCTAATTTTTTTCTAATATATATAAGCAACATTTCTATTGTATTTTCTCTTTTTGCATTCAAATTATTTGAAGTTTAAAAATTAAATTCTATTGTTTACTTTTTAAATGAAGCTTCAACAATTTGAAGAAAAAAATAAATTTAAAATGAATCTTTAACATTTTTCTTGTAAATAGAAACATTATTGATTTAATTAGATATAAATGTTAAACCATAATTACATATGGGAAATACTCTCATAATTTATTTTTAAAAAACTCTTTCTTTTTTCAATATTATATATGTTTCTATTATATTAGTTGTTGATTTACTTTTTCAACATTTCATCTCAAAATAGTTTGTAAAAGATTTTTCTATGTTAAACTCTTAAAAAATAGAAGTTTACTTTTATTTATTATCTTTTCTTCTAATTTTAATTTATTATTATTATTATTATTTTATCGGTAAAAGGCCGAAGCCCTATAAAGTTTTTTATTAATATAAAATTATTTTTACATGTGACCCCACTCGCTGCAGGTGCTGGTAGGAAAGAGCGGGGTTGAGAAAACCTCCAACCTTGCCTGGGACCATAGGTCCTGTACTTATACAAAATTTACAAGGGCATACGCATGACTCAACAATTGTCAAGATTTATTTAAATACATAGTTCCCGCGGGCATTCCCACATCTCTAAAACAATCGGTAATTATCTAGAAATACAAACTTTCAGTGGGCATACCCACTGGTCGATAATATCAAGGTTTTAATGATACATCTATTACATTGCTATTTTTAAGGATACAACTTTATGTTTCATACAATTAGGTTGATATTTTTTTAGATATCTGTTCTAGAATCTTCGGTGACAGAGTGATTTAGGTGCTTGCTTGATAATATCCTCTTGAAAACCACAGCAGAAATCTTCCATATCATGTAGTTAAGGGCTTACATTATAATTAAGATTGAACAAAAGAAAGAGATCCAAAATTTAAAAAAA
Organism: Chamaecyparis obtusa; assembly: GCA_027943335.1. Taxonomy (NCBI): domain Eukaryota; kingdom Viridiplantae; phylum Streptophyta; class Pinopsida; order Cupressales; family Cupressaceae; genus Chamaecyparis; species Chamaecyparis obtusa. The sequence goes on along the minus strand of BSBK01004010.1, from coordinate 707,454 downwards.
TAATATTATTACCTTCTTCCAAAGTTGTATTTTTAAGATACCTGTCTCGCTGAATGGGATATAATTTCTTAACCAACCCAATCATGCATCGATATGCTAAAGATCTTTACCAACATTTAAGATTTACAAGGCCTGTGATAAATCCAAAAAGCCAAGACAAATCTGAAGGAGGAGGGCGAATACTAAAAGTTGCTATCTGTGCCAGAAGGATTAAAAAGATGGGGGGAACTAAAGCAATAAAGTAGGAAATATCTATAAAGAAAAAGGGAAGCTTAGAGGCTGATTTATAAGCGACATTGAGTTTTAAAAGAAGGATCAATGTGAAAGGTTGATAGAGGCTAAAGATTAAAGGCTGTTACTAAATATTAAAGAGTACTAACAATTAATAAGATGCTAAAAAAAAGGCTCGGTTATACCAATTAGGTATATAGCCCCTATTATTTTACTCTATATTATTATTCTACATACCATGTATTGGTTGAATAAGATTAATTAAATCGTTGCTATATTTTCATGCACATTAATATTGATAATGTTTGGTGTTAAGTTTATACATTTTGATTCATTATAAAAACTCCATTTGCGCCTTGGTTTGCTAATAGATCTGCCTCTACATTCCCTTCCCTATATGTATGTCTGATTTTGAATTTGGGTATACTTTCTAGAATTTGATTTATTTCCTCTATTTTTGAATTAAGGGCCCAGTTAGGTGTTTTCTTAGATCGAATAGCATTGATAACAACTTGTGAATCTCCTTCTATTACTACTTTAGGTAAGTTCATATTCTTACACATTCTTAAACTTTCTAATGCAGCCTTACATTCTGCCATATTGTTCGTGGTAGGATTAATAGGCATAGAAAGTTTGGCAATGACCTCAGCCTTCCAATTTCTAATTAAGCCCCCAATACCTACTACCCCAGGATTCCCTCTAGACGCTCCATCAAAGTTAAGTTTGTACCAACCCTCCTTAGGAGGAGACCATTTGCACGAGGCTCTATCTACCTTTGTTTTTGGTCCCCCCTTGCCATATAAAGGTGGTGTATCTAGTTTTGGCCACTTGGTCCTGATTTTGTTGTCCCATTTTTTGAAGGATTCCTCATAGCTTAGACAATCTCTAAGTTTACTATTAATAATCTCCACAATTGAAGTTTCTATTTTATTGGTGATTGTTTCCCATGATAATTTTTGACCTGTGAAGATCCTTCTATTACGTTCCTTCCAGATTTCCCAAACTAAAATTGATGGGGATATAGTCCAAATATCTTTGTATAAGTTATCTTTGTAAAGAGATGGCCAAGCTTTGAGTGCGCTTAACAGATCTGGTTGGAGAGCAGATTTCCACCCTAGACAATGGTGTAACCAATTCCAGTAGTTTTGGGAAAATGTACAATTCAGAAGGATGTGGTTAACATCCTCCAAGTGATTCTCACACAAGGGACATCTAGATGGCCCCTCAAAACCCAATTTATTAAATCTATCTGCTGTTAGAATTTTCTTCTACATCGAAGCCCATAAAAACATGCCCGCTTTAGGAAGAAAATATTTATTCCAGCAAAGGTTCAGAGGTATATCTATGTTATCCATATTCTGATCTTGAATGATAGACTTGTATCCCTCCTTAACTGAGTAAATACCATTGGTTGCTCCAGCCTAGATTAATCTATCCAATCTGGTTTTGTGAGCTATCTCTCTATCCTTCAACACAGCTTTGAGCTTATGTTTCTCCTGGCAATCCAAGTCTAAGCCTTCTAAATCTATCCATTTAGAATCTACTTCCTTGCAAAGATAATCCTTGAGGTAAATACCTATAGAATTTTTACAGACTTCCATAAACTCTCGAGAGAAGCCTAATTTATTTAAGGGGGAAAGGCCTTCCCAAGAGTCATCCCAGAATAGGGCTTGGTCCCTAGAACCTACATCCCACGATAAATATTTATTGATGATCCCTCGACAGTCCTTTATAAAGTTTTAGATCCGGGAACCTTTTACATGTGATTGGGTCTTGAATATGTTGATAGGATCCGCGTCAGGGATATATTTGTGCAGTAAAATCGAAGCCCATTTACTACTAGATTCCTTGTAGATTCTCCAGATGAGTTTAGCTCCAAGAGCTTGGTTTTGCCATAGTAGGTTTTTGATACCAAGGCCCCCCTTGATAATTGGTTTGCATAAAGTATCCCATTTAATAAGGGCTAATTTTTTGTCTTCAGAAGGGCCTTGCCAGTAAAAATCTCTAAACATTTTGTCTAGGCTCTTTTTAACATTATTCGGTAGGGGGAGAATTGACATATGATACATGGGTATGGCTGAAAGGACTGACTTAATCATGGTAGTCCTACCCGCTTTTGTAAGCCATCTTCCTTTCCACGAACTTTTCTTATTTTGTATTTTGGTGAGAACTTGTTGCCAAAGCTTGGAGGATAAAAGACCTTTATCCAGGTCTATACCCAGATATTTGCAAGGGAATTTACCAACTTTGTAACCCATCAATTTACAAATTTCCATTTCTATTTTCGTAGATGTATTGATAAAGAAAATTTCTGACTTAGAGGGGTTAACCCATTGACCAGAGGCTTTCGCATATAGATTAAGGATGACTTTAAAAGCTTTAGCTTCTTGACAGTTGGCAGTGCCTGGTAAAATCGTGTCATCCGCAAACTGCTAGTGAGTAATATTTGGTACATTCTCCGATGCCTTTAAGCCTGTGATTTTACCTTCCATTTGTCTCTTTGTTATTGATCTCCCTAATGCTTCTGCCATAATAACATAGAGGAAAGGGGACAGAGGGTCTCCTTGCCTGATTCCTCTTGAAATACTAAAGAAACCTTCCGGGGTACCATTTACAAGAATCAAAATCTTAGGGGTAGATATGCAGCTGAAAATAAGATTAATCCATTGTTTGGAAAACCCAAAGGCTTCCATACATTTACAAAGAAATCTCCAATCTACTTTGTCATATGCTTTTTGGATGTCTACCTTAATAAGCATACTAGGATCCTTTGTTAATTGAGCAATGTGAACTATTTCTTTAAAGGCTATAATTATCCCATCGAGGATCGATCTATTTGCTACAAAACCCGTCTGTTCTTCTGAGATTATATTGGGAAGAAAAGTTTTAAGTCTGTTTGCTAGGCATTTTGATAGAATTTTATAGATAGTATTGCATAGAGATATAGGTCTGAAATCTCCGGGGTCCATGCACTCATTTTTCTTTGGTATTAGAGAAAAAATGGTATTGTTAATTTTGTTTAACAATGATCCCAAGTTTCTAGTAGCTTCTACCACTTGCCACACCTCCTCCCCAACAAAATGCCAGCACTTTTGAAAAAAGCCAGCTTGAAAGCCATTTGGGCCCGGGGCTTTATCTGGATGGAGTTGGAAAACTGCTGATTTGACCTCCTTTATGGATAATATACCATTAATCATCTTGTTGTCTGCATCCATTATCAACTTTGGGATGGCTTTCAGCATTTCATTTTACGCTTTGAGGTCGGTTGCTTCAGTATCATTGAGAAGAGATTGATAAAATTGTGTTAGTATGGTTGATATCTGGAGCGGGTCCTTAGTGGTATGACCCTCGTTATTCTTTATTTTAGATATTCTATTAATGCTCCTTTTGAAATTGGTGTTATTGTGAAATTTTTTTGTGTTGTTATCTCCTTCCTTAAGCCAGGACTCCTTCGACTTCTGTTTCTAGAAAATCTCTTCTTTAAGGAGGATAGCATTGTATTTAGCCATTAACTCTTTTTCTTTGTGATAGCTTTGTTTGTTCATACCATTTTCTATTACTATATTATTAAGGTCTACGATCTCTTGTTCTATCTGATATTTTTCTTCAAATATGTTATTGAAATTACTCTTATTCCATTCTAAAGCTTTATTTTTAATATTTTTAATTTTGACGTTAAGCAAAACATTCTAGAACCTTTTATTGAGATTTGTTTCCACCAATCCTCTAAAAGGTTAATGAATTCAGGGTTTTGAAACCACATAAACTCAAATTTAAAAGGGTTTCTGGATGGTTTGGTACATTCAGTAATAGAGAGCCTGACTGGGAAGTGGTTAGATCTTGCCTCAGGGAGGATTTCTGCATTTATTAACTGATTGACGCTTTCATAACTTATCTTTATAAAAAAACCTGTCCAATTTTTTCGCAATATGGCTGAAACCAACTCTTCTATTGTTCCATGTATATATTCCATTGATTGTATTGATATTGATCAAATGATTATCGGAAACCCATTTGCTAAAATTTTTTTGAGCTTGAGATATATATTTTGATCCCCCAAATTTTTCTTCAGGATCTAAGATGGCGTTAAAGTCTCCTCCAATAATGTGAAAACCCTCTATGCTATTTTTCAAGAAGAGGTGGATCTCCTGCCATACTCTTCTTTTATCCTCATTAGGAATAGGCCCATAAACGTTAAGTAAATTAAATTTTAAATTGGATTTAAGACTTTTAAATTCTAAGGTCATCCAGTTATCATTTTTAGATGTAAGTTGGGCTGAAATTTTCCTGGGGTCCCATAAGACTGCTAGCCCTCCGGAGGAGCCTTTTGAAGTGACTATCTCTGATTTCCATATTCCTAATTTTTTTCTAAACTTAGTGCTTTCCTCTTTGCTAAGTTTGGTTTCCTGTAGTAAAATAATTTATGATTCGAAGTTATTTAAATATCGTTTCATCAATCTTTGTTTGTTAGGGGCATTTAATCCCCTAACGTTCCAAGTAGTGACTTTCATTGCTCCTGGGGAAGGCTCTTCCCTTCCCTGTGTACAAAATATCAGCAATCTTCTTTTGATTGCCTGCATTACCTACTATAGATCTAAGTTCTACAGTTGATTTCCTTCCTCTCTTCTTTTTTAATCTATTAATATTTGGGGTACTCAAACTTCCTCTGTTCATTGCTATACCCAACTGTCTGTCCTCATTAGTAATCCCGAAGAGGTCATCAATAGAATCCTTTATAGATGCTAAATTTACACTATTTTTAATGTTGATTTTGTTTTGTTGTTCAGGGGAGAGATGATCAAAATCTATATGTATATGCAAGTCTTCCTTATCAATGATTTCCTTTCCATATGTCTCAATTAAATCTTCTATACTACTTGATAAATCCAAATTCAGAGTATCCAGCTCTATAGGAATTAAGGTGGCTGGTTCCTTCCCCTTTTGGATTGTATTATTGGCTAACTCCTTATTCTGAATAGGGACCTCTTTATTGATGTTTTCTTTATCTATATTTTCTATTTGAGTTAAGTCCTCATTACTCAGAATCTATTTAAAGCTGCCTATATCTATTTCTTTATTATTAATATCTGAGGGTTCTGAATTCTTATCCGGAGAGGCTTTATCCAAAACTCTTGTTTCTAAGAGGGCTGGTTGAGTAGGTGAAGGTAACCTACCACCCTCTTCCTCTACCTCTACTAAAATATAGTTTTGAATCATTTTAATCAAAGTTTCTTTTTGGTATTTTAGTTCGTCTAAATCACAGATTTCATCCAGGAACATGTCCGTAAGCTCATCAATGATTGTGTTGGCTTCTTCTTTACATTTATCATCAGGTTCTGCTACTGTTGCTATATTTGGACAATCAGGTTTAACAACCTGATCTGGTCTCATGTCAGTCTCTCTTTTGTCCAAATCAGGCTTATCTTTATGTTGTGGACATAATTTATATTTTTGATCTCCTTCTCTAAGATCTATCCTATTATCTATGATGTCTCTTTCTAGTGAGGTGATGACTTTATTATCATTTGTAATTTTAACTTCCGAGGTTGAAACCTCAGAAGTTCTAATATTAAATGTATCTAAATTTTCTTTAAGGGGAGGGGAATCTAAGAAAAGAGGATTATCATAGATAATTACCGGGGAACTATTTTTATCAAGAGGGGGGAGGGTAGCTGCTGAATTTTCTCTTTCTGTGTTTTGGAGAAAGAAACCTCCTTTGTCCTTATTAAGGATTAACTTTACATTTATGTCTGAGCATGAGGGGGAATCTATGGGTTTCTGTTTGAGGTCAAAAGTTGGCAACTTTTTTGCCTCCCGAGTTTCAATGAAATCTTCCATAATCAATGGATTAATAATAATATGATTCGAGTTGAAGCATAGCTGGAAAGGAGGAATAACTTTTTGATGAAAATTCAATTTAACTACAATGATTGTCTCAGCATGATTATGTTTAGTTTTAATTATTCTTTTAAATTCTCCAATCCTATTTCCAATATTTTTACAATCTCAGGTTGGCTAAATTCCAATGGTAAGTTTTTTAGTACAATTGCTCTTTCTATCATGAAGTCTGCTACCTTCATAGGATTGGAAAAAGGAAACCAATTACAAACAAAAAAGGAAATCTTTCTATACTTTAAAAAATCCTTCTCCAGAATTTTCTTTTTAAGATTATTGCATTTACATTCTAAAAAAAAGAAACTTTCTGCTAGGATAGTAATACTTACCTTGGTTGGGAGTTGGGAAATAAGTCCATCAGCTATATCAGTAATGGAGGCCCCTGTTCCCATCCATTTACATATTACACCTGTTTTTGCACATACACTCTATTTTTGCAATATACATTTACTGTCCAGATTAATCCTATGATATTTTTGCCCAGAAAATCCACAAATAGTGTCTGAATCTTTATTGTTGCCGCGCCTATGGGGTGGAGAATATGGGGATGCCTGATTTTTCCTTTTCTTTGGTGTTTTCATTTTTTCCAAAATACCAAAAGAATTTTTCAGATCAATTTTTTTGGGACTATTTTTATCTAAGAAAGATCTTACCGCTTTCCTTTTCTTAACCATTTGCCACATCTCCTTGTTGGTAATTCTGACACCGAGAGGCACCTGAGCCACCACCAATCTTCCTCCCCCCTTTGCAGACAGAGGATCATAGGAGTGTTCTACCGGATTCCTCCTAGATCTCAGGGCTCTAATGGTCTCAGGTGCTGCGTATTTCTGAATTGCATACTTAGTCTTTGCGAAGATTTGGATCTGACGATCTAGGGCTTCCACGAAAAAGACTTTCTGAAATGGATGCTCATGTATTTTTGCAAAACCCTTGGTGGCCAAAGTCTGGCTTATGTTCCTAGCCAAGGGCTTTGCAATATTGCTCGACTCCCCAATTACTGAGGGTTCCATTAGCTTAGATTCCTTCAAGCTCCTTTCTTTTTTCTTAGCAATGAAACCCTTTAGATGATCATAATTTGGATGGGGTTGAACATTTTTTTCTCTGCAATCTTTCTGCTTGTGGCCATAAAGCCAGCATTTGAAATCATAGCTAGTAAATTTCCCGTCAGTGTTGATTTCCTCGGGGGCCAATTTGTGAACACCTCCCTTAGTATTGGAGTTTCCATGATTAATCGCAGCAGCATTTGCCGAATCTAGGTTGAAATGAATCAACCCTAAATTGATATGCTGCTGTTGAAAGGCCTTTTTCCTTCGTAAATGATTATTATGCATTTTCACTATCCTGATCAAAATCTTTCATTATGGGATAGGTAGGGAGGATGCTGGCACAGATTGCAGACCGTGGCTTTACAACTGTCAATTCCCAATTCGTTGCCTCTTGTCTTGTATATTTCGCTGCTTTATCCTTGACTGCTCGTTTTAAGAGCACTCCGTTCTTGCAAAGAAATCTGAATGTGGATGCCCTTTTGCTTGATGGATCTTCCTTTCAATCTTCCAAATTTGCACACTCACTATGAAAATCTGAACTTTATCTTGATGCAATTGCCCTCAAACCTCAAACTTGATGCCTTCAATCTTATCAAAATCTGAATCTCAACATCACAACTTGAATTTTTCACCTTGCCAATTGAAATTTCTGAATGTAGGGGCCTTGCTAAGCAACAAAATTTGAATATGAAGCCCTCAAAATCAGAACTTCCTCTACCAGATTTCAAAAATTTTAGCCTTCATGTATTTGCAAATGGATTGTGAGGCTTGAACAGATGGATGCAATCCCTCTTTCACATCAAAATTTTGAATGTAATGCCCTCTAAAAGTCTGAACTTTATCTTCAAATCAGTATTGCGGCAAGAAGAAAAATCTGGAAATGTTTACTACAACTTGGATCTTGCCCCTCTCCTTTTGCCAAAATCTGAGAATGGTGCCTCAAATCAGCTGGATCTCCCTCCAATTTTCAAAGAACAAACCCGGAAATGCCCAAGTATGATGAGGTATTGAAAAAAAATAAAAAAAATCACTGCCCTCCTTTATATTTTCGGATCTAAAATAAATTGCCTTCGAATGCCCTCCAAAAATCAGAATTTAGAAGTCTAAACATGCATAAATGAGGTCCTCAACTATCTAGAACAAGTTGCTGCCCCCTTTTCATGCCAAAATCGCTACTAAAAGTCTGGAAAAACTGCTGCAAAACCCTCTAATTTTCGCAAAAAAAGTAGAGTAGAGGATAAAAAGATCTTTATAATATTATGGTGAAATTATTTTTAGCACTCAAACTCTTTGGAGATTATAAAAAGTAATTTGGAACTACTAGAATCCTCAAAGTATCACCAAATCATCTACTCAATCAAAAGAACACTTTTTTTGTAATAATTTATTAGCATTTAGATCAATTTCAAAAATAATTTTGTTACAATGTCACATAGTCTATTTCACTTCACTGTAAATAATAAATAACTTCTAAGAAAACATTATTTCAACAATGAAAAAGGGGTAGAAAAGGAAAATAAGATATATAATTAGTTAAAACGATGAAGATAAATAATTTAACATTATTGTTTCTCATAATCCAAAGATAACTAAATTATTGAGAAGAAAATATTACTACTTGTGTGTTTTTAATTTTAATTTTTAATTTTTATTTTTTAATTATAAAACTTATTTAATTGATATTGAAAACTGCACTTTTTTAATTTGAAAAAAAAATATGTTAATATTTATTATCATTTTATTTAAATTAATGAGCAATTGTCTACATTTTTAGGGAAAATGAAATTTAAATGAATGAATTGGGTCAACTTTTGAATCATCATATGTCATTTACACACTTTTTTTTTAATTGAAAGAATTTCAAGAATCATAGGTCATTTACATACTATATTTCACTTGACAGAAATCTTGTGAGTAAAGAGTTAAATTCAAACCTACAAACTATTTTTAATTGAAAGATTTTCAATCAATTTTTAAATGAATGTTTTAGAATAGTATTCATAATGGAGTCTTACATCTGCCAATGACATTTGCTTTGCTAAGGATTTTTCAGCAAAACCATTTTATGAATATTCTACAACCATTGCAATCCATGAGACCATCTGTTCACAAAATTCTGTCAAACAAATATCAAGCAGTATGTATGCTTCCACACTTTGCATGCATGTCTAAGAGGGCACTTGAAACTGCATCATTTAAAAATAATCATTTGTTATGATGCCATGAGGGATTACTTTTTCCTAGCTCCAAAGATCCTATTTGGTGCAGATTGAGCATTCGCAAAGGTGTTGGAGACTGGTTTTATGCTTGGGAATCACATTTTCTTAAAAGTATTTGAAGCCTTTTCAACAAACCCATTTTATACATATCCTGCAATCATTGCATTCTAGAAAGTAAAAGGAATTTCAGCAAGTTGAGATTAAATCGAAATGCCAGTGGTGGAAAAATTATTAATATAATCAGAATTCATCTAACATGCATTTTTAATTGAAGAATAGATAATTATGACTTATCTGTGCATTCACTCACCTGAGATAGTTCTTCATTCATCTTTGCATTGCTCACCTGCAAACATCTCTCACAGAATGTAAATCCTTGAAACAAAAATACTTTTGAATTTGAGAAAAAAATAGAGGATCACAGAGAAAGAGAATACACCAGAGAATTTAAGGCGATGAATCTCTGCAAGTGCTTGGTGAAGCCCTCTGCCATACCACAACAAAGATGTCATTATCTTCCGTCCATCCATTCTTGCATACTGCAATTCTCTTGAGCGTGTTGAGGGCTTTTAATAAAAAGGTGAGTTGATAGAAAACAATAGATGCACTTCAATTATGATTCTTCAATTTCATTTACATAACTGAAAAATATACCAAAGGTTTTTTTTTTATTTACACCCATTAATGGGTCCTAACTGAGATTTTTTTGAGAGTTGGTAGTATATTATTTATATTTATATTTTTTAATTATTTTTTTTAATTGAATTTAAATTTTTATTGTGTATACAACATATTCTAAGGAATATGCCATGCTGGTGTCCTCCTCTTCCACTACCGCTGTATAGGAATACCTCTCGACATAATTAAATAATGTTTAAACAAATACATTCACCCGTTCAAATTTGAGAACATGTAAACAAATATTCCCAAGGCTCTTTCTATACTCTTTTAATTAGTTGTATTAGGTCAGAATATTAAGAGAAAAAATGCATTGAACAACTCACCTCGAAAAGTCACCCAATGCATATCTTTTTAAATTTTTCTTTGCAGGCGAATTTGTATATTTAATTAGTTGTATTGCGTAACAAGATTCCAAACCAGTTATTTATAATCTTTAATACCGAGACTAAGGTGGTTTGATGGGTCCTACACAGCAATTCACATGATGTAGGACGACAATAAATAATGCGCATAAAAGAGGAGAGCCAAACCAAGACAAAGACCAAATTTGTAATTCAGCGTTGTTTCTTTCAAACTTGTTTAAGACGATTCTATGTGAAAAAAACACCCTCTAAACTTTATTATTTTTATTTTTATTCATTTATTTAATGTGAGGGTGGAAAGATGTTATTTTTATTCACCTCAGAAACGTCATGCAGTACGTATCTTTTAAAAAATGTTAGTTGTTCTTTTCAGGCGTATCTTGTACATTTAATTAGTTGTATTACATAACAAGATTCCAAAGTCAGTTGTTTGTCATATTATGGAGGACGGCAATAAATAATTCACATGAAAGAGAATGGAAGAGTCAACTGGAATTTTTCTAATTCCTTGTTGTTTCTTTCAAACTTTTTCAACACGATCCTATGTGAAAAATGCAGCCTCCAGACTTCATAATTTTTATTTTATTCAATATATTAACGTGAGGTTCGAAAGACTTACAAAAAGTAATTTCTTAGATATTATAAGTGGTTTCACATAGTTTTCTAAGAATACATAGATGCTGACATTGTAATATCATAGATAAAAGACTTATTGATGAAATATATAGAAGATTGGTCAAGATTATTTGATTTTTATCCATCGAGATTATTGTGTTTATTTGGGATAATTTCTCAACTTGTAAGAATATCATAAATATTATGTTCATCACAACAAGTTTATAAACAATTTTGTAAGAAAAGTATGAAAAAAATGTGCGAAATTCAGGTGGCAAACAAAAATGTACAAAATAGAAATACATTAGATCTATTTTCTTTCTCTTCCCATGTGTCTCCCCCGCTTCGATTAAGGCTTAAAGTTTAGGGCCCGTTTGGTGCATGGAAAATGGGCTCTAATTCTGGAATTAGATTTTCGGATTAGTGAATTCCATGTTTGTGTCCATCCAAACAAGTAGGAATTGCAATTTCAAAATTCTAATTTTGCCCACAAAATGGGCATTTCATCTTCCATTTGAAAAGGTGGAATTAGAAATCCAGGTTCTAATTCCACTTTTCAAATGCCCATTTTATGTGCCGTTGGGTCTGCTTGCTGTTGATAATTTTTGACGTTCGAAATAGATTTCATTTTCCGCCGAAATTTTCGTTTTCATTTTCATTCTCACGAGGGATGGAATAGCATTGTGTAGCGAAAATGAAGAGCCCATTCTCTGTAGTATCCGATAGGTAGCAATATTCTCTACAGAATTGTAGGCCTTGGCCTATTATGTGCCTTCATGAACGGCTTTTGGTTTTGTCACAGGGAAGGATTTATTGCACTTCGAGGGATTGCGGGGCTAAGAGCATAGCAGACATTGTAAGTGATGTCTGTCGGCAGAAGTGTTTAAGTGTTTTGCCAACTGTACGGGCCTTAGAAATTGCATATTACTTATAAAAGCCCAACATAAGTCTTCAAAGTTTGCAGGTGACCAGTGGGGAAATCAGAGAAAAAGTTTTGAACCCAAATGCGGGAAAATACATCTTCTCAGTCATCTTCTGGGTGAACCAAACGGTTCCAACACATATTCTGGATATTATTTTGAGGATATGTATCTTCCAGAATTCCAGCATATTCCAGAATTGACTATATCTAGCATTTCGTATTCCATGCACCAAACGAGCCCTTAGAGTTCACAATTGATAATGGATACTCTCTCTCTCTCTCTCTGGTTTAGGGAATAAGGAGTATGGTATAGGGTTTTCAGTACAAGATTGATAGTACATGGTTTATATTATATAGAGTTGTGAGTATTTACTGTATTGATACTTCCCTCCATCTTTCCATTTTACCCTCTCTTCTCTCTCTCTCTCACCTATCTCTCCTCTCTCTTGGTCTCTCCCTCACTTGCTTCATATCTCTCTCTATATGTAATTATCTTTCTTTACCCCATATCTCAGTCCTCATGATCTCTCTATTATCTAGGTCCTAATCTTTCCTTCCTAGCCCCTCTATCTCCCCTCTCTAAGTCTCCATCCATGTCTCATTACCCACCTCTATCTATCCCCCTCCATTCGTCTTACCCCTCTCACTCCACATCAAGGTCTCTTAGCTCTCTCCTCCCTTTAGGTATTGTAGAGAAATGGATCTACTACTTCCTTAGAGAAAATCTTGCTTATACTACCTCACTTCTACTAACACCTAGATCTAGGGGTAAAGGTTTCAACTTAGCTAATAAATAAATTACTATCTACTTAAACAAAGGAAACAACTTTAAATGAAAACTTAATCTATTTATACAAATATATCAACTTAATAACAATATCCTACTATTATGAATAGAAATACAAAAAGAGAAGATATCTAATATTTAAATTCTAACAATTATGGCTATTTTAATTATGAAAATAGAAAGTACAAAATGTAAGCCACTTACTAAACAAATCGGAAGCTCCTAATTTTGGATGAAAATGTGCCACGGGGACATTTGCGTGCCACATTGTAGTCTTGTTGACTAAAAAATAGAGATCATTCCTCATAGTTTGACATGAGTGTGGATACTCTGGAACAACATTTGGAGGAGATCTATTTCTCTTCATAGCTAACTCTTTGAGTTGTGAACTCTAAATTAGTTTTAGAAAATTTTGGATTGCCAACTTCATTAGTGTGAACTAGAAAACCTAATATTTTTTGGTTCAAGATTGAACTATAGGAAATGAATGGGAGCATTTTTAAGAGATTATTGGATTTGTGGGAATAGTTTGATTCATAAAATGATCAGTGGATATATATAAGAAGAATTTTAGTCTAGGGAAGATAAATTGATATATGAGAAGGGTTTGATACTTGAGAATGAGGATGAATGAGACACTCAATAAATAAAGGACCTTAGCAATATTCATAGCATATCAAGAAAATCTTGCACCTAGATTATCGTGATTAGTAAAAGTTGAATAAAGTTGAATAAAATGATATGTACAACATGTCCATTTTTATCATGAATTTCTACATTATACAGGTACCAACCAGTCAATGAGAGAAAAAAGAGTCATTGATAACCAAAATAACTACCACCCTGGCCCATAAATAATTGGAGGATAATTTGTGTATTATACTGCAAATTCAGAATGAAGTGAAAAGTGGCAACAAGTAATTTTTAATCCCACAACATCATAATCTTGTAGTTACCCTACATATTATTCACTGAACCTTGTATAAGCATTATTAAGCTCGATATGATATATCTAAGCTGCCAACAAAACTTCAAACATCAAAACACCAGAGACAATTCCTCTATTTACATAAAGGAAAATTATTTCAGAAGAATCATACCCATGCTAAAAGAAAACATATAGAGACCAACATTTATAATATCTGAGATCTTGTTCAAGCAAAAATGATCTAGATTCGCAATATTGCCTTGATGATGAAGAGACAACAAATATATTTACCCAGAATCTAGATTATGAGGGTATTCCATTTAGATGTAGGAAATGTCACTAGACTAAACATCTTGTTGCGTGGTGTTTATCTGATAAGGTTAGATCGAAGAAATCACCTTCTTTGTGGTTGGGGGTTTCTAACCACCATTATATGGTTCAAAAAGTCTCCAAGGATGGGGGTGTGGTTGCTTGCTCTCCTCAGACTGATCATACTTTGATTGGTGCTTCTGATGAGATGTCTCTGATGTTACAGATGTTGTCCCTGATGCAACTTTAGTTTAGAATGTAAATTGCCCTTTTGGTGATGTTGTTTCTATTCAAAATATTGATGTTGTCTCTGGTTCAGCTGTCTTATTTTTTGATACTGTGGGTTTTGTTCCCCATGTTTCGCCTAGGAGGGTTTTGGGGATTGGTTGTGGTGCTATCCTTGTCCCTTCTGTGGATGATGATGTTGCCTACCCTTTAGTGGGCTCTTTAGGTTTATCTTTGGATTGGCAAAGGGCTGTTGAGAAGGTGGAGGATGGATGGACATCAGCTAAAGGGAAGAAATTCAAATTCTCCAAATCTTCATTTGATATGTCTTTACGTTCTCATAAGGATGAAAATGTAAATCTTGATTGTCCTTTATTGTGGTTAGTTGGGCTGGTTTTTGGTCCACTTGGAGGGAACTATGGTTAGTTCCTCTAGTTTGTTTGGTGGTGCTCCACAGTTGTTTTTATGGTCTTTCAATGCTCTACCTTTCTTTGCTTTTTGTACAAGGTTTTGAGTCCTTTCAAAATCTATTTTTACTTAATCAAAACAAATATATTTACAAAGAGTGACAATTTCAAATGATTAAAGTTATGAAAACTAATTGGAATGATGAAGGTAGACATTAAAAAGGGACGAGCCTAACCATTTTCTCTTTTATTATCTTTATTTTTAAAAAAATCTAATAAAAAATAAGAAAAGAGAGATTAAACAATTAGTATAGTATAATTTTAATATTAATTTTTTGATATAATTTACATGTGTATACATATAGTTAAATTGATTATATTATCTACTTTTAAAATATAAATTAATAAAATAAATCATAAAAGTTATTTTTAATCAATCAACAAATAAAATACTAATTATCTACATAAATCCATCTAAAATGTTAACAAATAAGTTTTAAAATAAATTTATAAACTATAAATATTTATTGAAAATATTTGAATAATAAAATTGACTAAATCTAAAAAATGTAAACTCTCCTAAATAATTGTAATAAGTGTTATAAAATTATCATTAAAAGACAAACAATTATCATGTATGTAAAAGCCTTCTTTACCTTACCATATCTATGTACTATATAGGTGACAACCTCATCTCAACAACCATACAAACGCCCAATTTTCATGTCTATAGGATTTTTTAACATATCTATTGTTGACATTAGGTTTTGTTGAATTATTGACATGGATTTCTAAACATATCAATGCAATGGAGCCCTCATCTCACTAACAACTATTGAGTCTTATATATTTCATGTAGATCTATACATAAATTTATGAAGTTGATATTTCTAGTAATCTTATTTTTTGTTTATTTTTTTTAATAAAAAATTAATGACTTCATCTATGTTATCGAATGACAAACCTCTGACACCAATGTCCTCCATAAGCTTTTTCTGCTTCTTACGCAAAGCGTTTCTGATTGCAGCATCTCGCACTGCAAATACAAAACTGCAGCTCTAGAAAGACGAGTATTTCCTGTTGTAGAAAATGCAGGAGCGTATATTCCTTTTCCTTGACCCACCCATCGCAGATCAGATGGATCGACATGATGGAAAACAGGGATAATTCTCTTGCCCGTCTTGAGCATGAAAGAGAGCTCTGCTAAACACCAAGGGGATTTGGCGTAGTTGGGAGAGAAAATGGCAATATGAATTGAGGCAGAGCGCATGGCTTCTTGGATATGTGCCGGAATGACATCACCCAGTTGAAGGGAATGGACATCAAGAAATACAGTGAGTCCCAAAGCATTAAGTTTTTCATGGATGCTGTTGGCGAGGGTATATTTGACATCCTCTCCGTAATGGTTGATGAAAACATCGTAAGAATTAGGAGAGGGAGGAGGGGCAGAGGAAGAAGATACAGATAGAGATGACGGCACGACTTCCTCGAAAGCATTTACAATCTCAGTCAGTGAAGAGGAAGTGGAAGTGGATTCCATGATATTCGATTCAATTACAACTTACAGGCGAAGGCTTAGCAAGCAAATGAATCTACGAGCAAACGCGCGCAAAGAATTTCTGATGAGAATTTGATCAAGTATGCGCGCAAGGCATTGTCTTAAAAGCCCAGAAGCTGTGTTCAACGAATCGTTTACTACCTAACTAGGTAGAACCGTTTCTGTCTTCGAAGTCTGGTGGTTTCTCAGCGTCAGCATTGGATGAGATACTAATTTAATACGCATTTTGTTCTATTTTAAATATCATTTAACCATTACTTTAAACGTAGTTGTGATAGTCAAGGGGCTAATATTTTATTTTATTTTATTTTGTGTTGAGAAATTAGAAAATTATTATTGACCATTCAATTATTTGATCAGGTTATATCTAAGTAGAATTCTTTTCAATGATCAATAATAGTTTTAAATCTTATTTCTATTTAAAAAACTGTAAATAATTGTCTTATATTTATTAGTCAAAATGTACCTTAACTATTTAACTAAGTGGGATTTCTTCTTACAATAAATTATATACCTCATCGAAACTTATGAAACATGATCAATAATAGTTATGGAACTTTGTAAAACTCACTTCATGTATTACAATGTATTTCTTCCTTCTAAATTTTAATCAATGTAAAAAATTAAATCTCAACATTATAATACTTTTCTTTTCACAAAATAATGAAATATGAAAAAATCTTCTGATACACAAAGATGACTTAGTGTGTGTATATATATATGTGTGTGTCACATATACGTAAATACACACACACACACATATATATGTATATACATATATATGTATATACATGTATATACATATATATACATGTATATACATATATATACATGTATATATATATATATATATATATATACATGTATATATATATATACATGTATATATATATACATGTATATATATATACATGTATATATATATATACATGTATATATATATACATGTATATATATATACATGTATATATATACATGTATATATATATACATGTATATATATACATGTATATACATATATATACATATATACATGTATATATATGTATATATATCTATATGTATATATATATCTATATATATACATATATACATGTATATACATGTATATACATGTATATACATGTATATACATGTATATATATATCTATATATATATATATATATATATATATATATATATATATGTATATATGTATATATGTATGTGTGTGTCTATATATATATATTTGTGTGTGTGTATATATATAGACACACACGCATATATATATATATATATATATATATATATATATATATATATATATATATATATATATATATATATATATATATATAGACATATATATATATATATATATATAGACATATATATATATATATATATATATATATAGACATATATATATATATATATATATATATATAGACATATATATATATATATATATATAGACATATATATATATATATATATATATAGACATATATATATATATATATATATATATATAGACATATATATATATATATATATATATATATATATATATATATATATATATCTTATATAGAATATTTATGTTAATAAATGCAATCAACAAATAGATAGGTGATCCTTTTCTTATGTGATGGTGGATGTGAAGGGTTTGTCTTGATTAGAATGGATGGATAAAGGATGGTAAAAAATTACTTAGGATCTCCTTATCTACAAATCCTAGGGGCATAAGCTAAACTATTTGGTGTGTGATTGGATCGGTTATAGTAGAATTAATTTGAGTAAGGTTGGGGCCATAATTAAATTTGAATTTGAATTCTGAAGGTTTGGGTCATATGTTAGGCCTTGAAAGATGTCAAGGCCCTAAATTTTTTATGTCGTGCTAGAGCATGGTAATTATTTATTTTAAATTTGACCAATTTCCTAATATATTTTCCTTATTACAACTATCCTAGAGAGTGGGGTTTTAGAGGTGTATTACTTGAAGTACTTGGATGCCTCATTACATTGTTTGTGATGATATATTTTTTACTAGAATTTTTACTAGTTATGTGATTAAATTATCAATTGACCTAACACCTTTTTGAAATAGATTCTCACATTCCTCTATAGTGTTACAATTCTTAAAGCATCAATGTTGAAATATTACATCTCAAGATTTTCTCAATATTAATAATTATTATATATTGGTATAGAGGTTTGGTGTTAAAGTCAAGGGCCCTTCTTTGAGTGATAATGAGTGCATTTTAGGGAGATTAAAGATGAGGAGATGAAGTCATATTGAACATAACATGTAAACCGTCATGCCAATGGTAAGTTGGTATAATAGAGGTAATAACACATGAACCTTCCCCAAAGTCACTAGTATCCCCATAGTGGGCAAGAAATTCTATAGGGATCGCAAAATCTCTGAAATAGCCGTCAATGATTTTGTGAGAGATGAGGATGAGAAGAAAGATATTGTTAAAATGGGTACATACTACCAGCCTGAAGTAATCATTTAAATGTTGTGGAAATTTTTTCTCAAAGCCCTGATATCTTATGTCATGTTGGACACAAGGTTTGACAGGATTAGGACCTACCATTTCATGTCGTTGAATCATCTTAGACACAGTATGAAGGTTTCCATCCCATTCTACTTGTATTCTTCTATAAATGATAACATAAATGGCTTTAGGGAGAATAATTTAGCTAACCCTAATATACATGAGGGATTAGTATTGTTAATTTATGAATATTTCAAAGCCCAAACCCTGGGGAAGGAGATTATGGACAACAAGGAAAGAGAAGATTTTTCTTGTTCAGACTATGTCCCCTTAGACTTGGATGACAATGTGGGTATGCATTATGAGGATAATGAGGATGAAGAGGTCAAAAAGCAGAAACAGGGCTCTTCCTCTAAGAAGAGAACAACGAGCTCAGTCAAAAAGGAAAAACCCTTCAAAAAGTAGGCAAGAATGGAAATCTCCTTAGATGAGGAATATAATGATAATGTGGAAAATATGAACACTGATGAAGAGGTGGATAATTCCAGCGGTGAGGCCAAGAAGAACAAGGATCAAACCACGGGGAAGAATACTAACTTAAAGGGGGAATGCTCTGGCCGACTATCTATTGATCTGGCTATCAGTGAAGATAACGCTCCCCCTCCCCCTTCTGGAGCCCATAATAAGACTCAAGACCCTAAACTTAAGGTTCCTAAAGAAGACCAAGATGATCCCTCAACCTAGTCCCCAAACCCACAAGACTATTTAGAAGATAAGAACTAGTCCAGAGGGGAGTATCACAATGATGACTCTGGCAAGGGGAAATTTTTTGGGTGTAACTTCAACATGAACATAGTGCGGATGGGGATAATTAGGGAAGCTGTGAATCCCAAAATTATTGAGGACATGGATGGCAGAATATAGAAAGAGGATCTGAATGACCCTGCCCTAGTCGTCCTCAGCGACAAGGCTAGAGAAATGGAGCTAAATCTCCTAAAAAATGCTAAGAACAGTATGCTGGATCAATTCAGGTCATTTAAATGGATTTTTCACGAACTGGGAGACCTCAAGGAAAAAATCTAGTGTATTGATAGCAACAAGGATGCCACTAAGGATTTTCGTCACCTGGAATCAAGGGTCAACTAGATGGAGGATAAGATGAAGAGCCTCAAGGAAACCCTCAAAGATATTGCTGAGTAGAACTTCAACATCTTGAAGGCATCAAATGAGCACATCAAATTTCTCATAGACAAAATGGAAGAAAAGCTAGATGGTAAGGAAGTGCGGATTATTAAAGAGGAAAAAAAGGAGAAGCCCAATGAAGGTCAAGGTAAGAGAACAAGAGCCAGGTCCAAGAAGAGTAAGGATGAAGAAGACTCCAATGATGTCCTAAAGATCAAGGAGGGGACAATGAAGATGGAGCTTCTCAAAACCAATGATGTTATGATGCTCAAGAACCTCTCCTGACCTTCCCTCTTGGCACTTTTTCCCTGTCTCCATTTTGCCCTATTTTGATTGTTTCATCCCTATGGTAGTTATCTCTCAGCCTGCCAGTGGCCTGTTTCTTCTTTTGTTTATGCTTTCTTAAGACTTGTTCTCTTCAATGCTATATTTTAAGGTGTTATGGGTTTTAGGATCCCTGTAAAATGTATTTTATGCAATAAAAAACACATGAACCTTCCCACATTTAAACCTTTCCTGCATCTTCAATAAATAGCTTGAGATACAAAGCAAGTCCAAAAGGATAATGGAAAAAAATATTAAGTATCTTTTCTCCACAACATGAAGTAGCTCCAAATCGCAATCTATACATGAAAAGGTTCTCACTCATTATGATATAAATAATAGGACCTCAAACAATATATTGTATTAAATGCATCTCAAAATATTTTGAGGATCAAAGGCCACACATTCTATGAACCTTCCCAATTAATTGTTAATCCTTCCACTTATTTTGATATTTTTTACATATATTATATTGATTTAAATCATTTTTATGTGTTTTCCTTTAGGAACTTGTAAAAATGTAAATGTGAACCAGAACACCAATCATACCATTATCCATACATTAGACAAGAGTCTTACATGTGCATATATCATAAATTATTATTTTCCAAGTTCAACTTGTTGCGAGTCATGTGCATTATATTTAGAACATATATATGATTAGATTGGGTTGTGGTCTAAGGTAGCTAAATCATCTTTCATTTTATAAAACATTGGTATAATACATACTTTATAATGAAGGTTAAGTTACCCCTCATACATAATAATAAAAAAAACCATGAGAGTTTTAGGGAACACAAGGTAGAGAAATCATAAATTTATTATTTCCTTCAATAAAAAGGTATCAATTATGATTCAAAAATATTAATAAAATAAAAGATCAAGTCCTCAATTAGCTACAAGACATTTCTTCTTCTTTTATTCACATTTTGGATCCTTATTGAAACCTCTCCTTCTTCCTAGTAACATGTCAAAACTCTTATCTAAATTTGCAACATGTATGTAGTGATAGGAAAAGGAAAATCTTCATGCTTTGAAGACTCAATCAACAAATAAGTTTTAATAAACCTAAAACCCATGTAATGTGTTTTCCTTTCTTAGCATGGAGAGAAAAACTTAAATGTTATTCTCACTTTTGAACTTCTAGGAATCATTTGCAAATGACTCAAGTTATTCATAAGCAACATAAGACTTCTTAATTAAGGTTGAAAATGATACATGAGCAGAAAGCTGATGTAAATTGTATAGTGTAAATTGTATAGTGGTAATCAAAGAATCGAAGGAATGCACATTGATCACAATGCAAAAAAATAAATTTTGGTAATGTTAACAGAGAGTAAAATGCTGGGGGGGAGTTTGTTTTTGAATTCGAATGTGAGTGGGAATCCAAGGCTATAGGTTGAGCATGTTGCTAGTAATGGCATCACTGCAGACCAGGGAATGGGGAATGAAGAGAACATGGAAGGGGACCCAAGGGTTAAGCAAAAAGACCCAAGTAAGGTGGTTGGGTTGGGAGAAGGAAACCCTTCCTCTTCCCCCTCGGCCCCAAAGACTTAGACAATGGATTAGAGCGGTAAAGCATCTCATCACCGATGGTCAACCCTTTTTGACATTCAACCTTCAGGCAAGTCTTCCTTCCCTTCTATAAAGGATCTTTCTGATAAAGAGAAAGGAAATTTTATTCTGGAAATTCCTGATGAGTTGGTGGATCACAATATTACCTCAATGGACCACACCCTCATAGGAAAATTTGTGGGGTCTAGACCCAACATAGATATAGTGATAATCTTTGCAAAAAAGAAATGGGAGCTTAAGGGGAAAGTCCTCGTCATGGCCATGGCGAAGGGCTTTCTCTCCTTTGAGTTTTCTTGCAAAGAAGACCTAGACAGAATTCTTTGTGCGGGCACTTGGTCAATAGGCAAGGTTACTCTTGTGGTGCAAAAATGGACCCCGAAGTTATATCTCAATGTTTCTTTCTTCGTCCAGGCCCCGATATGGGTTTGACTCCCAGAACTCCCTTTGGAATTTTGGGTAGAAGACGTCTTTGATGGTATTGCCAGATCCTTTGGTACTCTGCTCTCGACTGACCTAGTGATTGCGGCTAAAAGCTACCTCACCTATGCTAGGATCTGCATTGGGGTGGAAGAGGGCCAAGATATGCCAAAAATCATTGTTCTCCAATCTAAATTGGGAAAACATTTGCAAAAGTTGGATTATGAAAGTATCCCTTTTGTGTGCTTCCACTGTAAGAAAGTGGCACATAAAGCCAGATCATGTCCAGTGCACATCAACTTGGAAAAAGAAAGTAAAGATTTAGTTGTTAAAAAGAACAAGTCAGGTAATGATTTGGAATGCCTTCCAAAGAAGACTGCCAATCCTCATTCTGAATCAAAGGTCTCGAATCATAGAGTATGGAAAAAAAAGGATAAACTAGGGGAAAATCAGGTGATTTCAGACTCACCAGAAGACATGCAAAACCCTCACGTTGGGGAACCAAAAGAGAAAACCAAACTAGGTCAAGAAAATTTGGCTCTTAGAAAGGTGTCTCCCTAGTTTGAAGGCATAGACTTGGAAGTCAATATTCTGCAAGACTCCATTGACGACACCTGTGACATTGGTCAGGGGAAGGGGGTGATTTGTGCCTTGGTTCAACCTTTTCCTCCTTTGTCCTGGATTCCTTAGAATCCCCTATGGAAGAATGCTATTCTAGTCCGGCAAGGGGTAAACCTGGTGGCCTCCCGGACTCATGCAACCACCCTGAGACATAGGACTCTAACAAAGTCCAACAAATGGATTTTCTTTTGGGTTCTATCTCTCCTAAACAACTCACCAAGATGGAGGAGCTCTTTGCTAAATACAAAGAGGAAAAAGAGGGACGGATAAAGGTTCAAAGATTTAAAAGAGATCCAAAAACATAAATCCCTCCCCGGTTTCTCCTACAGCTACAAGAAGCAAAAAAAGAGCCGATGTTGGGGCAAAACTCAAATCCCCAGGCATAAAGAGAGCAAGTCAGATAAGGCAAGAGGAAGCAATTAGAAACATTGCGGATGGAACCCAGAAAACCATCCAGGCTGCTTGTACCCCCAATAAGAGATGTTAGTCACTTCAAAGGATCCCAGTGAGCTCATTTGCTCACTCAAGCTGATTGTCAGAAGAAGAAATTTCTGTTCTATAGCAATTAAAAAGATAGTGATAGCCATGTATGATTCTCAATGAAGCAACAACTACTGGTTCTCCCTCAGCTAGGTTTGCAGACGTGGCATCGATCTTGTATTAGTCATCACTTTTTGTGCCACTTGGACCTATTTCTCAAAGGCCCACCACTATATTCATGTGCTTATCTCAGTTGCCAACTGGGCTGCTGATTGGATCACTTTTTTGGCTGCCAGCAAGGAAACTTACTACTTAAGACACAATGATGAAACTTTCCATAAAGTTGAGATGGATTCTCTAGATGGAGGTGATCTTCAAAGTACCATGGCTTTACCCAATAATAATTATTACTATGACAAGCTTGTTAGGAGAAGTAATTTCACTCATGGTGAGTTGTGGCAGAGTTGCATGAGTTTTAATAACACGTCACCTCCACACGCTTTTAGGGCCCCCTTCCCCATATCTTGTATTCATTTCAAAAAACCTACTTTTAGAAATAGTGTTATTGAAGTAAGAAAGAAGGAAAGCATAAATTTTTGGTAGGACTAGAGGTTTACCAGAGCTATCACGAAAGCCATGGTTGGGGAGAGGTTAAGAAGGGATCTGTAGGGCGATAGTGAGAAATGGAAGAAGCAAACAAAAATTTAGAATGCCTTATAGAAAGGGGATGTCACCACTTTTATTGAGCGACTCCATGGGTGTAGGAAGGACATCACCAAAATCTTTGTCAAAACTTGGAAACATGGGATGGTGGAGATTGATGGCAAGTCATTCACAATCATGGAGGAGGTCATATCTATGGTCACTGGCATTCCTATCGCCGAGGAAAAATTCTACAGAGACCAAAAACTTTTTGACATGGCTGTCAAAAAGTTCACGAGGGATGACAATGAGATGAAAGCCATTGTCAAAGCGGGCACCTACTACCTTCCTGGGAGTTTGAAGACACTCTGGCAATATGTTTTGAAGGCCCTCATCTACTACATTACCCTAGATACCAGGTTTGAAAGAATCCACACTTATCATTTTGTCTTGCTTAATCATTTTAGGCATGGTTTCAATATTTCCATTCCATATTATCTCTTCTCTTCAATGAACAAGAATATAACTGGTTTTAGAGATAAGAAAATTGCTAATCCTGCTCTGCATGAAGGAATAATCCTTTTGTTATAGGAATTCCTTAAAACCCAAATCATGGGCAAGGAAATTGGGGATAGCAAGGCTATCAGTAAGAACTCTGGTTGATATTATGTTCCTTCAGGCTCTTCTGTGGGCGTTCCTTTGGATGATGGTGAGGAAGTTGATTTCAAGAAATAGCACAAGGGCTCCCCATCCAAAAAATATCCCCTGAAATCTATCAAGAAGGAATTACATTCCAAAAAATAGGATAGGAAGAAGGCTAACTCAGAGGAAGAGTATAATGAAAAGAAGGAAGAAATGGATTTGGAAGAAGATGTGGGAGACCCCATTTTGGAATCCACTGTTATGCAAGAACAGGACAAGGAGGACATCCCCCAAACCAATGCAGGACCTCTCTGGCCACTTGTCGGTCGATCTCACTATCAGCGAGGAAAAAACCCTTCCTCCTCAGTCCCCGGAAACTAACACTAAAAATCTTGCCCCTGTGACTAAAGATAAAGATAAGCAGGGCACTAACCAATCACCCATAAGGATTGATGAGACCGAAGAAGCCTCTGGGGGGGAGTATAATAGTCAGGACACCGGGAGGGGTAAAAGGGTCTGGAGAAATTTTAATATCAACACTGTGCACATGGGAATTATAAGGGAAGCTGTCTATCCTCAGATTATGGAGGACAATGAAGGAAAAGTCCATAAGGAAGAATTGATAGACCCTACACTAGTTGTGCTCAGTGATAAAGCCAGGGAGATGGACATGAATTTTCTCAACAATACTAAAAATAGTATGCTGGATCAGTTTCGATCTTTCAAATGGCTCTACCACGAGATTGAGGACATCAAGGAAAAAATTCAAGGCTTGGACAACAAGGATAAGACCACAGAGATCAAGCCAAGTCTGGAAACCAGGGTCATGAACATGGAATCCAAAATGATTAGTTTGGAAAAAACCCTCAAGGGAGTGGCAGAGCAAAATTTTAACATCCTTAAAATGTCCAACAAGAACCTTAAGCTGCTGATTAAAAAGATGGAAGAAAAAATGGACCCCAAGACCAAGAAGAGGACAATGAAGGAGGACAAGGAGCCGACTAAAGGACCAAGTAAAAGAACTAGGGCAAGAACCAAGAAGAATAGGGAGAAAATTGATCCACAAGGTTCCCAAGTGCAAAACGTTAGAGACACTATTCAACTAATGGAGGCCCTTGAAAGCAACGTGGCTGTCATGCTCAGGAGCTTGGCATAACTGGTCTTGGTGCTCTTTCTTTTGGCTATGCTTTATTTTATCTATTTTTTATTGTTCGGCCCTGTGGTAGCCTGTCCTAGCTACTCTATTCTATTTTTCTTAGCTTGGTTCTCTTGACTATCTTTAGACTTTAAACTGTTGTGGATTTTAGGGTCCCTGTAAAACCTATTTTACATAATAAAAAACATAAGAATTCTTAATTCATAAAAAGAAAAACATATTGTTATATCTTTACCTTTTAAAATACTCTCAAGACATTTAGAACTTTAGGAACACCCCCTTTAATGACTATTTTAGGAACACCCCCTTTAATGACAATTCAAGGTAATAAGATAGAAACAGGGAAAAAAATTCATCACTATATCAACCAAAAATGTATGAGTGTGGTTCTTGGTTATTGACCTTTTATTACGAGGATTAAAACCCCTCATTTCAATTGACGATCCTAATTTCTCTTTAAGGGATGGATCTCTTGCCTTGTATCTTAGCACATATTAATTAATAATGGGTTCCATTTGAAAATGCACTTTTTCTTTATTAATAAAAAATTAATGACTTCATCTATGTTATCGAATGACAAACCTCTGACACCAATGTCCTCCAGAAGCTTTTTCTGCTTCTTATGCAAAGCGTTTCTGATTGCAGCATCTCACACTGCAAATACAAAACTGCAGCTCTGGAAAGACGAGGATTTCCTGTTGTAGAGCTCCTTGGCCAGCGTGGTTTTACCCACTCCACCCATCCCAACAATCCCCACAACTTGAACATTATCGTGCTCTTTCTGGGCAGATCCAAGTGTTTTCCTTTCAAAGTCTAGAACTAAATCGTCCAATCCAACAGAATTTTGGGCAACCAGCAACGGCACCTTTTCCAGTAGCTTGGATACCATATTTACAATATTCTTCAAAATCATCCCCTCGTCTCTAAACATGTGAAAAAAAACACATTTTAGAGAACAAATATCGAATAAAAATGACAACTTAAACTTAACGGTAACAGTTATAAGAGAAATTGGTATAAAAGAAAGAGAAAGTGATTACTACTTACTTATTATTCTTGACCACGCAGCCATTGTGAAATGAAACTTTCTCCAGTGCCGCCTTCCACTCCTCAACCTTTTCAGAGGTGTATCTTTGCTTCACTTCATGTTGGGAAAATGCAGGAGCGTATATTCCTTTTCCTTGACCCACCCATCGCAGATCAGATGGATCGACATGATGGAAAACAGGGATAATTCTCTTGCCCGTCTTGAGCATGAAAGAGAGCTCTGCCAAACACCAAGGGGATTTAGCGTAGTTGGGAGAGAAAATGGCAATATGAATTGAGGCAGAGCGCATGGCTTCTTGGATATGTGCCGGAATGACATCACCCAGTTGAAGGGAATGGACATCAAGAAATACAGTGAGTCCCAAAGCATTAAGTTTTTCTTGGATGCTGTTGGCGAGGGTATATTTGACATCCTCTCCGTAATGGTTGATGAAAACATCGTAAGAATTAGGAGAGGGAGGAGGGGCAGAGGAAGAAGATACAAATAGAGATGACGGCACGACCTCCTCGAAAGCATTTACAATCTCAGTCAGTGAAGAGGAAGTGGAAGTGGATTCCATGATATTCGATTCAATTACAACTTACAGGCGAAGGCTTAGCAAGCAAATGAATCTAAGAGCAAACAAGCAAAAAATTTCTGATGAGAATTTGATCAAGTATGTGCGCAAGGCATTGTCTTAAAAGCTCATAAGCCGCGTCTTGTAAAAGCTGTGTTCAACAAATCATTTACTACCTACCTAGGTAGAACCGTTTCTGTCTTCGAAGTCTGGTGGTTTCTCAGCGTCAGCATTGGATGAGATACTAATTTAATACGCATTTTGTTCTATCCTATTTGGTGCATGGAATTAATTTATTCAGAATAGGCTTATTTTAGAATAAGGACCTATTCTAGGATTAATTAATTCTGAAAATAAAAGCTGGAATAAGGTTTGGACCTGTTTGGTGCACTTAGAATATGACTGAGAATTAATCTATTCTACGTTTGGAGCCCATAATGTGGAATGAGAATAAGGATTATTTTTCATTTTTTCATTTTTCATTTTTTAATTTATCATTTTGTTGCTGGTTTTTTAATTAAAATGTATATTAGTTGTATTTGT
This sequence comes from Chamaecyparis obtusa, assembly GCA_027943335.1. Lineage (NCBI taxonomy): Eukaryota > Viridiplantae > Streptophyta > Pinopsida > Cupressales > Cupressaceae > Chamaecyparis > Chamaecyparis obtusa. The sequence goes on along the minus strand of BSBK01004010.1, from coordinate 679,599 downwards.
CAACGAAAGTAGATTCTAGCAAATAATTTTGAGTCAAATTCATTGATCCATGTTTCAAACTAAGAAACCAAAATGACCAGTGCCTAGCCATGAGCTCAACTAATATAGAGTAGAGGGCATTACTAGATCCTAATATGACAAATACAATCATAACTATCAAATGCATTCAACTACTGAAATCCCAATCAACTTTAGAGAGTTTTCCCCTCATAAGAGAGGCATGTTAGATGTCAGAAATGCATACACAACACTGTTAAAAATACTTTACCACTCACATTGAACAGTAAAGTTGAGAGCAACAAACTGGGTTTAAATCAAGAGGCTAAACTTTTTTCCTTAGATCCAAGGTCCTTTGTACAAAATCCCACCATTCACAATTTGCTTCCATTCAAGCAACAGATCAAGGAAAACAATTCCAAAAAATTTACAAAATCCACACATGAAAAAACACAATCTGTACTCTATCCCCCCATTCACAAATTGTTTCCATTCAAGAAACAGACCATGGAAATTGATTTTTTTAAAGTTAACACAAACCACAAAAGAAAAAGCACAATTTGTACATTATCCCACCATACACAATCTGCTTCCATTCAAGATACAGATCATGGAAAATGATTCTTAAAATTTGATACAATCCAAACAAGTAAAAGCACAAAAAAATTTCAAAAACGCCTCTCCTCATTTCATTGTGATATGAGAAATATCATCGAAATGACCTAGCAAGAGGGGGCTCAAAACATAGTAATAGCGCAGGCGCCCTTAACAACACTGCCCTCCTCCTTCACAGCACACAGACTATTGTCCTTGCAACTTTGCACTTTGGGAACGACCACCGTCAAATATAAGGTTTGACAAATCGAACACTGCAAAATGTTCCTATGCCTCTTACTCTCGAACCATACGCATGTTGTGGAGGCTGTGAATCTCAGAAAACCATGCGCATAAAATCCTCTTCTCTGCAGATGCGAACGAAGGAGATTTGCATAGAAAATGCACCCATCTCATAAAAAACCCTAGGCATAGAAAACACACGGACCCGACGAGAAATAAATTGTGATGTAATTTCCAATTCTCGAATAGCCTTATTCTCAAAGAAAACTAATTTCGGCTTTTTTTTAGAATTATTTTATGCATGCATTAGCCCAAAAATGGGAATAAGTTTTCCAATTCGAGAATTAAGAAAGATGCCACAAACAATGAATTAGTTTATTCGGGCATTCAATAATGCCTATTCCAGGTCAATTCCAGGTGCCAAACGATTACTTTAAATGTAGTTGTGATAGTCAAGGGGCTAATATTTTATTTTATTTTATTTTGTGTTGAGAAATTAGAAAATTATTATTGACCATTCAATTATTTGATTAGATTATATTTAATTAGAATTCTCTTCAATGATCAATAATAGTTTTAAATCTTATTTCTATTTTTAAAACTGTAAATAATTGTCCTATATTTATTAGTCAAAATGTACCTTAACTATTTAACTAAGTGTGATTTCTTCTTACAATAAATTATATACCTCATCGAAACTTATGAAACATGATCAATAATAGTTATGGAACTTTTTAAAACTCACTTTACGTATTACAATGTATTTCTTCCTTCTAAATTTTAATCAATGTAAAAAATTAAATCTTGACATTATAATAATTTTCTTTTCACAAAATAATGAAATATGAAAAAATCTTTTGATATACAAAGATGACTTAGTATATGTGTGTATGTGTGTGTGTGTGTGTGTTTGTGTGTGCGTGTGTGCATGTGTGTGTGTGTGTGTGTGTGTGTGTGTGTGTGTGTGTGTGTGTGTGTGTGTGTGTGTGTCTATATAGATAGATAGATAGATAGATATAGATATAGATATAGTTGGATGGTTGGAAAGGGGTTACTTTCAGCTAGGCTGGAAAAATTCAGTTGGTTAAATCTACCCTGCAAAATCTTTCAACCTATGCTTTAAGTCTCTTCTCTATACTGGCTAAAGCAGCGGAGGTGATGGAAAGAATTTTGAGAAGATTTCTCTGGTCAAGGACTGAAGATCATAAGAAACTCCCTCTTATTGCTTGGGACAAATTTTGTCTTCCTAAAAGAGTTGGAGGATTAGGGATTAGGAGGATCAGACCTTTCAACAAAGATCTCCAAGAAAAATAAATATGGCGCATTTTCAATAGCAAGGGGGAATGTCATGACACTTTTGAAGATAAGTATCTTTCTAACAACTCCATTAACCATTTATTTGGTTCAAATGATATTTCAAAAGGTTCTTATATTTGGAATGGCTTTCTCAATGCTAAGGATATTGCTAAATCTAAGGCTAAATGAAAATTTGGGAATGGTCAATATATTAACTTCTGGAATGATAATTGGCTCCAACTAGGACCCTTGAGGGATTGTGAGCCTTTCAATATTTGGATGGATGAGTGTATCCAAAAATATGATTCCCAGGTCTGTAATTATAGAGTGGGTAATGCCTGGGTGAACCTTTCCTCTGTTTCTTGGGACCTGATTCCTCTTATGATTATCCTTAATGCGGTTTCCCTGTCCCCATCTCAGGATGCTCTGATTTGGGAAGGCTCTCCCAATGGAGCTTTCTCGGTTGCTTCTGCCTATTTTTTTCAGATGTATCAAGAAGCCATACCTATTTGGGATAAAGCCTAGTTCCCTGACCTTATTCCCAAAATTAATGTCTTCTTCTGGGTTTTTCTTCAGAATTGCATCCTCACTATTGATAATCTTATTAAGAGAGGTTTCCAAATCCCCAATAGGTGAGTGATGTGTAGATGCCAAGCTAAGTCTATGGATCACATGTTTATCCATTTCCCTTATATCAACAAGATCTGGCAATATCTCCTTTCTGCTCTTGTGCTGTCGTGGTGCTTTCACTCATCTTCTCAAGACCTTTTTACTCAATGGGCCCTTCCTTTTAAGAACATTGATTCTCACAAATTCTTCTCTTGGGTTCTCCTCCATCTCTGTTGGGGAGTGTGAAAAGAGTGTAACAATTGTATTGTCCGTGATTGTTGTCATCCAAAAATAATCTTTGAAAAGATCTGCCATGCTTTAAAAGAAAACTTTCTTTTCTGTGGCGGAACTAACCCTTTTGTAGGAAATGACCAGAATGCTAACCCTAAGAAGAGTATAAATAAAAGATAGAATTGTACCCAGAGCTTTCCCCTGGAAGGTTGGTCTAAGGCTAACTTTGATGGTGTGGCCAAGGGAAATCTGGGAAAGGCAAGAAGTGGTGGAATGATCAAAAATTGCTATGGTATTGGGATGGCTGCCATCACCCTCCCTCTTGGCACTCAAACTAACCATTTTGGGGAAGCTAACACTACCCTCCAAGTAAATAAACTTTCCCTTGATACTGGTGTGAAAAATATTTGGCTCGAAGGAGATTCAATGAATATCATAAATTGTTGGAATTTTCCCTTGCACACGCTTTCTGGGTGTTCATTCCCAAGGTTAAAATCTACCTCTTTAGGCAAAATAGAAGAAAGATTTGGAATACCTTGGCGAGAAAGAATCGGTATAGCTACAATTTGTTAAACTAAAGAGCTTGTTTGAACCAACTTTGTGTGATGGGAGGTGAAAGACACAGAAGGGAGCCCACGAATGATAGTGGAAAATGGAGGAGATGAACCAAGGTCTGGAATGCTCTACAAAAAGGAGGAATTTTGAATTTCATTGAAAGGTTACATGGTAGCAAGCCAACGGTGACCAAAATGTTTGTGAAAATTTGGAATGAGGGTTGTGTCGTGATAGATGGGAAGAATTTCACTGTCACAGAGGAGGTCATCTCGAATGTCACCGACATCCCCATTTTGGCTAAGAAATTTTACAGGGACCAAAAAATCTCTGACTTTGTGGTCAATGATTTTGTGAGGGATGAGGACGAGAAGAATGTCATCATCAAAGTGGGTACTACTCACTATCAACCTAAAGGGATTAAAATGTTGTGGATATTTGTCCTAAGAGCTCTTATCTCTTATGTGACGTTGGACAATAGGTTTGACAGGATCAAAACCTATCATTTAGTTCTGCTGAATCACCTTAGACATGGTATGAAGGTCTCCATCCCTTTCTACTTGTATTCTTTTACTAATAAAAATATTAACGACTATAGGGATAAGGATATTGCTAACCCTGCATTTCATGAGGGGTTATTACTTTTGATTTATGATTATTTCAAAGCCCAAATCTTAGGGAAGGATATTTCTGTTAATGAGGAGAGAGAGGATGTTTCTGGTTCTGACTATGTCCCCTTAGAAACTAAAGATAGTGTGGATTTTCACTCGAAGGACTAGGAGTATGGTGAGACCAAAAAGTAGAAGCAAGGTTCTTCATCCAAGAAGAGAACTGCTAGCTCTGTTAAAAAATAAAAACCCTACAAAAATAGGCTAGAACTGTTATTTCCTTAAAAGAGGATTATAATGAAAATGAGGAAGGGATGAATGTGGATGATGAGGAGGGAATTTCCAGTGGAAAAGACAAGAAGAAAAGGGAACTAGCTACGGTGAACAAAAAAATTAAGTTCAAGGGAGAAAGCTCTGGACAGTTGTCTCCTGAGGAAAGGGCTATGAGTGATAGAAATAATCCCCCTTCTGGTTTCCATGAGAAGATCCAAGATTCTAATCTGGATGAGCCTGAAGATTACTAGAAAGGCCCTTCTACCCAGTCTCCTAATCCCCACTACTTGGCGGAAGATAAGGACCATATCAACAAGGAGTATCGCAACAATGATTCTGTCAAGGGGAAGAAAGGTTGTCGTAACTTCAATGTCAATATAGTGAAGATGTGGATTATCAGGGAAGCCGTTAATCCCAAAGTTCTTGAGGGTGAGGATGGTGGGATTTAGAAGGAGGAATTGATTGATCTGACTCTTTTTGTCCTCATTAATAACACCAGAGAAATGAAGCTTAACCTCCTCAATAATGCCAAGAACAATATGCGAGACAATTTTAGGTCTATTAAATGGCTATATCACGAACTGGGGGATCTCAAGGATAAAATGCACGGAGATGACAACAATAAGGATAGTAGAGCTACTGAGGATTACCAGCGCCTGGAAACTAGGGTTATCAAGATGGAGGAGAAAATGTAGAGCCTTGAGGATACTCTCAAAGCCATCATGGAGCAGAGCTTCAACATCCTAAAGGCTTCTAACAAGCACATCAAGCTTCTCATTGAGAAAATGGAAGAAAAGCTTCGAGGGAAAGAAGTGCAGATCATAAAAGAGGATAAAGTGCAGAAGCCAGATGAAGAATCCATGGACATCCATAAGATCAAGGAGGTTGCTGAGAAGATGGAGCTCCTTGAATCTAATGCCTACTATGCTCAGGAATTTCTCCTAACTTTTTTATCCGGTGTTCTCTGCCTGTCTCTATTTTTTGTTAGCTCTATCTCTATTTTTTTGTTCTCTCAACCCTGATAGTGGCCTGTTTTGTTTTTAGTTTCTTTTGTCTTAAGACTTGGACTTTTATTGCTATATTTTAATTATGTATTGGGTTTTAGGCACCCTATAAAACTTTTTTTACGTAATAAGAAACTATAGAAAACCCAACAATCCAAACTGAAGCATGCAACTCACAATCAGGAAGTAGAACTCAACTATTAAAAATAATAAAAATAGTTAACTCAAAATCATAAAAAATCAGAACTCAACTCCAACCTCGTTTATATCAATCCTTTATTTAAAAGAATTATTTATTTAATTAATAATTGTGGAATTCACGCAAATCACTCAAATTTTAATCTTGAATTTTATATTTCAATTTTATTAACTGAATGTGAAAATGTAATTGTATAATAATATTTAATTAACAATTAATATTTTTAGCATATTAATAATATGCTAATTGATAATTAAATATTAATTCATTAATTTATTACAAGAAATTATAATTAATCCCTTGGTTAAGTGTCTTAACTCAACCTTATAATTTAGAACTGATAAGTCAATTCCTTTTAATTGGTATGCATATAATCATATGATTATATTTTAATTATAATTAATATCTTTAGCACCACTTAATAAGAAACTTGATAAATAATATTAATTTATATTATTTGAACATTTAGTTTAGATTTAGATTTAATATTTAATTAAACTTTTATTTTCATAATTAGACTTTTAATTAAGTCTTTAAAATCATCAATGGTATTTAATTAATTTTCATAAATTAAATATCTATATATTTAATATTTCCATATTCAAGATATAATTACTTTAATCTCATAGTTAATCTTAATTAAATTTTTAATACATTAATAACAAAAAATTCAGATCAAGACACTTGACAAACAAAGACAAAGGAAAATTTGACCAAACCCATAAAACTTAACAATCAAGCTCAAAGAAAGGGTTCATGAATGACATCACCTTGATGAATTTAGAGGGTAGCAGAAAATATATTTGCCCACTTTTTGAGAACAATAATTGGCTATCTCCCCTCTCTTACCATTGAAATATTGTGATAAGGCACGCTCATCCTGACAATTTAAGGAAGTTGATGCCCAATACTTGAAATTCTGCATAAAAGACGAGCATGTACAAACATGTATGTATGTATGTATACATACATACATACATACATATAATGGCGGAGATCAGCGAATTGTGTGGGTCTCGCAAGCAACTATGAATTCATCCTTCAACCACATCAAACACATCAAACAGAAATATAAAACATACATGTCAACCATACACATACAAGTATGGGGTTAGTAAAAACCATAACATAAGTAACATCATCATATGTAAATAACCACCGTCATCTAACTAACATGATATAAATCAAACGGTTTAAAGTATCATAAAATTGAATCATTAAATGTAACCGAAGATCTAATATTCATAAAAAGTGGTCTAAATGGGTTGGAATCATAAACATAAATGGCGGTAAAGGGGTGGGTATTACACTTTAGAACTATGGCCTGCTTATGATTGATAAAACAACTTTCACAAAACTCATTTCCAGAGAGACTACACACATAAAATGCAAATATATCTCAAATTCTATATTAAATGAAATATACACAATAATGGGATTTCATATCTTCATTTTTAAAGACAAATCCAACATTAAGATTACCCATTTAACTTTAAAAATAAATATATTCATTCCTATGATGACAATATTCATATAATCCATACTACAATTAAAGACTTCTCTACAATAACAAATTATGATCACGATACAAATATTTATAGGCAATTACAATCACTTAACAGACTTCAATGTTCTCAATTATACAATCACCTTCTAAATACACAATTATAAGAGAATAACAAGCATGGTGATTATAAACATTTGATAAATATCGTATAAACCACGTATTATCCAATTTAATAAAGTATTAATATAACCAATAGAATTATTGTATCACCTTAGAAAATGGAAAATCTCATGAGCCAGTCCTAAATTAGTTCTCAAAGTTTAGCACCCCCAATTCTCACCTAAATGGAAGCAAAACTAAAATAAGGTTTGTCTTGTTTTAAAACCAATGTCTACAAAAGATAGTTCCTCCTACACCTGATTAAGATGCTAAAAATATATTCTTTTATAAAATAAGACTACAGTTAAAAAGACCAGTACCTAAAGACTAACAAGGTGACAAAAACATAAGTAGAATTGGTTATGTTTGTAAAGCATGATCAGTGTTAAAAAAACAACGCTAATGATGTGCCCAAAAACAAGAGAGACCAACATTTAAGGCCAGAACAAATGCAGTTCCCCAGCTACAGAAGCGTGGAGGAAGCAATAGGGAGGCTTGCTTTGTTAAAAATAAATTAAACATGGACAACATTATATCTAGCACTTATGGACGCCTACCCTAGCACTCAAATTTATCAGTAAAAATAGCGCAAAAAATCATGGTAAACAAATGACCAAACATCGATTTACTATTGTTCAAAATAGAAGAAAAGCCAATTAAAAAGAATAGTGTACAATCAACTCCAAAGATTGCACCACATTCATGGAATGGGCAGCCAAACAAAAGAAAAAATAGGCAAATGTTCAAGATTGGAGAAAAGCCAACAGCCATCTCCCAACAGGGGTGGCATGAAAGAAAAGATTGAGTGTTATGATTTAAAAAAAAACTAACGTTAATCACAAAAAAAAAGGTGACAGAAGATAAGGTAAAGTTTTCAACACTGAAGAATCAAGACAGATACAATTATATATTAAAGAAATCAATTATGAAGATGATTTCCTTTTACTTTCAGAATGGAGAACAATTTAAAAAATTGAATGGTTGAAGCACACAATTCCAATTCCAAACTAGTGAATTGAGATTAACACACTAAAAGAATTTTCACGAATTCCCCAATTTGATTTCTAGCAAAAAGATCCCCCAAATTGAATTCAGGGAGGATTCAAAAAGAGAGGAAAGAACCTCTTCAATAACCAAAATCTTTAATTCCAGTCACGAAAGATATAGAAACAAAAATCAATTAATTTTATTATCAAATTCCATTTCATATACTAATGTCTTTTGCTATCATTATTCATATTTACAAAATTAATTTCCTATCTAATATGAAAAGAAATCAACTAAAAATCACTTTATAAAATCAAAGTTAATAATAATAACCAGTGTCACCTAGTGGCTAAGTACTTGCCTTTAATTATAGTAGAAATAAAACATAAGTAATATTATATTTATTTTTTAATTACTATGTTTTATATAGTAATAGTAAAAGTAATAAATTTTTAAGTTATACTAGAAATAATAGTATATTAATTATTTAATTATTATGTTTTATATAGTTACAGTAGAAGTAATAACTTTTTATAAAAGAACTTTTATTAAAATTATTATAAATAAATAAATTTAAATAAATTGATCTTTTAAACTAAATTTTAATAAGTTTTTCAAAATAAAACTATTATAATAATATTAAATATTAATTTAATATAGTTTAATTTAAATATTAATATTTTGTAAAGAAAAAATAAAAATTATAAGCAAATAAAATCACATAATTTTTTTACATAAATAGTTGTTAATGTATAATTAGTATATAATAAAAATTAAAATTAAAAAACTTTAAAAATATGAATAAAAATAAATATATATTATAATATCATAGGTTGTTATTTAAATTATACTATATTGTAAAAATTAATAGTATAAACATGACTATCAGAATGGAACAAAAATTATCGATGAGAATAAATATATACCGACAATAAATAAAAAAACATGGTAAATTTTAATTGGTTCACTCCTGTAATAAGACTTCAAAGGCATTCATCCAATGAGATGATCAAAAATTAATTTCTAGATATTATAAAGTTAAATAATTTACATCTACATTTTACAAATGAAAAAACTTATAATGAAATATAAAATAAAATTTATTTTCATTGCTGTAGAACAGTTCATTTAATCACTAGTTAATGAAGAAATCCAAAAATGGATGCAATAGTACTTGCTTAGCCTATCGGCAAGTACTAATAAGAATACTAATAATACTACTACTAATAATAATAATATTATTATTATTAAAAAAATATTTGATGTTACATTAATTTTCTTTCAAATCATAGTGTACTTATAACAGTTAGTTATAATAATTATTTAAATATATTATAATTTGGTTTGACAATTAATATTCTCATTATTTATAAGTACAATAAATAAATTATATTAATTTAATCATTGGTATGAACATCCTATCAACATCGATAGTTATAATATAATAAATTTTAATAATGGTGTAATAATACTTAAATGTAATTAATTAAGTAATATTAATCAACTATTTTTAATACCTCATTAAATGTAATGATGCTTAATAATTTAATTAAATCTAATAATTTTAATAATACCAATGTTATTATGTTTTTACTTAATAAGGATGGTTCATTTTTATTTTAATTATTCATTTAATCATTATGCAAGGAAGGATGACCAAACACACACACACAAGGAATGACCACAAAATCACACACTACAAAGACAAAACACCACTAGACAATGAAAGCTTGATGCTATCTTTGTCAACAACTATGTCCATCAAGTGAAGGCATGCTCAATCCTACCAATTCAGGGGAGACAATGCCTAGTAGTTGTAGCATGCGACACAAAGATGATATATATATATATATATATATATATATATATATATATATATATATATATATATATATATATATATATATATATATATATATATATATATATATATATATGGGTAAAAGCACAATCGGGTGTCACCCTTTTGGCTAACCCGACTAACTCGGCCGAGTCCTACTCAGCCGAAGAAGGGGAGGTGCCACGGGGCACCGAGTGGTACCTACGTGGCCGCGGAGACTCGACCGAGTCCTACTCGGCCGAGTCTACGAGGCACTACTAATAGCCCGCTCAATGGTTTTAGCCCCTCATTTGAACAGTGAGGGGCTAAGGAAAGCGGCTAAAGAGTGATAGTGCAACTCGGCCGAGTCAGAGGTAGATTTTTTATTTTTTTTTTAAATTTTTTTGTTTGTGTTTTTTAGTTATTTTTTATGTATATATGTTGTTTAAATATTTTTTAATTATTTTTTTAATATTCATATGTAAAAAAAAGTCTTTTCTTAATATGTATTGTATTTACTTTTAAAAATGTACAAAATTAACAAATAAAACTTAAACATAGAAAACATATATAATTTAAGTAAAATGTAAACTGGAACGTTTAAAAACATGAAATAGTCCACCTACCCTTGAGACATTTAATAAGACCATTAAAACCTAATAGGATGGATGTAATTATAAGATCCAATATTTAACTTAATAATATCAAAATTAAAACATAATGGACTATCTACTCTTACTGACCTAATAGGAACATTTTCAAGACTTAACATCCACTAAATATGACCTATTAGGACCCTTAAGACCTAATAGGACCACTTAAGACCTAATAGAACTTAATAGGTCAAAATAGTTCACCCTTACTTGGCTCAATAAGACCTAATTAAAACCTTTAAGACCTAATGTGACCCTTAAGACCCAATAGGACCCAAGTGACAAGGACAAGTGCAACCGCTACCTAAGTTAAATGACTAAACAGTGTAGTAAGCAACTTACCTTATGCATTCAATAATCATCATTGTTCGAGTTATATTATTTTCATGCCATTAGATCAAGTTATATATTAAAACAACTTTTCTTTATAGCATGCACTTTTATTTTATTTCATTGTTGACTCCTGATAAATTAATCCTTAAGTTTTAAGTTATCATGTTTTTTAATATTGAACAAAGTAGTTTAATAATGACTAGATGCTATATCAATAAATGGAAAGAAACAAAATAGACTAGCATAACCAAAACACATAATAGTCACAAAAATGTTGAAATAAAGTATCATTATCCATTGTAACACTCTTTGATTTAGCCCAAATATTTAGTATATATCTTTGAAATTGCATTACTTTCTTTTTGATATTTTAGAGTTGGACCATGATATTGGCATTCATCTTTATAAGACCTATAGTTGTGAGACAGGAAAGGCAATATGAAGAAAGATGTCATAGTAAATCCTAAGAATTATATAGTTATCTAATAACAATTATTAGATAACATTTGCATACTAATGTGTTTTAACTTATCACACTTTGTAATACAAAATTAATCATTTAATTATTATCAAGCCACAAGAAAACTATACCATCAATATCATATAACTTTCTATAAAGCCAAGGTAGCCAACTAAATTGATTTGAAATAGTATTGTTTGTTTGAACACTTTGCTATCATTGAACTCTTAACACTTTTCTTTTGTATTGATTTATTATTGTTAGTAGATTGAGTAATTAAACATTTTTGTCTAGTGCCAATATTATTTAATCAATTCAATTAGTTCTCTTTAATCTTAGTCATGGTCTAGATTGTCATATTTCCTTATTCTATTTGTCATGGCCCGTGGATGATCAAACTCCCCTATGCATTTTTTTTTAGTCTAAATAAGTATAGTGCTGGATATTATCAAAACTATTATTTTCATCCTTTGCTAAGAAAATTCCTATTTATCAAAATGAATAAAGCCCTAACTCTTATTATATCTAGGATACCTTAATTATAAGGTCATCTTTATTTTTAGTTGCCTAAAGTTACCAAACTAAGGTTTTGATACTATCTAAAACTTAGGATAAAGTATTTTCCTATGAAAGTTCCATAACACATTGTGGTAATCATCACACAGTCAAACATTACAAAGTCCCTCTAAGAGAAGGTTAATACCCAATAGGACCCTTAAGACAAGCTCATAAGACCCTTAAGATGAGCTCATTTAAGACCAGGTTAAGAACCATAAGACGATCTCATAAGACCCTTAAGACGAGCTCATAAGACCCATAAGACCAGGTTACTTTCAACCTAATTAATACTCTTAAGACTCTTAAGACCCATGAACCCCTTTCCAAATTATTATACATTTTCACCATTTCTTTTAGTATTTAATTTCAATATAATGTTTTTCCCTCTCTAGTTATGGAAATTTGTACAAATTAATTTTTGTCATGTGTGCAAAGTAAATATGTACATGTAAATATGCATTCAAATTAGTAAATATGCGTGCACATGAATTAGTTCTACTACCATGATTGAATACATGTGTAAATGCCTTCAAGTTTAAATTATGTTTTTAAATATTTAAAAATATTACACATGTGCATATGTAAATGCATGAATTTAAATGTTTAATTTAATATAATTTAATTTATATTATGTAAAAATGCATTTGAAAATTAGTTCGTGTGTGTTTGTTTGAAGTTTTTAAAATGTTTTCATGTTTACTTGAAGTATTGTACAACACATGTACAAATTGAAAGTTAGATATTTTTAATTTATTTAAATTAATTTGTAGATATATATATATATATATATATATATATATATATATATATATATATATATATATATATATATATATATATATATATATATATATATATATATATATATATATTTATCAATTGATTTTCTAACATTTGGATGTATGTATATGTGCACATGTGCCTACTTGCAGCGAGCATTTTTTATCTATATCTAGATCTAGATATATATTACCTTTGTGTGCATATCACTCATGGCTTCTAGTGGTTTAGATCAGAGTGTCCATGATAGTCATGGATCACGAGCTCCCTCAGACCGTAATAGTACCCAGGCCCCACATGCTAGAGATAGTCATAGAGATGAGACTATCTCTAGGATGCAGGCTGCTCTGACTGTATTAGAGCGAACACTGCAAAATAGTACTACTCTCCCTAATAGGGAGAAATTGACAGCTATACGCACTGAGCTCATGAGTATGATTCAAAAGGCTGAATCATACAATCCATATGATGATGTATCGATTGATGTTTTTTATCATAGCCTATCTAGCACTGTCATAGGGACAGTAGGTTGGAGGACAGTTGATTCAAATGTCTCAGTCACTCAGGTGAAGAACATGTTTGGCACCCATTAGATCAATAAGAGGGTGGTTGGAGCATATAGGGTCACTTTTTGTACAGATGACATAGTGGCCCTTTTTATATATCCTAGATGGTTAGCAGCACGTCATATGTGGCCCCAAAAGGATGAGGTGCCACTATATTTCTGCAAACAATTGTTTGCAGAGTTTCATTTGGGCTATGATGTTGACTACACAGATCTACCTCCACATGCTGGTCAGGGTCGGGGGAGATATCAGGATAAGTGTAGACAACCCGATATACCACAGCCCCCTAGTAAGAGGGCATTGGTGGGTCAAAACCTTTTGGTTCTTCCAAAAGGTTTGGAGGCCTACACTGGAGCTGGGTAGGTTGCAGCTGAGGACACACATTTAGATATGTATTCTAGCATTGCCACCATTGCGACTCAGGTTGAGCAGTTTTCATCTGATCATGTGGGTAGGTACATGCTTCGATCACGGACGAGTGTAGGTGTATCACCATCTAGTCCATTTTATGACCCATACATCAGATTTGATCTTCCTACTCTAGATGAGATAGGACGACTACCTGAGGATCGTGTGCATGAGATTAGTGGTATGTTAGTGAGTGATCTCCTGGCTGCTTACCAGAGGATTTCTACATTGCATGGGATTGAGCCACTTGATTTACCTACTTTCATTGGAGGAGGACAGTGTCGTAGATCCTCCACAGGCAGCAATCGAGGTCAGAGCTCAGATGCAGAGGCAAGTTCCTCTAGACAGAGTGTGGATGATCTTACGCCGCCTCCACAGCATACACAGGCTCCCACACAGCATACACAGGCTACGACCTCACGAGTTCATAGTAGATTCTCAGATTTGCTTATGGACGACACCATTGATCCTGATGCAATGTCCTTGCACTCTTCTGAGTTATCCGACCTTGGACATGCATTACAGCAGGTACAAGAATCTGGATTTAATTTCAATTTATATAGATATACATGTGTACATATAGTTCTATATTTGAATTTAAATGTATTTAAATGTGGTACAGGACATTGTGACAGGTGCTGCATATGGAGATTTAGAGGAGCCTGCTAATCCGATTCATCATGATACAGAGGTACACTTGAAATAAATTAAAAATTAAAATTTTATAAAATTTATTTACATTTCAAGTTCTTATATATATATATATATATATATATATATATATATATATATATATATATATATATATATATATATATATATATATATATATATGTATATATATATATATATATATATATATATATATGTATATATATGTATATATATATATATATATATATATATATATATATATATATATATATATATATATATATATATATGTATATATATATATATATATATATATATGTAACATTATATTTACATTTACAGACTCAGGTCTAGCAGGACGAGGATCCACACAGGCCTGCACATCTAGCACATGATGGTGATCATCAACGTAGTTGATGTGTTCATTGATACATGTTTGGATTTTGTGATATATATGTATAGACACTTAAACATTGATGTACATGTTTGATTTTTGAGATATATATATATATGTGTGTGTGTGTGTACATTTACATTGATATGTAGGTGCATGTTTTGTATATTGATCTATTTGTACATTGACACATGTTTGGATTTTGCACTATATAGACATTTAAACATTGATGTACATGTTTGATTTTTGAGATATATATATATATATATATATATATATATATATATATATATATATATATATATATATATATATATATATATATATATATATATATATATATATATATATATATATATATATATATATATATATATATATATATATCTATTTGTACATTGATACATGTTTCCAGATTTTGTAATTGAAGCCAAAAATTAATTGATCTTTAAAATTAATATTTAATTTATGTTCAATCTTTCATCAATCTAATTAATCAATCTTACTAAAAAATCTTTTTATATCAATTGTAAGTTTAAATCAATCTTTAAAATCTAACTTTATAATTAATCTTTAATTTCAATGTTCAATCTTTTTAATCAATCTTAGAAATTCAATCTATAGGTAAACCCCTTAAGCCCTATTATGCACCCTTAAGCCTTATCTAGATCAATTAATTGAAAATTAATTAATCAATCTTACTAAAAAATCTTTAATGAGTTGAAAGTTTAAATCAATCTTTAAAATCTTTAATGAATTGAGAGTTTTTAAATCAATCTTTAAAATCTAACTTTAAAATTAATCTTTAATTTCAATGTTCAATCTTTAATATGACCTAGCATGGCCTAATATGAGCTCACTTTATAATCTTTTTATATCAATTGAAAGTTTAAATCAATCTTTAAAATCTAACTTTATAATTAATCTTTAATTTCAATGTTCAATCTTTTTAATCAATCTTATAAATTCAATCTATAGGTAAACCCCTTAAGCCCTATTATGCACCCTTAAGCCTTATCTAGATCAATTAATTGAAAATTAATTAATCAATCTTACTAAAAAATCTTTAATGAGTTGAAAGTTTAAATCAATCTTTAAAATCTTTAATGAATTGAGAGGTTTTAAATCAATCTTTAAAATCTAACTTTAAAATTAATCTTTAATTTCAATGTTCAATCTTTAATATGACCTAGCATGGCCTAATATGAGCTCACTTTATAATCTTTTTATATCAATTGAAAGTTTAAATCAATCTTTAAAATCTAACTTTATAATTAATCTTTAATTTCAATGTTCAATCTTTTTAATCAATCTTAGAAATTCAATCTATAGGTAAACCCCTTAAGCCCTATTATGCACCCTTAAGCCTTATCTAGATCAATTAATTGAAAATTAATTAATCAATCTTACTAAAAAATCTTTAATGAGTTGAAAGTTTAAATCAATCTTTAAAATCTTTAATGAATTGAGAGTTTTTAAATCAATCTTTAAAATCTAACTTTAAAATTAATCTTTAATTTCAATGTTCAATCTTTAATCAACATTAATCTTCTATGCCCTTAAGTACCTCTCATGACCCCTTAAGACCGAAAATGATCTAACATGACCCCTTAACCCCTAGCATGACCCCTTCAGCCCTTAAGTACCTAACATGACCCCTTAAGACCTAAAATGACCTAACATGACCTTAAGACCTAATTTGACCTCACATGACCTAATAAGACCCCTTAAGACCTAACATGACCTAAAAGACCCCTTAAGCCCTTAAGCCCTAACCCCTTAAGCCATGACCCCTTAAGCCCTTAAGCCCTAAAATGATCTAACATGACCCCTTAAGACCCTAATCCCTTAAGCCCTTAAGCCCTTAAAACCTAAAATGATCCCTTAAGACCTAATAAAACCTAACATGACCTAAAAGACCCCTTAAGCCCTTAAGCCCTTGAGCCCTAACCCCTTAAGCCATGACCCCTTAAGCCCTTAAGCCCTTAAGCCCTTAAGACCTAACATGACCTAATATGACCTAATAAGACCTAATATGAACTAACATGAACTAACATGACCTAAAAGATCCCTTAAGACCTAATATAACCTAACATGACATAAAAGACCCCTTAAGACCTAATATGACCTCACATGACCTAAAAGACCCCTTAAGACCTAACATGACCTCACATGACCTAATGAGACCTATTAAGACCTAACATGACCTAATATGACCTAATAAGACCTAACATGACCCCTTAAGACCTAAAATGATCCCTTAAGACCTGATTTGACCTCACATGACCCCTTAAGGACCAAACATGACCTAACATGACCTAACATGACCTAATATGACCTAGTAAGACCTAATATGACCTAACATGACCTAACATGACCTAATAAGACCTAACATGAACTAACATGACCTAAAAGATCCCTTAAGACCTAATATGACCTAACATGACCTAAAAGACCCCTTAAGACCTAATATGACCTCACATGACCTAAAATACCCCTTAAGACCTAACATGACCTCACATGACCTAATAAGACCCCTTAAGACCTAGCATGACCTAAAAGACCCCTTAAGACCTAAAATGATCACTTAAGACCTAATTTTACCTCACATGAGCCCTTAAGGACCAAACATGGACCTAATATGACCTAACATGACCTAATAAGACCTAATATGACCCCCCCCCCCCCCTGCCCCCCCCCCCCCCCCTCCCCTTCCTCCGGCCCCGCCTCTAACATGACCCCTTAAGACCTAAAATGATCTAACATGACCCCTTAAGACCTAAAATGAGACCTAAAATGATCTAACATGACCCCTTAAGACCTAAAATAAGACCTAACATGACCTAACATGACCCCTTAAGACCTAAAATGATCCCGTTTAAGACCTAATTTGACCTCACATGACCCCTTAAAGACCAAACATGACCTAATATGACCTAATAAGACCTAGCATGACCTAACATGACCTCACATGACCCCTTAAGCCCTTAAGGACCGAACATGACCCTTAAGCCATGACCCCTTAAGCCCTTAAGCCCTAACCCCTTAAGCCATGACCCCTTAAGCCCTTAACCCCTTAAGCCATGACCCCTCAAGACCTTATAAGACCTAAAAGACCTAATATGACCTAACATGTCCTAACATGACCTAAAAGACCCCTTAAGACCTAATATGACCTCACATGACCTAAAAGACCTCTTAAGACCTAACATGACCTCATATGACCTAATAAGACCCCTTAAGACCTAACATGACCTAAAAGACCCCTTAAGACCTAAAATGATCACTTAAGACCTAATTTTACCTCACATGAGCCCTTAAGGACCAAACATGACCTAATATGACCTAACATGACCTAATAAGACCTAATATGACCTAATATGAGCTAACATGACCTAATAAGTCCTACTATGAACTAATAAGACCTAACATGACCCCTTAAGACCTAAAATGATCTAACATGACCCCTTAAGACCTAAAATGAGACCTAAAATGATCTAACATGACCCCTTAAGACCTAAAATAAGACCTAACATGACCTAACATGACCCCTTAAGACCTAATTTGACCTCACATGACCCCTTAAATACCAACCATGACCTAATATGACCTAATAAGACCTAGCATGACCTCACATGACCCCTTAAGCGCTTAAGGACCAAACATGACCCTTAAGCCATGACCCCCTTAAGCCCTTAACCCCTTAAGCCATGACCCCTCAAGACCTTATAAGACCTAAAAGACCTAATATGACCTAACATGTCCTAACATGACCTAAAAGACCCCTTAAGACCTAATATGACCTCACATGACCTAAAAGACCCCTTAAGACCTAACATGACCTCACATGACCTAATAAGACCCCTTAAGACCTAACATGACCTAAAAGACCCCTTAAGACCTAAAATGATCACTTAAGACCTAATTTTACCTCACATGAGCCCTTAAGGACCAAACATGACCTAATATGACCTAACATGACCTAATAAGACCTAATATGAGCTAACATGACCTAATAAGTCCTACTATGAACTAATAAGACCTAACATGACCCCTTAAGACCTAAAATGATCTAACATGACCCCTTAAGACCTAAAATGAGACCTAAAATGATCTAACATGACCCCTTAAGACCTAAAATAAGACCTAACATGACCTAACATGACCCCTTAAGACCTAAAATGATCCCGTTTAAGACCTAATTTGACCTCACATGACCCCTTAAAGACCAAACATGACCTAATATGACCTAATAAGACCTAGCATGACCTAACATGACCTCACATGACCCCTTAAGCGCTTAAGGACCGAACATGACCCTTAAGCCATGACCCCTTAAGCCCTTAACCCCTTAAGCCATGACCCCTCAAGACCTTATAAGACCTAAAAGACCTAATATGACCTAACATGTCCTAACATGACCTAAAAGACCCCTTAAGACCTAATATGACCTCACATGACCTAAAAGACCCCTTAAGACCTAACATGACCTCACATGACCTAATAAGACCCCTTAAGACCTAACATGACCTAAAAGACCCCCTTAAGACCTAAAATGATCACTTAAGACCTAATTTTACCTCACATGAGCCCTTAAGGACCAAACATGACCTAATATGACCTAACATGACCTAATAAGACCTAATATGACCTAATATGAGCTAACATGACCTAATAAGTCCTACTATGAACTAATAAGACCTAACATGACCCCTTAAGACCTAAAATGATCTAACATGACCCCTTAAGACCTAAAATGAGACCTAAAATGATCTAACATGACCCCTTAAGACCTAAAATAAGACCTAACATGACCTAACATGACCCCTTAAGACCTAAAATGATCCCTTTTAAGACCTAATTTGACCTCACATGACCCCTTAAAGACCAAACATGACCTAATATGACCTAATAAGACCTAGCATGACCTAACATGACCTCACATGACCCCTTAAGCCCTTAAGGAGCCGAACATGACCCTTAAGCCATGACCCCTTAAGCCCTTAACCCCTTAAGCCATGACCCCTCAAGACCTTATAAGACCTAAAAGACCTAATATGACCTATCATGTCCTAACATGACCTAAAAGACCCCTTAAGACCTAATATGACCTCACATGACCTAAAAGACCCCTTAAGACCTAACATGACCTCACATTACCTAATAAGACCCCTTAAGACCTAACATGACCTAAAAGACCCCTTAAGACCTAAAATGATCACTTAAGACCTAATTTTACCTCACATGAGCCCTTAAGGACCAAACATGACCTAATATGACCTAACATGACCTAATAAGACCTAATATGACCTAATATGAGCTAACATGACCTAATAAGTCCTACTATGAACTAATAAGACCTAACATGACCCCTTAAGACCTAAAATAAGACCTAACATGACCTAACATGACCCCTTAAGACCTAAAATGATCCCTTTTAAGACCTAATTTAACCTCACATGACCCCTTAAAGACCAAACATGACCTAATATGACCTGATAAGACCTAGCATGACCTAACATGACCTCACATGACCCCTTAAGCCCTTAAGGACCGAACATGACCCTTAAGCCATGACCCCTTAAGCCCTTAACCCCTTAAGCCATGACCCCTCAAGACCTTATAAGACCTAAAAGACCTAATATGACCTAACATGTCCTAACATGACCTAAAAGACCCCTTAAGACCTAATATGACCTCACATGACCTAAAAGACCCCTTAAGACCTAACATGACCTCACATTACCTAATAAGACCCCTTAAGACCTAACATGACCTAAAAGACCCCTTAAGACCTAAAATGATCACTTAAGACCTAATTTTACCTCACATGAGCCCTTAAGGACCAAACATGACCTAATATGACCTAACATGACCTAATAAGACCTAATATGACCTAATATGACCTAACATGACCTAATAAGTCCTACTATGAACTAATAAGACCTAACATGACCCCTTAAGACCTAAAATGATCTCACATAACCTCACATGACCTCACTATGAACTAATAAGACCTACTATGAACTAATAAGACCTAACATGACCCCTTAAGACCTAAAATGATCTCACATAACCTCACATGACCTTAAATGAACTAATAAGACCTAATATGAGTTCACATGACCTCACATGTCCTAACATGACCTCACATGACCCCTTAGGCCCTTAAGAACCGAACATGACCCCTTAAGCCCTTAAAAGCCCTAACCCCTTAAGCCGTGACCCCTTAAGCTCTTAAGCCCTAACCCCTTAAGCCATGACCCCTTAATCCATGAGCCCTTAAGCCCTTAACCCATTTGGCCCTTAAGCCATGACCTATCTAATCAATCTAAACAAAAAATAGAAATATAGACCTATCTAATATTTATCTAATCAATCTAATCTGATAAATTGAAATTAAAATTCAAGTAGAAACTAAATTGAAAGTTCTATCCAATCAATTAAAATTCAATTTACCTATCTAATCAATCTAATCAATAAATAGAAATTTATCTAGACTAGAAAGGTATGCAATTCAAGAAATCAATCTATTCTAATCAATTGAAAAAAGAATCAATCTAATTTCAATTCAAATATAGACCTACATTTAATCAATCTAAACAAAAAATAGAAATATAGACCTATCTAATATTTATCTAATCAATCTAATGAATAAATTGAAATTAAAATTCAAGTAGAAAGTAAATTGAAAGTTCTAGTTCTAAGAGAGAGAGAGAGAGGGGGGGGAAGGGGAAGGGGAAGGGGAAGGGGAGAGAGAGAGAGAGAGAGAGAGAGAGAGAGAGAGAGAGAGAGAGAGAGATAACTTTCATGAATTAAAATTCAATTAAAATTCAATTCAGGTTTAATCTTGATCCATAAATTCAATCTAATCATAAATTTCAAATCAAATTTAAAGTCTACATAGAAGTTTCAAATAGGATTTAAATTAAGTATGTAAAAATTAAAATCCTTAAACCTAAAGCTCCTGATACATGTAGTTTGGATCCTCTCTATCCTTTATTATCTCCAAAAGTTTTTCATGCTCTTCAATAGGCAACTTCCACTTTTGGTTTTTACTTGACCCTTTTTTTGACACAGTTTCAAACTGCAATTTCGTCGCTATAACCAAGTGACTATAATGTAGAACTCTCTCTCCACACATGTATTCAACAAATTTAATTCCATTTTTTTCAATCTTATCTTGTTGATAATAGGTGCCTTCAATAACAACTGAACCAGTCGGATATTTTTGTCCATCACCATCAACAACTTCTTCAAGCAACTTGTGTTTTCCTTGGTGCATCTTAGTAGATAATAATCTACACCTTCTATATTCTCAGGATCCGCAACCACAGCAAAATATCACCTACACAATTTATATTTATGTGTACAAGTAAATGTTAAATTTAAACCTCAAGTTCATATATATATATATATATATATATATATATATATATATATATATATATATATATATATATATATATATATATATATATATATATATATATATATCATGTAAATATACCTAGAAATAAAAAATACGCACCTGTAACAACTAAATCAGAAACACGTTCATAGTCAGCTGAATATATAGGATCATGGATGTCTATGACATTGTCATCATCTTCATAAGGAGGCATTCTAATTAACACTTTATGATCCCATATTGAAACATATCCATTTGCAATATTAACACATTGACTCATTGTGTTGTTGTTAAGACAATTTTCACAAAAGCATGATTTATCTCTTAGTTGAATCAGTGGAGGCTTGTGTTGTCCCGTAGTCATCACTTGATGCAAACTTCTAATTCCAACAATTGATTGACAATTATAGGGATTCGATCGATCGATATCTGGATTGGATGGATTGATATATAGATCTCAGTTTGAAATCATGAAAAATGTGAAATGCATTATATATATATATATATATAGACAACAAGTTAAAACACACATACATGACATACCTATATATGTAGTTTGATGAATTTGAGTTTGAAAAATAAAAGTAAATTAAATAAATACCTATCACTTCCCAAAAGTAACGTTTGTTGTATTTTGTGTCTCGAGTAGCAAAATGATTTTGACACCATTCAACAATCTTCTTTGAATTCTCTATCATGTTACCTAGAGAGATATATTTTTAACAATTTAGTTATATATATACATGTGTACATGTAATGTAAAGTTTTAAATAGTCTAGTCAAGTAAACAAGTTGAATATCAAATGTATGTACACATACCTTGAAGTTCATGTTGTCAGAGTGCACGCTTCACACATGCTCCTGCTCCATCATGTTCTCCTTTTCCATGTCCACTTTCAAAGAAGTTCCAAACAAACTTAACGTTGTGTCTAGCATGTTGCATGGCTAACCAATTAAAAGCTTTTGCAGACTTAAATTGACCTACAATTCAAATAAATACAAAAATGTATTTAAATGTGACACATAAATATATCTAGAAATGCTCAAAAAAAAAATTAAAATAAAATTTATAATGCATGTACGTACTTACCTGCACACCCATCAGACCAGATCCATTGTTGTGAAGCATTTATCCCACGACTTGCAAGATTGTTGAAAAACATGTTGAAACAATGAGCCACATAGCTCCTATCATGAACCTTGTCATCACTAATATAGAAATGAACCTCCTTGATAATAATGCGTTCATTTTGATCTATACCAGATTCTATCTCATCCAAATCTTATTGTGCATGTCTATAGGTCACATGCACAAATATTGCAACTTGATCAGAATGATAATATTGACTTTGGAGCTCCTTTTGAGGGGAAAATGTATAGTTCTCCGCAAAATCTACAACTGAAAGAATACAACCAAGTGGGAAACAATTTTTGGAATCACGAAACTGTTTAGCTTGCCATCGTGCACCATGACAATGTTGGATATGTGGATAAATCATAGATCGAAATCTGTCCATGAACTGAAGGTACGGTAATTCACTCTCTTTTAATGTAATTTTTTTTTATTCACCTCCTGTCTTCGTTTGGTATATCTCATATTCAAATCTCTTCCACTGGACTGGTGTTGTAACATCAATATTCTCAAATTGTAAAGGAAATTGCTGCAAATTTCCACAATTATTGCATTCATTTTTTATACACTGGACATTAAATTCATCTAAATCTTATGATTTATCACATAAAATGGACTTTACAAATTCTGTTGTACTTCCAGTAACCATACCTAGATTAAGTATTGTCGTAACCTTTTTATATGATTGCAAGTATAAGTGAAACTCAACATGATTTCGACAACAACATATTTCACGAACCTTATTTATGCGTACGAAGCAAGGGCGCAACATCTCAAACATTCTCTGACATATTTTCACATCTGAAAATTCATGTTTGAATGCTTCAAACAATTCACTTTGTGTAGTATCAACAAAATGTTTTGGATGTGAAATCTTCATACCGGTCTCTTCATCGTCCATTTGTATAGTGTCCCTTCTATTGGAAGAAACGCGAGAGTGGTTGGTCCAAAAATCAATGACCCGTCTTCTTACATCTTCAGAAATTCTGTCTTTACGGGGAAGTCTACAAATCTATACCCAATTCTTTTCAATATTCATATCCAACATATTTCTCTTCCTAATATATCTCTGTATAGTTCTTCGAGATACGTTGAGTAAATCAGAAATTGCTCGAACTTGATTTCTATGTGTCAATTTCTTACTAGTTATCATAGTCATCAAGGCTCTTCTAGCTGCATTTGAATCTGGTCCTTTATGATCTGCCTTGTTAACAACATTCAGTGCATCTTGTAAATTTTGAATTATTGTCTCTTTTACTTTACCTCCTCCAACTTTCCTATTATCAATACCCAACAATTCCAAAACCGGAGTCATTTCTTTTTTCTTGAATAACTTTGCAAACAATTGTGCTTTTCCCACCAAAGATTTACTCTCAAAATATTCCATCCACATATTTTTGAGATGCAATTTAATAGTGCTTTTAGGTACCAAGTGTTCCGGTTCAATTTGACTAATAAGTGATTCCTCATTCATGTCCATCAAATTCTGCATTGTAGGAAAAAAATGTATACTTCGACTACTACCAATATCCTCCCTTAGTTGAGTTGCACCTTCTACAGCGATAGGTTCTTCTTCAACATCCATTGGTTGCTCTTGGACATGTTTCGTATGACCTTTCATTTGGTCATCCCTTTTACGATCATACTTCCTTGTTCTAGTCCTTTTATTTCCCATTGCTCAAATATTTAAGAAAGATTTTTTTTATTGTTTTACTACTTCGTCACTGAAAAACTTGTCTTCAAACTCTTTCGAAATCAAAATTTCTTTGAAACTTCTCCAAAAGAATGACTCCTTATTTCAAAATATCCTTATATCCTAAAATAAGAATGTAAATTCGCAATTGATATATATTTTTTTAAAAATATTATGCACATATATACCCTTCGATTTGAAAGGACCGGTCGCGAGGGGCCGATGACTTGAGGGGACTCGGCCGAGTCCCACTCGGCTGAGTCATCCTAAGTGGCATGCCAACTTGGCAGCCAAAACTTAAAAAACACAAATAATACACAATTTGCACTTGTGGTGTTTTTTTTCTCTTCTGCAAATTAAAAATTTGAAAAAACTAAAACTACCCTTTTGTAGATCTCGGAATTACAATTCTAAAAATATAAATTTTATATAATTTCAATTGGAAAATGTTAAACAAATTTGTAAAAAACCACATGTAGGTATATAAAGCTTTGAGAAGTTGCCGATTCGATAAATTAAAAAAATAGTAAATCAATTAAAAAAAAAATTAAAATTATATGAGGCACTAGAGAAGAGAATCTTCTTCAAGAATATATATTTTATTTGAATTTTAGAAAAATTTTGATAGCTGAAAAGTGGCGGGAGATAAAAACTACTGATTTCGTGTAAGTTGTACTTTGAATACTTATAACGGGCAAATTATAGATTGAAAACACTTCTTTCCTTTTTGTTGCACTAGGTATACATGTCATCTAAAACATATTTTGAAATTGGAAGAAAAAACAATGTCTTACTTATAATTATTTGACGGGAGGTAAACCCCCTGATTTGCTGTATTTTCAGGACATGAAAAATAGACTTTAAAAATTAAAAAAAAATATTAATTTATGTCCAAAATAATTTTAAAAAATTATAGGCATAAAATTCATCCTATTTCACACATTTCATCAGTTTACATCATCTTCAAATTCTAAATAGAAATGTGACTTTTATGCCTTTGAAGTTTTTTCGTTTTGGTGTTGTTAGCCTCTTCCTTTGTAAAAGGGTGACAGCTTATTGTGCTTTTACCCATATATATATATATATATATATATATATATATATATATATATATATATATATATATATATATATATATATATATATATATATATATATATATATATATATATATATATATATATAAACAAGCGAGGGAAGTGATACATCTTGTAGATCTCCCAAAGAAGTGACTATGACTTCCTTCCTCATCCTACAGACACATTAGATGGGATTAAATCATAATATGATAATCAAGATATTAGTATTGTTAGTACATCGATAATCAAATACCTATAATCATCATTAGAACATGTGAATAGTCATAAATACTAGCACATGAAGGAAATATAAATATTAACCTCATATCACTAAAATATCCATGAAATGTCAGATATCAAAAGAAATCCAAGATAACTATCACATCGTGTACATCTATACCAGCATAAGTAAACCAAAACATACCATCATGAGTAACTAGAAATAAATCAATGTAAGTATAATTGTACACTCGCACATCAAAACCAAACATGAGTCCTGAACATCAAATTAAGTATAGTCATATGGAGGGGTACTACAACTAGCTCTTGTAACAATAATTTGGCAGGTAGTTATCAATTTAATCTTGCAAGTTACAATATAACACCCTACCAAGGAACTCACAAGGACAACAAATTACTAAAGGAATATGACAATTTTTTTGATAACAATCACAACTACAACTTTAAACATAAGATTCAAAATACACACTACAATAACTTAACAAATGGTTCATTGCATTAATTACAAAAGCAAAAGCTAACATTAACACATATGCATAGTCCTCTCAGGTTCCCCAATGTCTCTAGTAAGAAATATATGATAACAAAACATAACTACATCAATTAAACAACTAGGAGGCAATGTACACGATTGTAACATAAAACTAGTTCATTTAAACCTTACATCCAATCATAATAATCAAAGTCAACATCTGTCTGATCCTATCATTACAATATTCATAGTTTGCTTAGAAATGCTCAAATTTTGAGAAAACAAAACTAAGAAGGTTTTGAGTGCTCAAAAATAGAGCACTCATAACCAAAAAGATTATGAAAACTTGAAAATCAAATATTTTCATCTCTCCAAGTTAAGGATGCTCAAGATTTGAGCCATCCCAACTTCATAACTGAAACTCATTTCAAGAACCAGTTATAAATGCTCATGAAGATAATTTGGGATGTAGGTTTCAAGAAAAATTTGAATATTTTCCAGAATAGGGTGCACAGTATTGATTGGTTGGAATAAATATTAACTTCCACTATTATATTCAAAACAATGCAACCGACCAGTATAAAGCCGAATCATCAATCTTTAACATCTTTTTCCTGTGTCGTATCTAGATAGAAACTTTTTCAATAGGTTATGGACCTCAACCGAAGCATTAATGATAGTGGTTCTCATCAAAATAATATACACAAGATGGACATGGAAAACCAAATCAATGCGACCTACATCCATAAAGTTAAACTCTGTAGTCGTGGTTTGTGAGTATATTAATGAAGCTCCAGAATATGGCATGGATGTGCATCGAATCACATGAATGGAGGAAACATTTGGGATGTGTGCAAATTATATACGAATCATATACAACTCACCTCAATTGTTTGATAGCATACCATGAAGAAATGACTTGTGAGGGAATGTTAAACAACATAGAGAATCTGTTTTGGCAATATGTTTTAGAAGAGTATCGCCATATAAAGTTATATGATGCAGATGATAAATGGACAAAAAAGGGTTCTTATAGAAAAGGATTGGATCCTTATAAGGAATAGAATGCACAACAGCCAACACCTTCCTCTTGGCCCACGTGTAGCTAAAATTACAAGAAAATTATGGAATCATAGACAACGGACCTGAGTTGTATGCTCAGAATGCTTAAAGTTGAAGTGTGAGTACATAGACATATGCATGCGAAGAACTCTACTGACCGCCTCCAATAAATGAATGAATGACAAATTTGCCTTGCGGAAACATGACTTTGAGAAGGCATAATAACCATTTGATAGAATGCCTTTAAAGGATATGACATTTTATGGAATGATGCAAGTCAAAAAAAAAGGAACCATAGATGATGGCACAATGAAATGTTTGACTGAACACCTCAATCAGATGTTGTGACCTCTGTAGAAGGAATGCATATGAAATGTGGAAATAAGATGAAGCTCATGAGCCATTTTGTCACGACTCGTTTTTTTAATCCTATTATTCTGGAGATTTTTCGACTTTATTTGACTTTTTGACCAAGTCGAATTGCATCTCGACTTGAGTCAGTGTGTTTGGATTTTATCTAGCTTAATAATGGGATATTTTGTGGTTCGTTTATATATTTTTTTTATGGTTCATATAGATTATTCATGATGATTTTATGCCTTACGACACTGATGAACATGAATGTTAAGTAAAAAAAAATTCTATGATATGTGGTGATGATTTTAATTATGAATATGTATGTGTATTTTATAATCGTGAAAATTGAATGATTATTCTATTCTGGATTATGGATATTGACCATTGACACATTGACATGTTTTTGAGTGTATCTGAGTGGTTGCAGGTGGAAGGTGAGAGTGTGGTCGAGGTAGAGAAGTTTAGCCTCTCAACAGTGGGGTCTTGGATGGTTATGGTGCCACTCAAACACGTCACGTAGTCATTTTTATGTTGGTTAATTTTATGTGTGTCTCTTCTCTATCCCTCATGAGCACATGTGGAAATTCAAGAAATTAATGGGGAATCTTTTTTTTACTTAATTATTTCCTTATTATTGTGGAATTTCAGGTTAAATGCGTGAGGAATTGGAATAAAAGAAATGTTATATTTTCATCATAATCTGAGTCAAATAAGTGTGAACTTAATTTCATTTTATCTTAGTGCGGTATTTAACTGTTAGTCATAAATACTTTCCGTTTCAAAAATAAATGTGTACATATATATATTGTTCTATCTTTAGCAAATCTGAGGAGAAATCTGTGTGTAATTTTTGGCTGCAAAACACAAAAATTGGAAAGTTTCTGAACCACAATCGAAAGGGAATCAACCATTTAATGTTTTCTAACTTTGGAGGCGAGACAGGAAAAACGCAGAAAAGAAAAGAAAAGGGTTTAAAAGTTGGAAAATGGAGGGAGAAGAGATCATCGATTGGGAAGGGAAAACGGGGCTGTAGCTAGTGTTGGAGGAGGCTAGTTCACAGGAAGAGGGAAACGATCACTGTTTCTGCACAACCAATTTTTCACCAGGTTCTCCTTTATTTTATATTCCTTAATTTACTCGCTCTTTTCCATGGGCTCTAAATTCTTACCCAGCTGGACGTTATTGTTTTATGCTATGTAAATGATGAATTTTATTTCAGCTAGAAGCATCGTTATCGTTTTGAAAATCCTTGCTATTGTTGTATTTGTTTGAAAACCTCATACAGCAATTAAGGATCCTTGTTGTTAAGTCTTTTATTTAGTGCGGTACTTGCACGACGTTAGATGGTACTCTCCTGAAGTTGTGAGTGCCCAAATAAAAAAACTCCTTCTTGAGCAGACGCCTTCACTTACTCACCGATCCTTGTTCTAGGATTTCTAACCTTCTTTATAATCTGTTCTAAATATTATCGAATAGCAGTCAACATAGACTTCATGCATGTTTGTATGTTTCGTGATCAATGTTGGATTGGTTGAGTTTAGTGTTGTATAATTCTTGTTGTTAGTTTACCAAGGGACACTTAGTTTTTTTTCTAAAACTCTCCCTTATATTCAACGGTTCTTTTATTTAGCCATTACGATTGCCTTAGATCCACCATTCCAGGCGCCTCCTCCTATTTTCTTTCCTTCACCAAATCTCTAAACCGTGTGTGTTTATTGCTATAAGGAGGCTTATTTTTTTTTTAAGACCTTACAATCATTCACCTAGCGCTAGTAGTATACCCAATCATTTTCAATCAGCGTGTTGTCTCATGGAAGGTCTTCTACGGCTGAAGCATGCTTGTTAGCCAGTGTTCCTATTAGATAGGAAAGAGAAGTCAATGGGTTTTTCTCTGCGTGTTCAGAGATCTTATTCAACATTCAATGCATTGGTTCCTCCATCACCACCGACAGCAACATGTGTACAGCGGGGAAGGGATAGGAAAGACGGTGCAATGGGGGTGAGGAAGAGGATGTCAATTCACGCTAAAACCAAACTTCAGATCAGGGCACTGAATGCTAATACTAACGTTATTTGGCTATGTATGTTGATTGCTATGTCTGCTGATCACCGTGGCAGATGCGTGTTGAACTATGTTTTCATAGGGAGCCAAACTTCATTATTTTTTATAACTATAAAACTCAATCTCGTTTTGTGTTGTGTTGAGAACTTGAGATCTAATATTCTGATAATGGATCATTGATAGAGTGTAATTGAATCATCATTTACATGATTACTTGATTGTAAAAAAAATAAGGTAGTTGTTATGAGCTTCTTCTTTTTTTATCATTTATAGTACATGCTACTGCATACTAAAATCCAGTATAGAGAAGAAATTAGCATTTTTCTAATATATGATAGAGACATAGCGAATGGTGACCAATAGAGGTTGAAAATGAGAATATGTAACCAGAATATCTTTATCGCCTATGTCACTGGAGGCTTATGGTGTAAATTACTGTTAGAAAGGTTTTTTTTTGTGTTTGTTACTTGTGTAATTTAGGCCAAGAGTAGAATGTCTTGACATTATTCCTCGATATTGACTTCTTGATCATATCTATTAACATGTGGAATTATGGGAAGGGTAGAAATGAAATGTTGTACTTCCTTTCTATCTGCCAGTCTGATTTTGGTTTTAAAAAAAATGCTTTGGCCAAAACTGTAATTTAGCATATGTTATTAATTATGCATGGTTACTATTTCATCTCCCTGCCACATCCGTGATTATGTCTACTGTTGGTAGTTTAGTTTCACGGCTGCACCAGATCCATCCGACTCTCCAGTTTTGGGTTGCTAGGCTTCTCGGGCAGGGTCGGTGCACTCTTCGTGTCAGGAAGAGCCCCGGGGGAGCTAACCACTTCGTGGTTGGGCGAAAAAAGTGCCTGGGCCACACTCTTGTCTCGAGACAGAAAATGAGCAGAGGTTCAAGGGCTTATGAGATAGAGATCTCAGCAGATGGACAGATGCTTGAGGGCTAAGGAGACAAGGATCCCAGTTATTGGACAGTTGTCCAAGGATAGATTATTGTACTTGATGAGATTTGGATGTATATTCTTTTATGCATTATTGATGTAATCATGATGTATTTGGATGACCGATAAGTAGGTTGACATCGTTGGACTTATTTATTTTGAAATGTCATGATATGACATCGTTTATGTGATTCGACTAATGTGGCCATTAAATATGTATTTATATATTCTTTTGTTTATGGAAATAAAATTGATATTGATTGGTCATCTTGGTTTGACCGACTGTGACTATCTTTGACTTTTTGCATTTTATGGTATTTGATGATGTGGCTTTGTTTATGAGAATTTGAGATCTTACATATGGTATCAGAGCATAGACTAACTCTAGGACCTCGGTCTACCATGTTCTAAGTTGCGTAATTCTTCTTGGTGTAGGACTTAATCTTTCACCATGGTTAGAAGCAACCATCGAGCTAGGTCTAGCCATGAACAAAATGAGGAGCCTAACCCGAGACTCGATCAAATTGTAGCCCTCCTGACTTAGCAGGGTAACCTTATGCAGCAACAGAATCAACGTATGGATAATCTTGAGAATGAGCTGAGGGGTAGGCAGATTGAGGAAGAACGGAGAAAGAGGGAAGAAGACCAGAGAAATGAAGCTCTAAGGAAACATGAAGAAGAGTAGAAGAAAAGAGAAGAGGATCAGAGGATAGAGGCTGAGAGGAAGCGTGAGGAAGATAGGAGACTTGAGGAGCAACAAAAATTGGAAGTTGATCATAGAGCTGCAGAGAGAGAGATTGATAGGGGTATGATTACAGAGGAGCTCAGTAAGGACCTCAAGAAGGTTGTTCCTCCTACATTCAATGGTAAAAAGATTGGCGAGGATGCTAAAGCTTGGATAATTTCTATGGAAAAATATTTCCATGTCAGAAACTTTTCAGGAAAATCTAGGGCAATGTGGGCCACTTGGTGGGAGAATGAGATGGTAGAGAAAAGACTACAGCCAGGAGAAATATCATGGGAGGACTTTTTACAGGTATTCCCTAAGAGATGGTTACCACAGCTGTATTTTGATCGTAAGGTGACAGAGTTTCAGAAGTTGATTCAAGGTGTGATGATGGTTACTGATTATCATGATAAGTTCTCTCACCTAGTTAAGTATGTTCCCCAATACTAGCAGGATGAGCTATTCAGAACTCGTAAGTTCATTTTAGGGTTACATCCTGAGATAGGCTTAGAGGTCGAGATGCATGAACCTGATAACATGGAATTTGCCCTTGGGAAAGCCCTTAGACAGGAGCAGAAGTTACAACAAATGGCCAAAGTGAGTTTGAATTCCTCTCATGGATTGAAGAGGAAGTATCAGGATGATAAGCACAGAGGTGGTGGACGTCATCAAATTCATAATATGAAAGGAAAAGGCCAGGGGAATTCTGGACAAAATTACAACAACTCTTAGAATCAGAATAGGGGCAATAACAGGAATGGCAATAACAGAAATGGAAACAATCGGAATGGAAACAACAGGAACAACAACAACTGGAATGGTAACAACAGGAATGATAAGCCTGAAGGGAAACGGGGACCCCGCCTTGGCTGCTATGTATGTGGAGGAGATCACTATGCCATCAAATGTCCTCAGCGATCAGATGGGAAGAATTCATAGGTACATCATCATATTCATGTAGTCGTTGACCATCGTCAAGCTAACTTCTAGGCTACACCTATTCAAATGACTGGTAAACTTTTTGGTCACACTATTTCTATTTTAATAGATACTAGAGCTACTGAATGTTTTGTTGATCCTAGAGTAGTAGCTAGACTTCCCATTAGAGTAGGATATATGGATAAACCTTAGGCTGTAGAATATGGAAATAGGGCTGAGCGTCAGGTAGAGCAATGCTTGCTTTGCAGCAAGTTGGAACTTCCAAGTTTCCTTACCGAAGTGAACCTGTATGTAGCACCATTGGGCTCTTATGATGTTATCCTAGGTATCAACTGGTTAACGGAACATAAGGTTATTGTCAATTATAGGGAGAAATTATTTGAGTGCCTTGATGATAAAGGGAGACCTATAGTTGTGAGTGGCATAAAAAGGCACATTGAGTTGCGACAGATTTCGGCCATGCAACTGAAAAAGGCTAAGAGGAAAGGATGTTTGATGTATGTAGCTCATGTCAAAGATCTTGATGGCACTTCTCCATCTATTGATGATTATCCTATCATACAGGAGTTTTGAGATGTATTTCTTGAGGAGTTACCAGAATTACCTCCAAGAAGGGAATTTGACTTTTCCATCGACCTCATGCCTGGAGCTGAACCTCAATCCAAGGTTCCATATAAGATGACTACCACTGAGATGTATGAACTCAAGGTACAATTACAAGAGCTTCTAGATAAGGGTCTCGTATGCCCTAGTAATTTTTGTGAAGAAGAAGGATGGTACCTTGTAGTTATGTATCGATTACAGGATGCTTAACAAGGTAACCATCAAAAATAGGTACCCACTCCCTCGCATAGATGAACTATTTGATCAATTGAAGGGAGCAACTATATTTTCAAAGATTGACTTGAGGTAAGGGTACCATCAGCTTCGGATAAAGGAAGAAGACATATCAAAAACTGCTTTCAGAACCCGATATGGGCACTATGAGTTTGTTGTCCTACCTTTTGGACTGATAAATGCTCTTGTAGCTTTTATGAACCTGATGAACAATGTTTTCAGAGATTGTCTTGATAAGTTTGTGGAAATTTTTATAGATGATATTCTAGTCTACTCAAAGACTATAGAGGAGCATGAGGAACACTTACACATAGTATTGCAGCATTTGAGAGACAGAAAGTTATATGGGAAACTCTCAAAGTGTTCTTTTTATCGGAAAGAAATTCATTATTTGGGACACATTCTTTCAGCGGATGGAATTGCAGTAGATCCCGCTAAGATAAAGGCTATTCTTGAATGGCCAGTTCCTCAGAATGTCAGTGAAGTCAAAATCTTCATGGGACTCGCCGGTTACTACAAAAAGTTTGTAGAAGGGTTTTCTAAGATTGTAACACCCATCACGTCCCTTCAGTGAAAGGGAAAGAGATATGAGTGGATAGACGAGTGTGAGAAATAATTTCAATTACTAAAATAGAAAATCACCTCCACTCCTATATCGATCATACCTGATCGTAATGGACACTTTACAGTGATAACAGATGCTTCAGGTGATGGGCTTGGTGGTGTATTGATGTAGGATGACAGAGTTGTGGCTTATACGTCACAGAAACTAAAGCAGCATGAGGTGAACCATGCTCCACATGACTTGGAATTAGCCACGATTGTTCATGCCTTGAAAATGTGGAGGCACTACTTTCTTGGTAAGCCGTTTGAGCTTAAAACAAATCACATGGGCTTGAGATACATTTTTACACAGCCCAATCTTAATGCCAGATAGAGGAGGTGGTTAGAATTCCTCAGTGAGTATGACTTTGGTATTGAGTACATTAAAGGGAAGGAGAATAGAGTAGCTAATGCCCTCAGTAGGAGGAGGCACATTTTTGCTATCTCTACCTCTAGGACCCGCTTGAAAGATTATATATTGCAGAATCTTCCTGGTGATGACCATTATGAGTTGGTCAAATCGGCCTTGCACATTGATCCATCTGATCACCATTTTGATGGTTATACCTTTGAGGATGATGGTATGTTGAGATACCAGAACAAGATTTATGTCCCCGACCATGAAGGGTTGAGGAAGGTAGTACTAGAGGAGATGCACTGCACTCCATATTCAGGTCATCCGGGCGTGAATAAGATGACTGCTAATTTGAGGCCACTATATTTTTGGCCAGGGCTTAAGCATGATGTGATAGCTTATGTAGCCCAGTGTTTAGAATGCCAGTGAGTTAAGGCTGAGCATGTCCATCCAACGGGACTTCTTTATCCACATGACATTCCAGAGTATAAATGGTAGGTTATCAGTATGGACTTCATCCAGGGTTTGCCTATGACTAGGTGTAGGCATGATGTCATCTTGGTTGTAGTGGATAAACTAACCAAGGTGGCCCATTTTATTTTGGGGAGTTTGAAAGATGGATCATTGGCGCTAGCCAAGAAATTTGTGTAGGAGATATTCAGATTACATGGTGTACCAGAGACTATCATATCAGACAGAGATACATGGATGACATCAAGGGTTTGGACAACCTTGAATGCTTCGTTGGGTACATGGCTAAACTTTAGCACTGCCTATCATCCTTAGACAGATGGGAAAACAGATAGAGTTAATCAAGTGCTGGAGGATTTACTATGCATGTACTGCATGGATCATCAATACAAATGGGAGGAGTACCTTCCCTTAGTAGAATTTACATATAACAACTCCTATCATGCATCTTTGGGTATGGCACCTTTTGAGGCTCTGTATGGGCACAAGTGTCACACTCCCATCAGTTGGGATAGAGTGGAGGATCGGATTATTATTGGCCTTGAGATGTTGCGTGAGATGGAGGAGTAGATGACCTTAATCCAGGGTCACCTGAAGGAAGCACCAGATAGATAGAAGATTTATACGGATAAAAACCACACCTTTAGGGAGTTCTAGTTAGGAGACAAGGTGTTTCTTCAAGTGAGACCCCATAAGAGCTCGATGTCTTTTGGAAAATCATCGAAACTTTCTCCTAGATACGTAGGCCCTTTTGATGTCTTGGAAGTCATCAACCCAGTTTCTTATCGCCTTGCTCTACTGCCAGCTCTTGCCCTCATCCATAATGTGTTTCATGTATCTTTACTTAAGCCCTATCACCCTGATGCGTCTCATATTCTAGACTGGCATGCTTTGCAGGTGCAAGATTTAGGAGTGGTGTAGGTGGAGCCCACGTGCCTCGTTAATCAGCGTACCATCAGGGTATGTGATGGGGATGTTTTGCAATATAAGGTCCAATGGGACCAATATTTCACCGATAGTGCTACTTGGGAGGATGTGGAGGATATGCAGAGATCATTCCCTCATCTTTTTACTTAGATTTTTATGAGTTGTCAGTTGACAGAGACATTATAGACTTTTATATGTTGGGTACTTTGTTATGTGGTGTGTTTAGTTTATTGTGTTGCTATGACATCGGGTCGATGTCTCTTCCTAGTGGGGAGGGATGTCATGACTCATTTTTTTAGACCCTATTATCCTGGAGATTTTTTGACTTTATTTGACTTTTTGACCAAGTCGGGTTGCATCTCGACTTGAGTCAGTGTGTTTGGATTTTATCTAGCTTAATAATGGGATATTTTGTGGTTCATTTATATATATTTTTTATGGTTCATATAGATTATTCATGATGATTTTATGCCTTATGACACTAATGAACATGAATGTTAAGTAAAAAAAAATTCTATGATATGTGGTGATGATTTTAATTATGAATATGCACGTGTACTTTATAATCATGAAAATTGAATGATTATTCTATTCTGGATTATGGATATTGACCATTGACACATTGACATGTTTTCAAGTGTATCTAAGTGGTTGCGGGTGGAAGGCAAGAGTGTGGTCGAGGTAGAGAAGTTTAGCTTCTCGGTAGTGGGGTCTTGGATGGTTATGGTGCCACTCACACACATCACGTAGTCGAAACATGGTAATTGGGACTGATGTCTAGACAACATAGCTAAGAATTGGATCACGGTACCCAAGAAAGGAAAGTCACAATTTCCAAAAGTAATCCACGGGTCTTTGTTAATGGAGGACGTTGCTAACATGGTTATTTTTCTTAGCGGGATAATGGGAAATAAAGATTCTCATGAATTTGAAAGTTGGATGTTCTTTTTTCATAAACATCACCTATGAAGGCAAATAATTCATTGATTGGGTGAAGATTATAAGTGACAACCTACATATTTAGTTAATGGAGCTCGAAGTCAATAAATATTTTTATATGACTTCATACCTTTTTTATGTCATCGCGAGAATGAAAAGTAGGCCAGGCTTAAATAAATAAGGTGTATATGATGATGCAATATTAATTTATAATTATCAAATAGAGTTTTAATTAGAGAATATCTTTCATCATTTCAAAAGGGTGAACGATACTTTTACCATGCTTATTATTAGAGAAATCCAAGGGAATATTGGGCTTAGAATTTCACAGGAGGAGTGATTCAACAATATGGGAGTTATTTCATAATATTACCAAAATTTACTTATTTCAAGTTGGTAGGTTATGATGCATACCCTTTCATGCTACCTAGATTTGTGGATGAAAACTTGCATTAATTAAAATTTGCATGCAGGTAGTTAGATTAACGGAATTTGTCTGAAAAAATGAGTTATTGGTATTCAATTCCTGATAGGTATTGGCCACTATAGCTTTGAGTATAGTTTTTTTGCTAAGGACATTGAGAGATCAATTGTTAAAATTAGTATATATTGTAAGGAAACTCAGGTGCAGAAACAGCTTCCTACGCTAATCTCTATAGGAGAGTATTGTGCAAAATTCTTTTAAATCCTTACAATTTCAGATTCGTTAACTACTTTAACAAAGATATTGCAACCACATACCATACATACAGAAAAATAGAGAATGACACAATGATATACCCTGGGGAAACCTTTCGGTAAAAACCCCAGCACTCCAAAACCTGCACAATGTATTGATCAAAACTATTACAGCTTACAATACACTTGCAATCCAAGTTCTTTCAGAAGATTTCTAAACCCTTGAAGACAAATCACGGCAGCATAAAATGTTCCAACAATACACTCGCATCATATCTCTTCACAACCCTAAAAAAAAGCTTATATCATGCGCTTCACTTTTTAGGGCTACTCCCAAAGATAACCGTATTAGGGTTTTACCATTCTCTGAGAAAATAGGAACCCCAAACCCCATGATTGGGGAAGAGTGTATAGTACTCAACTTTATCAGTTGCCACATGTCTTCACCTATCATTGAAACTTCCTAACATAGCTCTTACGTGTCATAGGAATCCGTCATAACCATTTTAGCCATGATCTCCTTACACACAATTCAAGATGTTGACACATCAACATTATTTGCAAGAAATACATTTTACAAAACAAATAATAAGAATAGGAATTATCCAAGGTTGAGACACCTTATTCCTAACATATATATCCTTACACTATGTGGTTCCCTTTTGAAAATAAAGGTTATGTTGTGAAATCATTGGAACTTGGCCTTGGTTTCAACCATTTCCTATTATTGAGAACTTCTAGGAGGATTGTGAAGATGAATTTGAAGTTTGAAGGGGATGTTGGATGAGGCTCACTATAAAATAAATAGTTGACTTCAAGTTGGGACTATGTGTGACTCATACAGAAGATGATCATTTCAATTTTATTGACCCTTTTTATTATGAAAAGGTATAGTTGCTTCCACTACCACCCATAGATTGGACAATTCTGGAATTGAAAAGTTTAGATGAAAGAACTAGTTTTGTTGTCAAAAGAACCAATGAGTGGGTGAAGAGTACTTGATTCTTGAAGCTACAACCACTCGATCTTCAGGAAAAGGGAGTACTTCCACAGAGAAAAATGGTATTCAGGGATCTTCTTCCTCTTCTAATCCATAAAATCTTATTTCTAGTATTAACCTATAAGTGGCATCAAGAAACAATGGTGATTATGGTGAATACCAAAATAGGACAAGGTATCACACCAAGGCATGTGAGGGAGATTTTATAGTAAAGAAAAGAAAGTCTCGAACAAAGAGTAGGGTGAAAAATCCAATTTAGGAGGATGAAGGAAAATATGAGTGTAGAAATACATGAACCTCCTATTGATAAAGGGTAGAAATTCCATTACGTTGAACACCTTTTTTAATCATGAAATCTCCTCCTCGTGATCACTTTATGCATTCTAAAATGCCACTAGTATACATCTCTAAAGATGAATATCAAATACCAATTGTTCCCAACCTAGAAATGTCCTTGAACCCATCATTCATTGACTCTCAAGAACCCATACAAGATCCTTCATCATCATGATTATAATCATCTTACAAAGGAAGAAAATGGTAATCCAAGTGGTAACTCCTAATTTAGATACAGTTACAAATCTCCTTCATAAATCAACCAAGAAAAAGAAAACCAAGGTAATGTCAAGGTTTGTGATAGATCCATCTCCAGGGAATCTCTATGTTGAAGTGTCTAGGCCTATAACATGAAAAAGAATATTGAGGAAACTAGTGAAGGTGACTTCAGTATCAACAATGTATATCTCGGCCCACAATCAACTGAAGGAGATTTTCATAATTTTGAGCTATCTGCAGCCCAACTGGTATATAGAGCTAGGAAGGAGAAACAATCTAAAGATCAATTCAAGAATCAATTTCAAGCCTTGGTGTCCAATATTATGCCCATTGCTAATCCTTTTGATATAACTTCAACAAAAACTTCTACATTATCTCTCACAAGTTTTAAAAGCATAATTGAAGAAAAGATTATTGAATACATATGCAAGTGTTGATTAATGTATGGTAAAATAATCGACGGATGGATTAGACAAATGAAGAATGAAGCTTTGGATTTTGTGATCAAAGCAAAGGATATCTATGAGAAAGTTGACTTATAGGAATACGAAATGGAAAAGGAGCTAAAAATGACCAAAGAGAAAGAGTTAGATGAGCATATCATAATAGGAGAACTTCAGGAGATGTCAAAAGTTGATCCAAATGCTTTAATCACTAGAAAAGTCTATTTACATCTTATGAACAAGTAAAATTAAAAATATTGGAGGGTAAGTGCAAGAAGTTGGGTGCCAATTCGGTGGAAGTCTTGTAGATTGGAAGATGCCACTCGAAACGGGCACCTATTTTCAAAAAATAGGCACCTAATTTAGATTCGGGAGCCCAATCCGAAATTCAAAAAATGGGTGCCCTTTTTTTTCAAAACAGGTTCCCGTTTCTATTTTTTTTTAATACTAAAAATGCATTTTAACACTTCGAATTTTTTTTAAGAAACGGGTGCCCATTTTTTTTAATTTAAATAATGGGCACCCATTTCTTAAGACATGAGTAGGTAACACACATCCACCTC
The DNA here is from genome assembly GCA_027943335.1 of Chamaecyparis obtusa. Taxonomy (NCBI): domain Eukaryota; kingdom Viridiplantae; phylum Streptophyta; class Pinopsida; order Cupressales; family Cupressaceae; genus Chamaecyparis; species Chamaecyparis obtusa. Next base: position 639,221 of record BSBK01004010.1, on the reverse strand, counting down.
AGATTTCATTTCAAAATAGTTTTGGTTTAGGCTTGGCAGAACCAAGCCTATGCCTCGACCTCCAAAAATTTGGTTAAGGCACTAAAATACCATATATTTGCCTTGTCATAATTTTTTGAGGGTCTTCCTGATCGTATTTTTTTACGAAACAAAAACCCATTAGAGCTCTCACTGTCCTGATTTCAAAAATGTAAATTTCATAGTAATTTGATTATTTTTACTATTTTTTCATTATTTATTAGTTAATTTAGTGGTACCTAAATGTAAAATAGTGAGGTTCTCTACAACTTTAATAACTTTTTTGTTTTTAGATTTTTTGGAAAATAAATTATATGAAATCAATCTACATACAATTTTCTTGAAGATAAAAAAATAATTTTGAAAAAATATGAAATTTTCATCAAATTATGGTGGTCGTACACCAGAGGTTTTAAAAATGTGTTTTATAGTCAATTAAAAATTAATTAAAAAAATATATTCAATAAAAAAGGGAAAATATGCTAATCAATCTTTGGTGTCTTAGGTATATTTCCCCAGAAGGATTTAAAAAAATTCATTTATTTAGGTCATAATATGGTGGTCATACACGGCTATGGTATGGTCCTGAAATAAGAATTTTAAAAACATGGGTTTTAAACATTCCTACTATTAAAAATATACTACCATGTGGGTATTTAAATGAATTACATATTTGAAAAGTAGACTCCGAGAACTACATTTTATATTACTAAAGTTTTTTGAGATTCAATCTCTGAGTGCCTCAAATTTAGACATCAATTGACAGAAAATTTGAAAAAGGGGGATTTACACTTTCATTTTTTGCCCAAAAGTGGGACTCAACTTCTTCTAGCCACCGTGGCAGAGGTCATTACAATTGTTATTGGTGCACATCAAAGGTAAAGGATCTTGAACATATTGATTGCCAACTTCTCTTGAACATGTTCACTAACAGTTTCAACATAGAGATAAAAAATAGTGTCTGATACATGTAGATATAGTGAAGAGACTAAGTGTTATTTCAGTTGCTTTAGATGATTTTGACATGCCAACTTACCATCAGGAGTTGATGGAAATAAAGGATAAATAGATCACTTCAAAATTAAAAATGGACAATGTGTCCATTCCTAGTTGTGAGCCTATGGAAGAGATTTTTAATTCATACAAGGCTTTCAAAATTAAATCCTTAGGTCTGTAGGGATAAGTTGTGACTCAAACTACTTTCTAAGTGCAATGTTGTAGTAGAACATCTATCTTTCTCATTGTACATTCTCTTTAGTTTAGTTTTAGATGTTGTCCTTGTTCTTGTTTGTAATTAGCAAATTTTGGTTATTTTGGTCAAAGTTAGTTAATTCACTCATTTTGTGTATAAATTGTCAAGTTCTTAACCATGTTCAAAATGTGCGAAAATAAGTTAGTTACTAACTTGATGATTTTCATAGTTACAAGGAGATGTGCCTATATAAGAAATTTTAAGAGAATGTAAAAGGAGTTTTGAAACTTTATGATTTTGGAGCAGCATTGTTACGAGGTTGTGTAACTTCATTAAATGAATACAAAGTAAATTTTGGAAGTGTTACCAAGTTTGTAATGTTTTTGTATATCTTATCGCATGTTCATCGTATGTGGACATGATTAATTTTCTATAGTTTTACTCCAATTGATAATGGCATCTATCAAATCTATTGAGTTTTCTTCCTATATGCTCTTCTTTGGTATCTGTAAAGTGTATATGTGTTGTTTATAAATTGGATTTTTATCATTGATCATACTTATGCATAGTCTTTGGATTTTAATGATGGAGATAATAGAACCCTTTTAATAAATATTGGTAACTCTTTGTATATCTATTACCAAGAATCCCAGATATTGGGATTTCTTTCTTTTCCTTGTAAGTTTTATTCCAAAAATTAATACAATTAGATCATATGAGGGAGTTCCCCTTCTCATATGCAGAGGAATATCACACTATTGAAGTGATCTAACCATCTATCGTAGATAATTTGTTACTCCACCATTTGGCACTTTGTAAATAATTTTAAAGTGAAAAATCTATTTACCAACAAGATTCACCTACCAACATGAATTAGGAAACTATGGTGATGATACAAATCCTTCCAAAATATCATGAACAAAACTCTAATAACTTGATGGATAAGAAAGAACAATACCATGGGAGACCACGTGGAACCTTGAGGCCCAACCCTCCATGTTAGGAGATATACATGAGGCCCCACACTACACAAGAAAACAAAAGCAAGGCTACAAGAAATGAGAAATAAACCAACGAAGACATAGGGTAATACACAAGAGTATACAATAGGGATACCAGAGGGGAACCACAAGGCTAAATGGAGGGGATTTTAAAACAGATGTAGGAGAGTGTCATTGCATAACCCCCCACTATCCTAGGTTACCCTAGTAGAATCTCTCCAGACCCCAACCCCTAGGTGGAAAATCATGTGGAATTAAAAATCCTTTCATGAAGACAGAGAATAGAAAGCTAGGCCTTCTCCAACCCATCCTTAGTTTTTACAAGCACTCAAGGTCATGGGAAAGAAAACATAAGTATCTTGATTAATATTTATCTCAACCTAGTTCATTAAATAAGTTATCACTTGATTATCTATCCATGATGGGTTACCCTAGTAGCCACTCCCTTAACCATGCTCCTATAAATCCACCTCTATGCTCCAAACTAAAAACTTAACAGAAAACATCACAAATCAAATAACCATTAAAAGATCCTCATAAATTCATCATAACCAAGGAAACCACCAAAGTAGAATTTGGAGCATAATAACTCAAAATGAAAAAAAGGATCCAACATATCCAAATAAATTTTAGTACGTAGAATCAAGATCATCATGTATGCCTCAAAAAAAAGGATCCATCAAGAGAATAAAAAATTCCTCTAGGTCCAAGGTATGATCCAATGTCAAACTCACATAGCATCATGATTCAATGCATAAATTCTCATTATGATCCATTACAACACTTAGGAACCTTGTCATAGAAATAGAATCTTCGTGTCACATCAATTTCATGATATGCCCACACAAACAAAAGATTAAATAAAATTCCATCAAATAAAATAGGACCTTAAATTGATTCCAACAATGAGAAATAAAAGAATGGAAGCATGACCCTCTTGTGACCTTAATTACACCATTAGGTCCAAACAAATATATAAACAATGAAGCTCAATATATCTACATAATATTTCAATAGCCATTAAAACATTAATTTAACACATACAAGTAATCTCTAAAACACTAAAGACTAAATTAACCAACATATAAAATATGGCCACCAACAATACAATCACAAGGACTAAGATAAAACTATCATGAAAATTCCCTAAGATCCTAGTACCATTCGAAAACCCTCAAACATAAAATAACATAATGATACTCCTAAAGAGTTATTTTGTTGTCATTACTTTTTTCAATGTCAAAATTGCAAAGTTAAATTCAGTTCGTGAATGAAGAAGGATTCATAAGACTCAGTTGGTAAAGAAAACTGAGAATTTAGTAAAGGAAGATACAATTTCAATAAAGGAAAATAAGTGACAAGCACCAAGTAGAGAAAGAATGGCACCGAGCATCACATGATAGTTACTGAGCAGAGAGTACATGTTACCAAGAAATAATAAAACATGTTACTAAGTAACACAAACTGACATAAGAGATTATGTTAGATACATTGAATCTAGACACCAAGCATAAAATGTTTTACAGATTTCAAGAAGATCATTTCGTAAAATATTGAAGATGTAAAAAAATATGATTGTGCATGATTGCGAGGAAAGATCCACAAATGGAAATTAAATAGAATATATATACATTAGAAAAGAAACCAATGCTACCACCATTTAAGAAGAAGAATCTAGAACATTTCCATCGCTTCTAGATGATGTATACAAAGATCAATGTATGAAGATCAGAATGTATAGAATGCAGATGATGAGTAGTTAGAGAAGAATGCAAAACTAATGTGAAGGTGATGAAGTACAGATAAGATATCGAGTAACAGAATAGTTAGAGAATAACTGTGAAAGTGAATCATATTTGAGGTTATCGAGTGCTAAAAATAAATTGTGATTGAAATACAGAATGAGGTAAAATATTATTGAGCACATTGAGTCTGAACAAGCAGATGTTGATGCATTATTACAGACAGTTTATGTATTGAATTTTATTGTAATTAGAAGTTGTAAAATCCCACTATTGGGTAATCCCTAATAGGTTTTATTTTGTAAATCCTTTAATAGGGTACATCTCTTAGATTAGAGATTGTAAATTCCTTTAGCAAGGTAGACTGTATAAGTCTTTTTTACTCCTTACATGGTATGTACTCTTAACAGGGTAAGCTATTAGAAGTAGCTAAATTTTGTAGCTCTAACTAAGCAACCTTTTTACTGCAATATTGAAGGATTGTGGGTACCATCCCCACCATATTTTTTCCCTTTGACCAAGGGTTTCTACGAGACCAAAAATTACGGTGTTATGAGTTATGTTTTTATGTTTTAATTTATATGTTTTATGGTGATATATGCATAGTCTACAATTCGATAAATGGTCAGAATAGTTGATAATTTTTTTTGTAGTAGTGATTCACACCTCCCCTCTCAGTAATTAACTTTTCATTATTAATGCAAAAATTGGTATCAAAGATTGGACTCTTGAGATAAAGGTTTAACCAGCCAAGAGTGAAAAGATCATATTCATGGAATGTTACAAGCAAGCTAAGTAGATTGACAATCTTGAGTTTGAATTAGAAAATGCTCAAGAGATGACTGATGATCTGAAAAGGAAATCAGAAAATTCATTGAGAGTAAGAAAGTGCTTATCTGATGAATTGAAATCTACACAAGAACATGTTGAGATACTTGAGACATCATCTAAAGGAAGTTTGAATGATGAATCTGAATTAGCCATTGCAAAAATGATAGAAAAGAATAAAGAACTCACCAAGTAGCTAAATATGATAGAGAAATATCAAGAGGCATAAGGTATTATAATGGGTGAAATACTTGAAAGAAAGAGATCAATTGATGATGCTAAAAGAATGGTAGAAGAAGGCAAGAGGAAAGTTGAGGCAAGACTAGTTGAAAAGGATGATGAGATCATGAGAATGACACAAACACATTATTCTATGACTGACCAGTTGGTGAATGAAAATTAGGATTTAACCAGAAAGGAATATGAGAATCAAGCATTAAGATCTGAGGTTGAAATATTGACAAGAGAATTGAAATCAGAAAAGGAAGCCAATGAAGTACTAAAAAAGAATGAAGAAACATTAAGAATTTAGGATGAACAACTTAGAGGTCAGAGACAATTGTGAGATAAAAATAGACTTGGTTTCACTGAAAACAACACTATTGAGAAGGGAGAATCCTCAAACCAAGCAGCCAACCGAGATACTGCTACCCCACCAAAGACAAAGAAACCAATTTGTTATAATTGTGAGAAACTTGGTGATAGTTAATGTCTATAGGAGCAAAAGAGGTAAACCGCCAAGAATTCCTAAATTTGATGGTTATTGTTACAATTTCAATAAGTATGGACATCAAGAATTTGAATGTAGATCAAGGATTTCTAACAACACATAGAAGCCAAATTTCAATGGCTACTGCAATAGTTTCAATAGATATGGTCACAAGTCTAAAGATTGCAGCTCATAAAGAAAGAATGTCAAATGGGTACCTAACTGACAGAGTACATCAAACTACCGACAAGGCTCAACAATACCATGGGACTTGTACAACACAATAATTTCATGTACAATATATGGGAGATATGGACACATTGCAACAAATTGCATTTTGATGCATGGAATTGTAAGATGTAAAATATGTGGAATAGATAGGCTTTAGAACAATGCACATAAAAGAGACACTAACCCAATATTTAACACATACATATAAATCTAATGATAAGGAATATAAATCTAGAAATGCTTGCAAAGAATAATGAAATCAAATAAAATGAAATACATACCTCATAACATAGCAGATCTAGAAATTGCTATTTTTTGGTGTCTGTACTGAGTTTCTAGAAATTCTGCAACCAGATTTGGAACGGAAACACAGAGACGGAGAAAACCTAGAAATCTTTTTCTTTTCTGAGTTAGGTCAACCTTGACCTAAATGAAGGTTGATCTTGACCCCTTTATGTCGACCTTAACCTGCATAGCTACGACAAAAATTTTGTTCACGGATCCTAAAAGTTTGTCGAAAAGGGTATCAGAATCTACTCTATAATTCATCATTCCACACCTACACCTTCAAGAAAAAGGTTTCTATTGTTTGGATGAGGGGTTTACCTTGGTCAAACCCCAATTTTGGAATTAACCTTGAAATAGAATTGAAATGGAGAATGCTAGCAAGTAGTAGAAGTACATCTAACAATGAGGCTATGATATTCAATAGATATGCAATTGTACTTCAAATGTAAACAAGTATGTGAATATGAAAGCTTAGATTCAATTATTAAAAACCATAAATTTAAATCAAAACCTCCATGATTGTATGCTTGGAATCCACCTTGAAGGAAGAATGAATGAATCTTGAGGATGCACAAAGGATCTTAAGGGAAGATCACACCACCATGATGGATAGATCTAGGGTTTGAATGATGAATCTTGAATGCTTGAACCAAATCCCTTCAAAGGCTTGAAATCTTGAATCCTTGATCTTCAATGGAGAACTTGAATGCTTGAATGCTTGAGAATAGATGATTGCTTCCTTTTCTTTCCTTCTCTTGCTCATCTCTATCTTGGTTGCCAAAATGAGAGGAGAAGGCTTCCTTATATACTAGTCTAGGGCACAAATCTCTAGAGAGGCCGACATAGGAGAAATAAATTTCCATTAAGCCTATACAGTTAGAAGTGGACCTAAATTAAATATCATTTAAGAGTTTACCATCTCGAAGCCCGAAACAACTAACCTAAAAATAGGAGATATTCTTTCTGAAACTCGACATCTAGAAACCTTCAAATTTTGAAATTTGGACCCTAGATCAGGGTCGAGGTCAACCTTGACCTAGGTCAGGGTCAAGGTTGACCTTGACCCTAAGGTCAAGAACCTCAAATTCTCAGAGTAGGATGCCATAAACAGGCAGAAGAAGTGAAAATAGTGCAGGACAGGGGAAAAATCTAGATCCAAGTCAAAGACCCATTCAAGGCATTTAACATGACCCCAAACCACTTACTAAGAGGGCTAAACCAGTCCTAAATGGAAGTCCTTCAATTTTTCGATGATACATTTAACCCCCACTTTAGCAAGAGTATGGACTCAATGCAAACTCTTGGTAAAGTTAGAAGAAATATTCCAATGGATTCGCAACGAGGTAGAATATCACTTAGTTGAGGACATAAGCCCCTAGGCCAAGGATTCTAACTCAACATACATGCACAAGGGTGTGAAAACAAAGAGAAAATAAAGACAAAGCTAAAAGACACAAAAAGAGGGGTAGGGGTTAGTACAAAAATAAACCCAAATAAACTAGCTAAGGAAACCTTGCTAAGAAATGCTTCCTATACTAATATCATATTTGGAAAGCTATCATAAAAGCATAAATGATTACATAAGAAAGACAAGAGCAACACTATAAATAACATAGCTTCATGACTTAAAGAGAAGAGAGAATTATTACCTCACCCAATAAGATGCCTATCTTGCCATGAATCACCAAGGAGGGAGAGCCCAATAGGTAGCCAAACTTGATATTTCACCTATAAATTATGTTTTGTAGTTGTAATGCATCTTCTGAAGGCTTTTGAAATACCCATAGGCTCAAATTCTTGTATCACTATGGAATATAAAATGTGTGTCTCTTCAGGATTTACCAAGTTATGTGCATTACCTTCCAAGGATTTAGCATATTTGAAATTGAAAAATGTGTGTCTCTTCAAGATTTAGTAACTTATGTGTGTTACCTTATGAGGATTTAGCATATTTGAAATTGAAAACTATAGCATAAGGGAGACCCTATATATGCCCCCCTCCTTATCGTGGCTACCTAATAGACAGGATAAGGAAGAGAAGGAGGATACCTACTTCACAAAGTAAGGAGATATCTTGTTAACAACAATGTACACTATATTATTAGCAAAGGGTATTGACCCTTACATCAAAGACCATAGATAATTGTGAAAAAAAAGGATATGTCACTTATGGAAAAAGGATCCTCAAAGAGAAAAAGATCTTATCAAAAAGACCTCCACCGTAGAGGAGTGCTTTGGATAAAATATCATCTTTCAAAGAAAAGAAAAGAGGGATCAAAGATTCAATCATCAAGCCCCTTGCGATCAAGAGGAAGAGGAATCTTGGAATGAAGGAAGAAAACTCTAAACCTAATGAAAGGGAAAGAATTTTTAAAGTACATAATTTGAAAAATAAAGAAGAGGTGATGACTTAGGACAACAATCTCTCACATAAAAGGATATCCATAGCCAAAACATTAGTCAGTATAATGAAATAATGTTGCAGAATAAACAAATGCCACTAAGCTAAGGAAAGTAGATCCCTAGACAAATAGAAAGAAGGAAAACCTTGCCCCCTAGGGATGAAAGCAAGGGATACCTTTGCAAAACAAATTTTTTTAGAAAAGATATAATGAATACTAGAAGAGAAGCTATGGATGATTATGAGCAAAGGAAAGATACAAAACCACAGGAATAAAATATAGATAGAATAACCAATTAAGCTCAAAACAAAATACATGCTAAGAGCATAATGGATCCTAGAAAAATGAAAGAAATACCTTTTGCCCCTAGTCAAGAGACAAAAAGAGAAAAGATCTATATTATAGAAGAATGAGGGGTAAAATTATGAAGAAATTATAATACCACACGAGAGTGAGATATAATTCTTAAAGCGGCTCTTTCTCTAACATATATCTTGAAATTCACACAATCAGCAAGTAAATGTGTATTACTATAGTGAAGAGGATATTTGTGCTTGGAGAGAGCATCTTTCGACATAGGTTTAAAGGTTTTCTTCTTAGAATCCATTAACTAAACATACACCTTCTTAGCCACATCTTGAGGAAAATCAGGGTAATCTAAGGAAGGTATTGGAAGAAGAACATGAAGAGGAGGGTGATGATTAGAATCAACTTCCTTAAATTGAGATAGTGGAAATACAAGATCACACATATCTTGTTTAGGGGATAGATGAACCAGATATTTAATACCTTGTTCATTAACACCAAGCCCTAAACCCTTATAACCTTGTTTAGCCACCATATTGTATCTTGTATTGTACATATCTTGTAAGGCTTCTGTAGGAGGTGATTGTTCATGGTGATCCTGAGAAAATGTTGTATAAGGTGGAATGATAGGTTTAAAATAAGTTTCTTTTCTCTTCCCTTCATCATGGATCAGATAAGAAGGGGAAGGTAATTCAAAGAATTATTGCACATCTACATCATAAACTTTAGTTTGAGCCCCATCATAAGTGTGGGAAAAACAAGGGATAGAAGATGAAGAAATAGGAGTGGGAATATTAGGACTTGGATTAGGAAGGACAGGATTTAGATTAGGAAGATTAGGAAATGGGGTATCATCTACCGAATGCTTCACATAATCCGAAAGAGTAATAGGTCCACCACAAAAATTCTTAATGAAAGTTTTGAAAGTAGGAAGGCTAGTATTAGTTAATTTCAGAATAGCATAGTCACTACAAAGGATTTGAAATGTTTTAACATGAGTGACAGGATATCCCTTACCATCATAATTCTCAAGACAAGGCATATCAGCTTGTTGTGGAATAGGAGCATGAGTAATGTCTCAGGGTAAAGGACTACCCATGTCACATGTAGGAATACTAAACCTGGATTGAGTTAAGGACACAAGTTGTTGTTGTAAAGAGGACACAGTTTGAGCCAAACTAATGATTATGGAATCATTAGAAGAAAAAGGAGGCATAGAAACATTAGGAACACTAGGAAAAGTGTAGGAAGTGGCGGGAATGGAAGACACAATTAGAGGAACACTTGGAAACATAGTTGGAAGAGGGTTGCAATAGGCATAAGGAACACTATGGTAAGAAGGTTGTGAGGTAGGCAAAGACACTGGTGGAACACTCACAGGAAGAGATGAAATAGATGTAGCCACTAAAGGAGGAGTGTAAGTAGGAATGATAGGGAAAGGAATGGAAGAAGGTTCCACACTAGTGATGTGAGGAGTGACTCCTAGATCTTGAGCTTAAGGTTTGACATTTAAATGTGCAAGATGAGTGATACCACACATGAGATTAACACCTTGATCACTATTACCAAGGACTTTCTCAAACACCTCTATAGCTTGAATAGAATATTTAGGATATAAAATTCTAGGTGCATCAATGTTGTAAATAGTAGAACATGAAGGTAACCATGCACACACCCTATGGTAAAGGTCAATTGAAGAGGTTGTAGAGGAGGATGAAATAGGAATAGGATCAATGGAGATCTTATTTGAATAATTTTCATTCTCACCTCCATGTACCTCATTAGGAGATCTATCCTCTTTTGCAATAAAAGCCTCATCAAAGTATTCAAAACAAAAATCATACATGTTGAACACAAAGTAGCACTACAAGCATGAAAAATGTAAATGTTTTTGTATTTCTAAAGCAATTTTGTGATTTTTTTTTAATTTTTGAAATATAAATACAAGAGTATAAAAGAAATCTACTTTTATATGCATGTAAGATCTAACATAAAATGCAAGTCTAACACCAAAAAGAAAGAGTTGTCGTAAATGGGTTCACCAAAATGTAAGATGTAAAATATGTGGAATAGATAGGGTTTAGAACAATGCACATAAAAGAGACCCTAACCCAATATTTAACACATACATATAAATCTAATGATGAGGAATATAAATTTGGAAATGCTTGCAAAGAATAATGAAATCAAATGAAATGAAATACATACCTCATAACACAGCATATCTAGAAATTGTTGTTTTCTAGTGTCTGTACTGAGTTTCTAGAAATTTTGCAACCAAATCTAGAACGAAAACACAGAGATGGAGAAAACCCAAAAATATTTATTTTTTTTGAGTCAAGTTGACCTTGACCCCTTTATGTTGACCTTGACCTGGACAACTCCAACAGAAATTTTGTTTGCGGATCCTGAAAGTTTGCCCAAAAGGGTATCTGAATTTGCTCTGTAATTTGTCATTCCGCACCTACACCTACAATAAAAAGGGTTTTTTTTTTTAGATGAGGGGTTTGCCTTGGTCAAACCCTAGTTTTGGAATTAACCTTGAAATAGAATTGAAATAGAGAATACTAGCAAGTAGTAGAAGTAGATCTAATGACAAAGCTATGATATTCAATAGATATGAAATTGTACTTCAAATGTAAACAAGTATGTGAATATGAAAGCTTAGACTCAATCATTAAAAACCATAAATGTAAATTAAAACCTCCATGATTGTATGCTTGGAATCCACCTTGAAGGAAGAATGAATGAATCTTGAGGATGCACAAAGGATCTTGAGGGAAGATCACACCACCATGATGGATAGATCTAGGGTTTGAATGATGAATCTTGAATTCTTGAACCAAATCCCTTCAAAAACTTCAAATCTTGAATCCTTGATCTTCAATGGAGAACTTGAATGCTTGAGAATAGATGATTGCTTCCTTTTCTTTCCTTCTCTTGCTTGCCTCTATCTTGCTTGCCAAAATGAGAGGAGAGGGCTTCCTTATATACTAGTCTAGGGCACAAACTTCTAGAGAGGCCGACATAGGAGAAATAAATTCCCATTAAGCCTATACCCTTAGAAGTGGACCTAAATTAAATATCATTTAAGAGTTTACCATCTCGAAGCCCGAAAGTGCCGACCTGGAAGCAAGAAATAATTCTTTCTGAAACTTGACATCTAGAAATCTTCAAAATTTAAAATTTGGACCCTAGGTTAGGGTCGAGGTTGACCTTGACCTTGAGATCAAGAACTTCAAATTCTCATAGCAGGATGCCAAAAAAAGGTAGGAAAGAAGTGGAAAATAGGGCAAGATAGGGGAAAAAGCCAGATCCAAGTCAAAGACCCATTCAAGACATTTGACATGACCCCAAACCACTTACTCAGAGGGCTAAACCAATCATAAATGGAAGTGCTTCCATTTTCTGACAATATAGGTATAAATAAGAGAATATCATGGAGAAATCTTGGAATGACATGTTTTCAATGTCATAAAGCAGGTCACCTAGCCAAAGACTGCAAGTATAGAGGCAAAGCTCCGACCGAGGAAAAGACAAATGAAATAGTTCAAGTGAATGTTGAAGAAATAAGAGATCAGATGAACAAAACATGGATAAGGAAGTATCTAGATGATGGAAGATCACTCAAAACAATCGATGGCACCTCATCCTCTAGATCGGGTGCAACTATCTTCACCTAATTGGTTAAAGGTATGTGTAAGAACTATGAGCTAAATTTCAATCTTAAATCGGTTCCTAACATTTGTGCAAAGATCCATATAAGAATATTTAGATGCATTTAGATATATTTTGTGAAGTTAAAATTTCATGTTTGATCAGTGAAAGACTATGTTATTTTGTTTCATTTGGTGAAAGTAAGCATAGTTCAGTGATCGGTGAAAAGGGAGTCCGTGATAGCATTAAATATAAAAATTCTAGTTGTTGGAAACCCTTATCAAGGAAAAGGGTATAAATTGACCACTTTTCTATTTATTTTTACCTAACATTTTCAAAGAGCACTTGAGTGCATTGTAGAGTCAATTATTCTAAGAGCATTCGAGTGATTGATTGAGTAGATCTAAGCACTATTGAGAATATTTGAGTAATTCCTAGTGATTTCCCAAGTTGTGAAAGCACAAATGAGTTGGTTTATAGAAAACCCTACTTCAATCAAGAATTTATATATTTGAATTGATGGCACCTAAGGTACAAAATCTTGTTGTTGTTGAGAAGGTTGATCTTTTCAACCCAAAATACAAGCTTCATCCCACTAAAGCCACCGAACCAAACAAGATGGGAGATATATCCTCTATTCCACCAAGATTTATCCTAATCGAAGACATTTGTGCCTTCATCCACTATAAGATTGAGGAAATCTGTCAAGCTAACATTGATACATCGTACCAGAATCTGTGTGAGAATGGGAAATTGAAGGATGAACACATCCACCTGGAGACTAAGGGTTTAATGCATGTCATGCATGTACCAAGTGTATTTAAGATCGAGTGGATGATAATTGTGTTAAGTCAAGTTCGTGATCAATTTATGTGACTAGATCAACCAATCAAGATCACAAAGGACTTTATACATATTATGACTAGATATCTAATCGGTGACAGACTGAAGGCTAACAAACAGACTGATAAGAATAAGTTGTGTGAGATGACACAAGCTAAATTCGATGGAAGAGGTCTTAATTTATCAACCGTGGAAGACCCTAAACTAAGATTCACATGTATGTCATATCTTACTAAATCTTCCCATCTTCCCGAGTGGACAATGTACCATGTGGAACTGTGGACATTGCATATAAAATTGTAAAGGACATGAAGATTAATCTATGTGAGATCCTTCTAAAACAACTTGATGATACTATGAACACTATTCGGAAAGAAAAGACCAACACATTGAAGTTCAGTTCTTTGTTGGTATGTATATTTTTCTACTTCCAAAACTTATTTCCATCAGTCAGTAATGTAATCTGAAATGAAAAGAAATTGATTTTCTATCAGATCAATGAATTCATCCAGAGTTTAGCAGATAATTTTTATATTATGATGAATGATTCTTTCACTAAGTTTCAAACAAGAATGCACAAGAAATTTAGAATTCTACCTTAGTTAGTGGAAGATCACCGAGATTCCATATGTTTTGAAGTTAATACCGACACATGTATCGTGAAAGATGTGGAGACAAGGACTATCTAGCTACAAGCGATGTTTTATGAAATTGATATTGAAATTGCATCTCAACAAATTGAAGCCCTATTAGCTAAACCTATTGATAGGAGAGAAAATTGGTATGGTACATATGAGGAAGTAAAGGAAAAGGTAAAACTAGGTATATTGATACCTAAAGATCAAAGGAAAACAAGCAGAATGATAAGTGATTTATTATAAAATATTGGAGTTAGTGTTGAAGAAGATGAGGCAAGTCCATTTGAGGTCAAGGGAAAGAAAAATAAATGGAAAAAGGAATCATCGAGCCCCATAGGGACAAGACCATTGACAAGGTCTACTTCTACACCGAGGGAGAAGAGGAAACCTGAGCTAGAGCTACCAAATCCTAAAACATGTGTGAGGGAAAAGAAAACATCAAAAAGACCAAGAAGAAAGCTAAAATTGCAAGAAGATAGGGGTAAAAGCACAAAGTTGTGTCATGTTTCAGGACAACTTATCAACACAACTGAATTTGAGTATTTCTAACTAAAATTATTTTTTGTCAAACATATGGTCTAGCTAGATTCATTTTAGCTAAGTTAGATAAGTGCTTCAACTTTTTTGATTTGGAAATATCTATTAAATGAATGTTTTATACCAATTACTAAAGAAATAAAATTATTTCAGAAAAGCGATGTTTCAATAACTCCTACTCTTTTTAATGATATTTTTTTACAAATATAAAAATACCCTTTTTTAGAGTACAGAGTAAAGATTATCATCATATAATTTTTATAGTATTTAACTAGATCTAATATATTATAATTTCAAAATACTGCAAGTAGGTATTTTAACATTCGAGAACAAGCTGCTTCAAAAATAGAAAAAAATAGTAAAGATTATCAAAAAAATTAAAATTTTATATTTAACACTAGAGGAGAGAGTTCTCTTTAAGCATGTGTAATTTTTTTTTCTGAATGGTGTAGATTTGATAGGGAAAATTTGGTGGGAGATGAAAACTGTTGATTTCATGTATGTTCAACTTTGAGTAGTTATAATGGAGAAAATATACATTGAAAACTAATTTTTCTTCTTTTCTGCACTAGCTATACATTTCATCTATAACATATTTTGAAATCAAAGGAAAAAAGGATTATTTGCATATACTTTTTTGGTTGGAACAAGACCCTAAGTTTTCAACATTTTTCAGCAAGTAAAAAATGGACTTCAAAAATTAAAAAACTATGTGAATTCTTGTTCAAATTTTTTAAAAAAATTATAGGCATAAACTTCATCCACTTTTACACATTTCATTAGTTTACATCATCTCCAAATTCTAAACATAAATGTCATTTTTATGTCATTAAAGTTAAAAAGTTTGTGCATTTTTTACCTTTTCCTTTATAAAAGTGTGACACAGCTTTGTACTTTTACCCATAGTGAAATAGAGTTAGAAGATTTTTACAAATTTAAAGTTGTGCAAAATCAACCCTCTAAACCAAAAAACTTAGAAGCATTTATTGAGAATCTTAATAATTATGGAGGTTTTGTAGGAATTCAATATGCCAAGTATGAATCAAGGAGTGATGAAGATAAAGAAAAGATAGAGGAGGCAGTTGTCTTTACATTGCATAGATTAAGGACAATACCAGTTGAAGTTGCCAACCAACTACCTGGTGATCTGTACAAGAAGATTGGTGCTAGATGGAAATATGAAATGAATTATGAAAATAAAATGAGGGAAATATTCCTAGAGATTATTGTACCTAATTTGTCATTAACTAAGATCAAGGAGGCATTAAAAGAGCACTCTAAAAGATTTCTTGTAAAGATAAGATCATTAAGGATCATGGTCGGAGAACTTGAAGCAGTACAAAAGGAAATTGATGATATATGGAGAAAGATCTTCTTTCTAGATCAGTCAACTGAGTCTGAGGAGTTCAATAAAGTAAGTCTAATCGTATTGACTTAACTCTAGAAAAAGATGAAGTGATTATTGAGGATATCACTGACAAAGATCCAATAGAAGAAATTAGAAATGCTAAAGATGTCATGGTCACTGAGGAAAAGGACACCAAAGAGATGAAAATTGATTATTCAACTACTGCTAACTTGATAGATGAAGATCCAATGCTACAACAAGTATTTTATTTTCTTGAGATTCGTCAAGTTGACTCAGAATTTTTTAAAGATATTCCTACTGATATAGAAGAGAAGTCGACCAACCAGGGAAAGGAGACAAAACAAAAGGAAACTGAGGATAATAAAGATACCGAGACAACTAAGGATCAAAATACTGAGAAGGTTACCTCTACTAAGACTACAAGACAACAACAACCACAAGAGAAAGAGAAGGATAAGCAAAAGGAGCAAGAAGAAGATAAGAAAGAGGAAAAACAAGAAGAAAAGGAAGAGGAGAAACAAGAAGAAAAGAAGGAAGAAAAGAAAGAAGAAGAAAGAGAAGAAAGAAATAATGATACCACTACAACTACTACATTTGATGCAATGAAGGCATCACATTTCCCAAAGTTTTCTACTGGTGAAAGTATACAAATTAAGAAGAAGAAGAAGACAAAGAAAAGGAAGCATGAGAAAATAAAAGTTGACTTGAGCCAACCAATAGTAATACCAAAGGTAGACATCTCCTCACTAAGCCCTAAAGAATTATGTGAATTTGGAGATCTATTGAAAATGAAAGTAGCCCAAGACAAAATGCTAGCAAAGAAGCAAAAGACAAATGTGCTAGAAAGTGTTAATGATATATGCGGAAAATTGTTATTGATGCAAATGTAAATGATAAGGGCAACCTACTGAATCAACTAGAAGAGTTAGTTAAACAAGTAAAAGAACTTGGTGTAAAAACCACTAAGTACTTGATGCAAGTACATAGGAAGACAATGGAGAATTAAATAATTGAGGATTTACTACAATCTATTGCATTGGATAAGGTATCACTTTCTAAGTTGATTGCAGGAGAATTGGAAAATAAGTTGAATGATATTCTTTCATTATTTTATAAGATTTGTTTAATCTCAAATTTTACCAAGGAAATCATAAAGAAAGATGAGTTTGTTGAGAAAGAGCTAACTGAGCAGCTAAGGAAGGTCACAACCGAGCCTGGAACACTTCAAGTTTATTACCAGAGGTTGAAACACTTAATGGGAATGGAACATGAACTAAGGAAAGAAGAGAACAAGAACATAATGGAGCTTTTGGATATGCAAGCAATTTTGATTCCCCAAGTTGAATCACTACAAAAACATATACACAAGGCAAAGAAATTGGTCAAAACCCCAGTTATTAGTGCTATGGATAGCATGATTATTTTGGTGGCAGATATCAATGAAAAAATTATTGTGTTTCTAACATTGAAGGAATCATGAGTCAATCCTAGAAGATGCTAAGAATCTAAGATATAAGCATATTTTTGACAAGATTCCACCACCGGATCCAAGTAAGTAATTTTGTCTTTGGAATATTTGTCAAAAAAGGGGGATATAGATATATAAGAGGGATATATATGTATAGAGTTTTTACAATATAGAAAAGTATTATTACGAGGGGAGTTATGAAGTTATAAGAGTTATGGAGAGTTTAAAGTTTTATACATGTCAAATTTTGATTAAGGACAAAATGTTGTTGACTTTGAAATTTTTAACAAACATGCCAAACTAATGTCAAAGGGGAAGATTGATATTCCTAAAGAGTTATTTTATTGTCATTAGTTTTTTCAAAGTCATATTGGAGAGTTAAAGTCATTTAGCGAATGAAGGAGTCATATGACTCAGTCGGTAAAGCAAAAAGAGAAGTCAGTAAAGGAAGAGACAATTTTGGTAAAGGCAAATAAGTGACAAGCACTGAGCATTGCATGATAGTTACCGATCTGAGAGTACATGTTATCGAGAAATAATAAAATATGTTACCTAGTAACATAGGCCAACATAACAAATTATGTTAGATACATTGAATCTAGACACTGAGCATAAACTATTTTACAGATTTCAAGAAGATCGTTTGGTAAAACATTGAAGCTGTAAACAAATATGATTGTACATGATTACGAGGAAAGATCCACCAATATAAATTTAATGGAATATATACATTGGAAATGAAACCAATGCTACCACTGTTTAAGGAGAAGAATCTAGAACATTTCCACCACTTCTAGATCAAGTATATAAATATTAGTGTATGAATATCAGAATGTACAGAGAGTAGATGATGAGAAGTCAAAGAAGAATTTAAAACTTATGTGAAGGTGAGAAAGTATAGATAAGCTACTGATTAATAGAATAGTTAGAGCATAACTATGAAAGTGAATCAGATTTGAGGATAAAGAGTGCTGAAACTAAATTGTGATTGAAATATTATTGAGCACATTGAGTCTGAACAAGCATATGTTGATGCATTATTATAGATAGTTTATGTATTAAATTGTATTGTAATCAAAAGTTGTGAAGTCCCACTATTGGGTAGGCCCTAATAGGCCTTATTTTGTAAATCCTTTAACAGGGCACATCTCTTAGATTAGAGATTGTAAAATCCTTAAGCAAGGTAGATTGTATAAGTCTTTTGTACTCCTTATAGGGTATGTACTCTTAATAGGGTAAGCTATCATAAGTAGCTAAATTTTGTAGCTCTAATCAAGAAATGTTTTTACTACAGTAGTGAAGGATTGTGGGTACCATGCCCATTGTAGTTTTTCTCTATGACCAAGGGTTTCTGTGAGACCAAAAATTATGGTTTTATGAGTTATATTTTATGTTTTAATTTCTATGTTTTATGGTGATATATGCAAAGTCTACAATTCGGTAAATGATCATAATAGTAGATAAAAGTTTTTGCAATGCTTATTCACCACTCCCCTCTCAGTACTTAACTTTTCATTATTAATCCAACACATAATACCTTAAAACTTGATAAATTGACATGAATAAATGAATAAAAAAATGGTAACTTCCAATTATACAAAATAAAAATGATAAAATTATAATAGACCCAATGCACTATAAAAACTTGAAACTAGATACATAGATCTGTGTGTGTGTGTGTGACTCTAGAATGGAAATAGAAATTATACATATGTAGTGAATATTGCATAATCATCCTTTTAATATAACTGATAGAAATCATATTACTATAATTTAATATATAATTTTATTTTATTTTTGGCAAAAATTTTATTTATATTATATAAATCTGGTTCAAAGGGCTCTCAGAGAAAGAACCAGTAAAGAAAACTTTGTTCGTTACCCGTACCTTTACAAAAAGAGAAAAATTATGCTCAAATTATTATAAAGACACACAACAATATTAATAGAAATGTAAAAGAAAAGAAAAGAAAATTCATTTTATAAATTCTAATATGAAAAACTATTATTTCTAACTAAATCCAAATTTAGAACAAAGTTTTCCTACTAAAAACAAAAATCTATTATAATATTAAGGTCTTTATAATTATATTGAATCATAAAGCAATCTTAAAGTCTAAAGGGTAAGTTAAATAATTTTAAAAAGCAACATTTAAAATGGAAGTTATTTTATATGTATGTACAAGCTATACAAAAAGAAAAATAAATTGCTTTAAAAACTTTGACTTCACTCTTTCTACATGGATAAACTGAAGGATAAATTAGTATATTAAAATACTTGGGGGCAATCACATGGCCATTGAAATCTTGAAACCATGATCAACAAAAACAAAGAAAATAAAATAAAGATCTAAAACATGTTCCTTCATTAATTGAAACCATATTTATTATCAGTAAACAATGACCTCCAAACTTGATCATAAATCTTCCCCAAAATACTTACTCTTTACCAATATAATAAGTTGTGATGCCCAAATAGCTGATATAATATGATCCAAATAGCGAATTTATGTCAACAAATTAAAGATCAAAAGAGCAAAATGAGAAGCAAGAACATACAATAGACTTAGATTAAATATAATAGGGGGGTAAATCTCTCTAATACTCATGACAACTTGTTAATTAATATGTTCTCCAAAGTAAGGTTTTAATTTTGTGAAAAGTAGTGATTAGGATAGAGTTGTGATTATATTTCAAAGGCAGCATTGAGCTTTTAGAATATCAGCCATTTCCTTTCAAAGAATACCACTATATGAAGTGCATGAGTTGAAGGGTTGGTAGGGGAAAAGGCCAAGGGGGAGGAAAGATATAATGGATTAAAATTACACCCAAACACCAAAAGAAATTAATGGGACAAGATGCCAATAGATATTAATTCAAAGCAGACAACAACTTGTAATTGAAATGGTATTGTTAATTAGAAAGAAACTTGATCCAAATAGAGAGTGAATTCAAATTTTAAGAAAAAAAATTAATATTAATGTATTTGCATAAAAAAAAATCATGGATAAATCCATATCAAAGAATACTATTACATTCTAATAATATTATGTAGAAATAATTTTTATGGGTCGAATTTCTTACCTCAAAGTAATGAAGGAAAAAAAAATAGAGAAAGAATAAACAAATGGAGACCAAGCTTCTCAAAACTCCAATGAACTTTTGATCAACAAAACAATCCCTTATGAAATCTGCAAATCTTCCATGCAATTTTCACAAGGACCTGTCCCCCTCCAATTATAATTGACAGAACCCCCTTTTTTCTTCACCCCCCAATCCTTCTTTTAAAATCCACATGAAAATATTTTTCCCCATATCGAAAACCATGAAAATACATCCATTGGCCAAAACAAAAGGCCAAATACCTAAATTATATAGTTATCATTGTCTCAAAAGGAAAACTTCCAAGAAAAACCTAATGCACGCACAAGATGAATTTATTAATTTTTATAAATATCATTATGTAATTAAATTAACGTCATCTTAAATAACTATTAAGTTATATTAAATAATCAAAAGATGGTTTAATGCTTATTTAATAATATACTTAATCTGTTATTAAAATATATAATAGTATTAATAGTTAATTACAAGATATCAATAGAAATACTAAATCATTATATACTCACTACACATATGCACGAGTCAAAGATCTCAAATACGGAACAAATATTTAGTCCTAGGGAAGAGTACTACAAATAGATTCTCAAAGTACTTGATGGTTTTATAATGAATTTATTTCTCAATGGATGGATGATGATGGAGAGAGCTAAATAAAAAATGTTTAAGTTCTCTATTTATAATGAAGTTATGATTTGAGCATTCAAAATAGTGTTGCACCAATAACTTTGAGTTTTTGTGATTGAAGCAAAACCCTTTCTTGATGACTTGGTATTGTTGTACATTTATGTTTTGAAATGAATATTCTTCTCTTCTGCATGCATACAATGAATATTGAGGGAATTTATCAATAATGTGTTTATTGTCATATTCAAAGAAGGTGACAATTTTTTATATTGATATAATTGTTTTTGTAGAGATAAGAACAATAATCAGTGATGCGTATTTAAACAGAGTAAACCTCTCTACATATTTTGATTTCTTATGAGATACTTGTAACTAGAGAAAATGTATTTATTGTTAATGAGACATATGTTGTTTACCAATGAGGTGTTGTCAAGTGTGGCATAAATTGTAACCTGTGAGGTTTGTCCAATGGGACTTTATAAAATTCTCTTTCATAGTTGTGTTATACCCTTATAGGGTTTTCCATTCAAACACTTCTGTTATGATACTTTTATATATGACTCTTATGTTTTGTTAGTGGATACATGTCTTGATCTTAATGATTTGAATTCTATGGTCTTCTACAATGTGTTATATTATTTTGATTGTGTTAAAGCATTCATTTGTTAAATTAAATAATTCCATAGATCATTAATTCACCCCCCTCAAATGGTTTGAGTATTCCAACACCTCATTCTTAGTATTT
>BSBK01004010.1:0-15000 GCA_027943335.1 Chamaecyparis obtusa | reverse complement strand
TATCCTTTACTTTGCATGCTAGTTCAAATTGGGTAGTCAGAAGGGTGTTTTATTATTCTCAGTCCTAATCTATGTACATCTAGGTTTTAGGTTGTGGAAGCTCTTTCCCTTCTCTTTTACTCCAGTCATTCTATATTTCAAGGAATATAAGAACAATAGGATCAATTTGTGAGTTACAAAGTCATATTTCATATTTCATTGTGGGCATATCTTCAATCTGTGGATCCTTAAAAGTTAGTGAATTGCCTCAATTTTCCTTTCAGTTATTTCAATTTATATGCTCTCTTCCCTTTTCCTCCAAAAGTTAGTTTAAGTTTCAAGGTGATTCAAGGGGAAGCCGACCCTTAATCTGGAGGTTTAATTTCATCATAGGTTCCCCACAACCCTAAAGTATTCCCATGTTTCATAGGATTGTAGAGTTTCATACTTAGCTCTTTCTAGTGCAATCCTTAGTGTCAGCATTACATACACAAGATGGTTGGAAATTGGTAGGCAAATTTGGGAAGAATAAAAAGCAAGGGAATATTATAACACACCTGCATAAAATATTTGAAGATAATATGAGGGGAATGAGATGACATAGTTTCCCTATTCCTAGGAATGGGATGACTTACTCACACTATTCCTTGAACTTTCTAATGATCTTAATTGTAGACTATAGCCACATTCTTGATAATTTGTATCTTTCTCTATATCAGCACTGCATATTCTTGCACATAGGAAAAAGGAGAAAATATTTTGTAGAAAGGGGTTTTACTTAGCCTTATTTTAGTTTACTAACCATCCTCAAAATAAAAATGAAATTTACTTGAAAGGAAAGCATCCTAATATAAAGTAGAGGCTAGATCGGGAAATGCAATCCTTATGCCTTCATAAACCTTATTGATATAAAAATGCCTATGAAGATGCTTGAATTTGACTTTATTGTTGACTTTAATGACAAGGAGATCATAAATTCCTTCACAAATGCTTGGATCTACAGATTTGTCCCGAATCTTTAATGCTTGGAATGCTTGATCTCTTTCTTTCTTGAAGAGATACTTGATCATTTGAATTGATCATGAATTTTTTTTGTATGTAGTAGATGTGAATGCTTTATCTTGGATTCATTTCCAAAATGAGGGAGGTAACCTTGCTTATATACCTCTCACAATATTTCAGGATACAAGACTCAAAGTAGGCCAATGTAGGTTTGAAATCCCTACAAAAATGAAATAGTTTTTGTAGGACTTCAATTCAGTAACCAACATAGGGGAATAAGGTATCCAGGTTTCCTAATCTCATCTATGTTGTCCTAAATCAAGACCAGGGGTCTTAATTGAGGAGGAGATGTCAAAAACATAGGTAGAGTTGAGCTAGAATAAGCAAAATTGAGGTAGAATTGAACATGAAAAATATGTGAAACTAAAGACACTAAAATGGGTCATATCTAAGAAAGAAATTATATAGAGATACAATTTATTATGCTACATTTAGCCCCAAACTTAGCAAGAGTATGTGCTTACTTCATACTTGTGGTAAAGTAGATCAAGGTGTCAGAAAACATTTATCAAGGTAAAAGAGACAAGGAAACACCAAGCTCATAAGAGACTTAGATCCTCATCAAATGCAAAACCAAGATAACACAAGAAACATGAGAGAGAGAGAGAGAGCATACTAGCCTAGTAAGGTTAAACTTACTATGTGTGTGAAGTTGTAAACCTTCAAACTTGTACACAACACTCCAATGAGACATTAATTTCAAGGTTTGTATTAAAAATCAATCAAATAACCTATGAAGAGAATCTCATTGCTTCCTAATTGTGAAAATTCAATTGATTAATAAATTTCTCTCAAAATTCATATTTCATCTAATTGAATAGACAATCACAAAATGGAGGGTTCAAACTAGAATGCATTTACATGAATGCAATTAAGATGAATTGATACAAATGATCTAGATTAATGAAAATGAAGCTAATAATGATGTAAATTGCTATGATATTAATGTTAAACTCAATTGAACAACATGTAATTACATAAAAGATAGATCTATATCCAAATGCTTCGATCAAGTGTTTATTTATAGATTTCCAATTATGAGAGTTGGAGGCAAATTGATTTGAATTTGAATTCGACGGTTCAGATGGATTTCCAAATGAGGGGTTGAGATCAAAACTTTGAGTAATCCATGTGATTGAAGTGCATTGGATAGATTCAACTGATTTGTCCTTTTGTGAGTTGATTTGGAAATTAGGACAATTAGTTAAATCAAATTAATTAATCTTGTTGATGTTTTGTAGCTTCAGTCAGATAAACACTATGAGCCAATACTAGTGAATATATATATATATATATATATATATATAATTACTATGTAAATATATATAATATCTCTTGAGTATTATATTAATTTCTCCAATATTTACATAGTAATAATATATATATATATATATATATATATATATATATATATATATATATATATATATATATATATATATTATTACTATGTAAATATTGGAGAAATTAATATAATACTCAAGAGATATTATATATATTTACATAGTAATATATATATATGTGTGTGTGTGTGTGTGTGTGTGTGTCTATATATATATATATATATATATATATATATATATATATATATATAGACACACACACACACACAGAGATATATATATATATGTCTATATATATATATATATATATATATATATATATATATATATATATATATATATATATATATATATATATATATATATATATATATATATATATATATATATAGTTTGCTTTTAGTTTTTTAGATGCCATACTCTTTTAGGCCACATTCTTGTGTGCAGATCTTATTATTTCCATGACTATTGATGATCTAGATTATGATTATGTGATGTCATATTTAGATGTTGATATTATCATGTGGTGATGTTTTATGTTTCAATTGGATTATGATGTACTTACCCCATACTAGCATGTGTATGGTGTTCATATGTATGTATCTATTTTATGTGTCTGTATGGTAGACGACGGAGGCGTAATTCCTTGCTTTGTCGAGATCCACAGCATCGACCGTACCCTATCATTGTTTTCCATATGTTGTATGTACATGTTTTGTTTTGTGATGATAAGTTTGCAGGTACAGGGCATCATCTTCCCTGAATTGGTAGGAGTGAGCGTGCCCATAAATACTCGTCTCAATGGTAAAGAGGGGAGGTAATAGATGGACCCAAAACCCTTTCCTAAGCCCATTTATCCTAATTGTTGGATAAGTATCTGTTGACTACCCTAATTGAATTTGTCAGGTGACAAAGTTCATGGATCCCTTCTTTGTGTTTGTATGTTTATTTGATGATCCTGATTTATTACTGTTTGAATATGTGATTTTCTTTAGTTGTAGAATTTAATGTTATGATTGGAAAATAATATTAAATTTATTTCCTATGTTATTGTATGAATATTAATTAATTAAAAATCAAATATTAGAATATTTGGTATTAATTAATTAATTGTGTGAAAATATAATTTAATATTGTCCATTATATATGAAATTAATAAATTGCATGATTTAATGATGTTAAAATATTAAATTATTTAATAATAGATTTTAATATTAACATGTGCTTTATTGAGTTTGAATTTGTCTTGTTTGAAAAAGGTGACAACTTGTCTTTAGGAGACTAAGTTGAGTTGTGCATAATTAACTATATTTTTTAATTATTAATTAGTATTTTCTCTCAACAAAAGAGGGAGAGTCTGATTACGAGTTCTTTTTGTGAGTCATCTAGGGATTGCATGAATGGTGGAGTCGAATCCCTAATAGGGGGAATTAGCATTCATTTGTTTTCAATCAGGTTGTTGGAGAATTTTGGGAGAGAGCTTTTGGAGATTTTGTGAATTCTTTGTGTTCTTGAGCTTTTGCTGTGTGTGCTTGAATTTCTGGGTGAAGATTGTTTGCATCTGGATTTGGGATTTGCATGCACTATGATTCAGATCTATAGGTTGAGCTTTTCTGTTGCCAGATTTGGGAGATTCAGCATTCTAATTCAGTTTCTAGCATTGGAATTGAGGTAGGGGTTTGAGGAACTTTCAACAATTTTTTATGTTTGATTTGATTTATAGTTTAGATCTATTTTCAGTTATGCTTTCAATTTGGGGTTTAGAGAACTCATAGAATTGATATTTTATGATTTTATATAGACTTGGCATAGTAGGGTTATGCTGTCAAAATTTAGTAAGAAAATTCTCTATAAACCTTAGAAAACAAAAAAATCAATTTGGATATAGTAAGAACTATAGAATGGATAAATTAAATAAATGGGTTGTTGTCAAAAATCCAATTTGGGTGAAAAATTACCATTCTGGGAAAAAATCCCCTCTGTCAAAAAATGACAGTCAAAAAAATATTACCACAGTAAAATCATTTGCTTACTAATGACAAAAAAATACATTAGTTTTATGTAGATGTGTTTGCAAACAAACAATGTTAGAAAAACAAATAAGAAAGACAAAAAAAATTCCATGTGTGTAAAGTGGAAAATTTCCATTTCTGAAAAAACTTCCTTTTGTACTGTTCTTTCCATTTTCAGAAATAATCCAATTTAAATTTTTCCTTTCATTACCTGTCAAGAGAAACAAAAATGCATTTGTTTTCTTTTAAATATATATATATATATATATATATATATATATATATATATATATTAAACAAAGTTTAAAATGTTTACATTGATGCAAGATTATTGTTTTTTGAAATTTGTGTTTGTAAATTTTATAAAAAAAATTAATGAAAAAGTTTTAAAAATTTTAATGGCTTTAAGGTGGGGCAGGGACCACCTGTCCCCTTACCCCACCCCCTGTCCTCGGTACTTGGTACCGTGCGCATGGGGGCTTGGCCCTACGCCCTTTGCTTGAGGGTAGTGCCAAGTGGGGATGTGGGCCCCACTGAACGCCCCCCCCCCCCCCCCCCCCCCCCCCCCCCAACTTGCGCACTTTTTATTTTATGCGCAACTTTTTAAATTTTTAATTATCATCATTTTTTTAAAAGATTTTATTAATTGTTTTGTTAATTATTAATAAGTAATATTTGATTATTATTTTATATTAATAATAATTATTAATAAAGTTTAATTTTTATTAATAGTTTTATTTTCATTTTTATTTTTTATTGTTAATTATTATTTTATAATAATAATTTATTAATAAATTTTAGTTTATTAATTACTTTTATTATTAATTATTATTTAGTGAGAATAATTTTTATTAATAGATATTATTAAAGAATAGTAAATTATTTTGATATTTATTATTTATGATAATAATTATTGTTATGGGTTTAAATTAATATTGGTAGATTTTATATCGATAATTTTTATTCAATATTGTTTTAGAGTATAGATGGTTTTAATGGGACTTTGGCTTAAACTTATCTATCGTTTTCTTTTATGAGTTTAGTGGATTCTATATACTAAACATGTTAGTGAACTTTATTAAATCTATCTGGTCAATAGATTATGGTTAGATTGTTTGATTGAATTTGGGTTATTCATTTAATCTAGCCTAAGTATGAAGAGTAATATGACTTGTAATTATGTGTTCAAATTGGACCTTTATTGATCATTGAATGTGTGAGTGATCTTATATTTGTTTATGTATCTTTTTATACTAAAATTTGCTGTTTAATTCAATATGATTCTATCTTTCCTACATGTTGGGTTTATCAGTTTTATGGGAACTAGATGACCTAGGAGAGACAGAGGCTTGGGAATTATCTATTTTTTCATGTTGTTCCCTATGTTTGGCGTGATTGTGTACTATTTATATTCTAGTTGACCTTATAGGCTCATGTTGTATGATGTGATTCAGTATAATGTTTATGTAGTCAATCCTGGTTTCTGTGATGATTCTAGATGTGTGACTATCTGTTTTATCTGTGATTGATCTAGGAGAGATCTATGAGCCTAGGGTAGTTTACCTAGATATGTACTAGGAGGTGGCTTGCAATAAGCGTCAGGGCCCACAAGTGGATGCCAGAATCACTTATTGTAAGTATATGTAATCAAGTGATAACTTAATAAATTAAGGGGAAATAAATGAACCTAATAAGATAAGTTCCTTGCCCATGCTTGAGTGCTAGTACAGACTAAGATGGGAATGGAGATGATGTTGGCCACCTTGAGAGGTGTGTTTAGCATAGTTAATGGCTTCATCTATATGAGAAGTCATTGATACCATGTATGGTCACTTGAGTGTTGGGATCTAGAGTGATTACCAAGATGAGACTCAAGGGTTAGACATACATGATGACACCTTCCTACACATAGTCTAGTTATCCTACATGTGTCAGTTGCCTCTAGATTAGTGAGTCATACCTTTCACTATACTTGTTGACCTTGAGTTAGTAAGCTTTTAGGATTCCTTTCCTAGTGGTATTTCCTAATTTGACTTGATTATCCATTTGGGTTTGATGTTATCTCCTCAGCATGGTGGGGTAGACCTTTGTGGTTCTACATGGATGGGTGGTAGTGATTCTTTAGATTTTGAGATTTGACGTCCTGGTGCCTGTGCTTGATGGTGTCTTGCAGTTGGATTCCTTATGTTACTTCTTCATTAATGTTCTTTATATATATTCTTTTATGTAAATCTTGTATTAGAGTATCGCATGTGATACCTAATTTGGATATTGTAGTTTAGATGATTAGAGTGATTACTACATACCCTGTGACATGTGTAGTGGATGTATGTTTATTAGGATTCATGGATATTCATGAGATGTAATCATTATGATGTATTTGTTGTATTTAATTTATGGAATCTTTTGTTGATGTTATTAAATGAGTTATGTTAGAAAGTAATACTACGTCATGGGACCCATTAGATTTGTAACCTGTGTTTACAATGTGTGTTATGTGAGTTAATGGTTAATGCTTTCATGTGATTGTATATCTTATTTGTAAAATTTAGAAAAAAAATTGTTCACCAAACTTAGTATCATGTTTTAGGTTAGTTTCTTTTGGGTTCCCTGGCAAGGCATTACATATATGTATATATATATGTATGTATGTATGTATGTATGTATGTATATAATATGTATGTATGTATGTATGTATATATGTATATATATATCTGTGTGTGTGTGTGTATATGTATGTATATGTATGTATGTATGTATTTATGTATGTATGTATGTATGTATGTGTGTGTGTGTGTGTGTGTGTATTGTTAGCATACAATTTTTCCCTTTCTTTAAATTAATCTCAGACTTCTTTAAAGAATGAAAAGAAGAGAAAATCTCAACACTAACAAATGAGTTTCTTTGAAAGAAAACTCTCTGCAAATTATAAGGTGCGGCTACCTTGTAGAAAGATTTTCAATATGATCTTATTGACACAAAAAAGTAAAAACCATGTGTACTTTTCACCAGAAAAAACTTAAGGTAAACATCCAGTTCATCAACATGAAAAGAATGTGCAAATTTTAAAAGAACCAAATCTACTTCTATCACTGTTTCAAACTTTGAAAATCTTTAAATCTAAAACTTTAGTAAAGATTCTCTATGTTACTCTAAGCACATCATCCACTCATATCACAATTGATCTTTATTTAATATAACTTATCTCCACGGAAAATAAATCACATAAGATAAATAATAGTATTCATCGATTCAAAAGCTTAAACACATATGCAATACCATAGGATATTTTATATATTCTGTAATATCAGTATTCAAAAAGCTTGAAGTTAAGTTCTTAGAAAATAGTTCCTCAAAACTCAAAGAGCCGAACCCTTAATAAGTTAAAATTTTTCAAATATATAGCCACACAAGGCTTATGCAAATAACTGAATGAAACTATCTTTTTAACTGAAAGTTAATGCTTTTAAACTTAATAACTGTCCTGAGCATAAAGAAAAACAAAATGGGATTAGGTGCACAATGCCTTCGAAATAGAGCCAAGTGTCCCGTATGACTATGGTGTTGAAGCCGCCACAAGACGCACTGCCTTCCAATCTTGAAATGCAGTTGTGAATGTGGATATTACCTGTTGGTGCGGCAACCCAAGGAAATTGATTTGTTGTTTCCATACTTCCTTTTCCCTCTTGATTTCAGCTATCTTTTTCTCTGTGGATGACTAAGTGATCTCGCTGAATTATAAGCATCGATTATATCTGTGCAACCTTTGTGAATTCTTGGACTGTTGGTGCCTTCATTCCTTTGAGCTCATCAAACCGGGTACTAACATTCTTAATTACCTTCTCAATTAGTCTATCTGATTCTCCTTGGCACTGTTTATCCAACTAGTTTATATCATTGGAGATAATATCCCTGATGATTCCCAGCCCCTTTAGGAGGTCTTTTATTTTAGAAACTCCTTGCGCTATAGCTTCATTCTTCTAGTCTATACACTCCTTTATAACATAAAGGGTTTTTTCATCTAGCCCTACTACTGGCTTTTCTTCAAGGAATTTTTGCAAGCCGTATTCCTAGGCCTCTTCCATCCAATGGAGTTCTTTTGTCCAGGTTGTCTTTTCTATCTCCCACTCCTCAATACTTGCCTCAACTTTCTTTATTAAATGACTTCCTTCAACGCAAGCTTGATCCAAGTGAGTTATTTTCTTGGTAGCTTCTAACTTTACATGCTCCACCCATTCCTCATATGCTCTACTAATCACCTTGTTTCTTTGCACTTGGTCAAGAAACCTTTGATTATCTAGGGATTTCACATCAATGGAGGCTGGCATTTCTCTCAAAGGAAAGGGCTCTAGATTTTGGATGGTGTTTATGTATTGGGCCATATTTTTCATAGCCTCCTTCATCTCCTATTTTTCCTTAGCGTCTTTCCAAACTCTATTGGAAATCTTCTTATTCGAGACCTCAAAAAACTTCATTTCAGTAGCTCTACTATCTCTCCCTAAGTCAACTCTGGATATCTTGAAATCTTGGGTTGGAACCTCTCCTTCAACTTTATCGCTTACCAGTTTTGCAATTTTTGTCATCCAGTATCCACTACTTTCATCAAAATTAATTCTAGATTCCATCCGTGTCTTCTTAGTCTTTGGAGTTTTTCCCAAACACCTGCTCACAACATCTTCAATAGGGATGGATATAGGAACCACTCTTTTTCTTTTGGCAACATAATTCTCCAGCCATAGTGGAGCTACAAAAGACTTCTTTTGAGTATAATAACTACTCAAAAGAGCTAGTGAATCCTTCGGAGTATTCTTTGTTTCATCCTATAACTGTTGATTATCTGCCATATCAGGTATACTAGACCCTACAACTAGATTCTCCTATGAATCAACTTCTAGTGGATCCAATTTCACAATGACACTAGGGTCACTTCCTGCCACTTAGCCTTGTTCTTTTCCCTGGAACTTGATCGAGTGACTCGAGCTACGGGTTCATCTCGGGGTTGAACTTGAACTTAAACTTGTGGAGAATCTTGTTCAACTTTAGGTTCAACTTTTCTTGCAAAAGATTGATCAATATTCACATTAGTTAAAATGGAAGTTTTCTTTGATGAACTCCTCTTCTTTGTTTTCACTTGTTTCTTGGCAAGTTGTGGAGGATTAATTGAGCCTTTTCTCAAGAAACTATGCCTTTGTTCTTTCAGTCACCCTGTTCATTCTCACTTGCAAGTCATCTTCCTCCGGCTTCATCTAATCTAACTCAGGAATAGGAAGGGCCTCTACTTTCTCCAAGAATTGGGGATTAGGAACATCAACTTCATCATCCTCTTCTACCCCATATGTATTCATATCGAGTCTGAAAGTGATAATTTGTTTCAAGCTTAATCTGGACAACAGTCTTTTCCTTACTTCCAATTCATTAGAATGATTAGCCCAGAAGTCCTCCAACTCAGGAATATGCATGAAAGTGTTAGGAACATTAAGGTTTTCCCTGTCAAAACCTCTGTAATCAAATTGGTTTTGGGAGTGTAAGTCTGTAAATAGAAAGCAAACAATTCTTCTTCCATAGTTAAAGCATCCTGGAAACTCTTGCATCTGTAGTAACCCAAATCAATAGGAAAAAGAACACCTGAGGATTTCTTTGAGCTACCAAATTTTTGTTCAACAATAACAAGTTGCCTATAGAGTTCCATTAAGACTACATTATCTAAACAAAACCTAGGAAGCTGTAATGGTTCTTCATCAAATGCTCCAACCCTAAGGTAGGTGAATCTAGGAAATTGTATGAAATGACAACCTTATACAGTTACCACCTGTTTGGCTTCTTTAGAGAGTCTGTAATTTTCTTTCCCCCTTAATTCAAAAACTAACTTTGCTGACAATCTATCATTAACCGTTCTGAAAACACCATGGAACTTTTCACTCTGCAAACATGTGAAATAGTCATATATTCTCATGTCATTTGTCCAAAACTCATGGGGTAACCCTTCCCAAGTCTGGCAATATGATAAATTATAAATAAGGTAGGAAGACATGTAAAAGGCAGTTAGGTTAGTCGCATTTAGGAGTTCTTTGTGAGTTTTTTTTTACTATCAAATCAGCCCAATCAATCAATATATCCCCTTCTATAATTTGCTGAATAAAGTAGTACATCCAATTTTCCCAATGGAATGCATGTGGGTTCCCTTTCACCCTATTTAGAAGGAATGCAATATCGGCTATATCCTTATAGAAATGCTGATTGTTAGAGGCTTAGGCAATCTGGACCCCCTTTCTCTGGTTTCGCAAGCCATGTCTGAGCTATCGAGGAGCTATACTTTTTCTTGTCTGCCTCATACACATGATCTACATCGGCATAGGTCCAAGGTTCATACGGTTCCTTATCTGGAATCCACAAAGCTGCCATTAATGTTTCCCTACTAATCTTGACCAAAACTTCTCTTGAAGAATCTTTAATACATTTTCTCTTAATGCCATACTTATTGGCACATTCTAACACTAGTTTGGGACAAACTAGAGCTAGGGGAAAAGCTGTGGCCTCTACTAATCCACTTCCTACTAGCCTCTTTGAAAAGGAACCTTCTAAGGAATTTCTAACCCTATCATAGAGTTCCCCTAAACTTACATTCACCAAAGAGGTGTCGCCAATGTCTGGAAGGGAGATTAATAGGTGGGTTATAATTTCCTCTTTCTTAAGTTTGGGGTAGAACAAAGGCATTTTAACAGCAAGCTGTCAAAAGACTTACAACATAGAATGACCTCTTCTGAATAAACTAAAAAACTACAAGGAAGAAAGGAACTCACTGATTTTCTATGCACCAGATTACTGTAAGCTTCTCACCACCAATCTGTTGCTCCTTCTTCTTCCTTAAGCCAAAATAATTAATGGAAATGTCTTAACCATTCTTCATTTATTGACAATGGCTCATAATATTTTAGTAAATCCCCACAACGTAGCTTCAATAAATGTCTTAATGAAGGAATTATTGACATGACATCTAGAGTTACTCATCATTAATCTTCAAGTTAAATTGACACAAAAATCTCAATTTCCTAGGACATTCCTTGATTACCATATCTTTGCAATAATGACCCTTACTACGTCACGTCATTAGCTGTCACCTCCACTAATTCACATGCATGAGCCATCTTGTCAGATTTAACAACCCTGTACGACAACTTGCCAAAATTGATTAAACACTTAGAGTGCTTGAAACTGGAAACCTTTTACAGAATGAAAGAACAATCCCGCTGAATATTCCATGTGTTATTCATTGAATTTCAATCATGAACTCGAACTTGAACTAAATTTAAGGTTCAGGACTTGGTTCAGGTTCAAGTTCAACTTTGACTTAGGATTTTAGTTATATATATATATATATATATATATATATATATATATATATATATATATATATATATATATATATATATATATATATATATATATCTATATATATATATATATATATATATATATATATATATATATATATATATATCTATGTGTTTGTGTATGTATGTATGTATCTGTATATATATAGTCATAATTGTCATTATATTAATTACATAATAATGAAGAGACATGTCCCATGAAGGGACATGTCTCTTCTTTGCTCATTTTCAATATAAATGAAAGAGATTGTTACATTTTTAAAACACATAATATATAGGCAGTGCTATTATATTTGTAACGATCCTAAAAACCTTAACATGGTATCAAAGCTAGGCTGTAAATGTAAGAGATTAGTTTGTTGATGGTATCATTAGATTTTTCTTCATTTTGGCTATTTTGGTGATAAAAAAAATTTAAGAATCTCACCGGAGTGATTGGCGAGAAAGTGTCAAGTTCAAAAGTTATGATCAATTGTGTACGGGTCTATGTTAAATATTATGAGTGAAGTTGTGTTGCAAATTTTTGTCCACACCAAGTGCAAAGAATAAGGTCAAGTGAATTGTAGTAGATTTTTAAAGAAGACATAAGCATTGTTCAATGATATAAGAGTGGAAATTTTACATTGTGGGGAGAATAATAACCAATGTTATATTCCCATTTGAACATCCTTAGTGAGGAGATGATTCAAAGGGGAGATGTCTTTCAAATAATCTAAGAAGGTGTTTTTTGATTTGATGTATATGGACCTTCATTGAAGAAACTTGTATCAAGGATGTTGATGCACAGATAAGTATTTATTATCCTTGAGTATTACTTTATTTACTCATTGTAATCTCTCTTATTTGTATTTTTGTACGTACTATAAGATCTATTTGCCTTGATCTTTTTTGGGGATTCTCTTGCATGAAAAAGAAGATAGATATTAGATTCAAAGGGAGTCTAACCTTCTAAGGTAACTTTGGATGAGGAGCTTAGAAGATTGATATCAGACTCGGAGGGAGTCTAACCTTCTAAGGTAACTTTGGATGAGGAGCTTAGAAGATTGATATCAGACTCAGAGGGATTTTGATAGTTCATCTTAAGATATCTTGGATGAAAAGATCAACAAATTGATATATTCTAAATGAGTTCTTCTTTGTGAGAGAAGTTTGAGGTGAAATCCCTTGTTTCCGCCCTCTACACTGAGGCATGATGGATGTCATGTGTGTGACTCCATTTTTTTTTAATGGGCCTACCTCCTATGTACATCATGAGGAAGTGATGATTATCACGTGTATTTGTAGAAGTTATTGAAAGGTGGCAATCTTATAATAACTTTATCTTTTATTATGATGGAAATCCTATGATGTCTAAGCATATCGTGATAGATGATAACTTGCATGGTGATTAAGTTCCTTAAATAGACCATGTCCTTCTATTGTGATAGACATCTTATGATGGTAGAAATAGATCATGATATATGATATCTTGCATGGTGGATTAAGTTCCTTAAATAGACCATGGCCTTATATTGTGATTGACATCTTATGACGGCTGAAATAGTTCATGATAGATGATATCTTGCAGGGTGTATTATGTTCCTTAAATAGACCATGGCCTTCTATTGTGATAGACATCTTATGATGGTTGAAATAGATTATGATAGATGATATCTTGCATGGTGGATTAAGTTCCTTAAACAGACCATAGTCTTCTATTGTGGTATACATCTTATGATGGATGAAACAAATCATGATAGATGATATATTGCATGGTGGATTAAGTTCCTTAAATAGACCATGGCCTTCTATTGTGATAGACATCTTATGATGGTTGAAACAAATCATTATAGATTATTAATGTCCCTATGGTAAGTATTATTGAGGACACATGCGCACATTACCTATGGACATTTTTGAGTACTTGGTGAGTATCATGCGACTTGATATTCTATGGCCAATGCTTCAAATATCATGAGATGATATCTTTATAAATTTTTGAGTACTTGGTGAATATCATGTGACTTGATATTATGTGGCCAATGCTCTCAATATCATGAAATGATATTCTTATGAATTTATGAGTTATGGTGAATATCACGTGACTTGATATTCCTAGTTAGACCATATCTTTGATATCATGGTAAATAATCTCTTCTAATCCTAATCATGTATTTATAAGAAGGGGTGTTGATGTTTTGTAGCTTCAGTTGGATAAACACTATGATTCAATACTAGTGAAGATATATATATATATATAACATATATATATATATATACATATTATATATATATATATACATATATATATATATATATATATGTATATATATGTATATATGTATATATATATATATATATATAATACTAGTGAAGATATATATATATATACATATATATATATATGTACATATATGTATATATGTATATATATATATATGTATATATATATATATGTATATATATATATATGTATATATATATATAATATATATGTATATATATATATATGTATATATATATATATATGTATATATATATATATATATATATATATGTATATATATATATATATATATATGTATATATATATATATATATATATGTATATATATATATATATATATATATATGTATATATATATATATATCTATGTATGTATATATACATATGTATGTATGTATATATAATATATATAGGTATACATATATACATATGTATGTATGTATACATATACATATATATATATATACATAGATATATATATATATATATATGTATATATGTATATATGTATATAATATGTGTGTGTATGTATATATATATATATGTATATACATATATATATATGTGTATATACATATATATATGTATACATACATATATACATATACATATATATACATATACACATATATATATATGTATGTATACATATATATATATATATGTATATACATATATATATATGTGTATATACATATATATATATATATGTATATACATATATATATATACATAATATATATATATATATATATATACATACATATATATATATATATGTATACATACATATATACATATATATGTATATATATATATATATGTATGTATACATACATATATACATATATATATATATATATACAAT
This sequence comes from Chamaecyparis obtusa, assembly GCA_027943335.1. Taxonomy (NCBI): domain Eukaryota; kingdom Viridiplantae; phylum Streptophyta; class Pinopsida; order Cupressales; family Cupressaceae; genus Chamaecyparis; species Chamaecyparis obtusa. The sequence goes on along the minus strand of BSBK01004010.1, from coordinate 79 downwards.
ACATATATATATATATATGTATATATATATATATATGTATACATACATACATATATATATATATGTATACATACATATA
>BSBK01004009.1:400000-404622 GCA_027943335.1 Chamaecyparis obtusa | reverse complement strand
TAATATAATATATATATATATATATATATATATATATTATATATATATGTTGGCATTAAGTAGAATTGTCACTAGTGACAACACTTATTTGCATTCTGGATACAAACCGAGCAGACAGTGCAAACCGAGCAAGTTAGTACAAACCGATCAGGACAATGTAAACCGAGTAACATCTTGTCTACCGAGTCACCAGTACTTACCGAGTTCAAAACCTACCGAGTGATCAGTATGAACCGTGCCTTCACTTTTACCGAGTGCATGACGATGCCGAGTAATGCAGTGGACGCCGAGTATCAGAAAGTCACCGAGTCAGTTTGAAGGAACCGAGTAACTATACTTGGGCCGACTTAGCAGCACTCATGTTTATTTGTCAAGCTGACTGTGGAATTGTAATTGTAATTAATTGTTTAAGACCTGTATATAAGAAATGTTGTAAAAAGATGAAATGTATGAAGGAGAATATATGTTAAAGAAAAAGAAAGGCAGAAATAAGAAAATTGCAGAAGGCTTCAGAAGTATAAGGTACAGCAAAGACAAATTCATCACAGAAGGTGATCAGTACATCAGAGAATCTCAATCAGCAATCCAGTTGCAAAGCAGAGATCTACTGTTTCATTCTAACAAGTGAATCAGTACTAAATCTTTTAACCGGGTAGACTTAACAGTCTTTGTAAAAATCTCTTTACCGAGTGCATACTTCACTGTATGTTTGTAAATCCTTTAACAGGGTGGATTTAGCAATCCTTATTGCTCCTAACAGGGCAGATCATCAGGAAGTGATCAAATTGTAAGCCTTAACCGGCCCAACTTTATTCTGCAGTATTAAAGCTTTGTGGGTTTCATCCCCACCCCAGTTTTACTTTCTTTGGAAGGTTTCTGGGTAACCAAATTTATGTGTCATTATTGTGAATGCTTTTAAGTTTCATGCTTTCTGTATGCAAAGGTTTTTAAAAGGTAAATTTCATGTTACAATTGTAAGAAAATTTGGAGTTACTGATTCACCCCTCCCCTCTCAGTAACTCGGTTAATTCCTGAATATTTCCAACAATTGGTATCAGAGCAGCATTGGTTCTCAAGACAAAGCTTAACTAGCTTGAGCAAAGATCCAGGACAATGGAGGTATTCAAACTGAACAGGGTGATTGAAAATGAAAAGCTAGATCTGGAAATGGCCATAGCTAAATTCAAAGAAACAAAAGAACATCTTTCCCAATCCCTAAGGAGAAGGAAGGAACTTGCAAATCAAATGAATGATCAGAATTACATTGAAGAAAAGATTGAAGATCTTCTTCCCTCAAATAACTCAGATGAAGCAAACAATGCTATCAAAGAACTCCTAGAAAAGAATGGGTCTCTGTAGGAAGAAGTGAGAAAATTGAAAAGAGAACAAGAACTACGCTCTACAAGATTCTGTGAGATCTTGGAACAAAGAAACAAGTTGAAAAGATGAATTAGATGGAAGAAACATTGAAGTCCAAAACAAAACCCTTCAGCTAGAAAATCTAATTGATCAGATCTCTCATACAAATGAAGAAATTCTAAATCTAAGATCAGAAATAGAAAACACGAGAGAAGAACTAAGATCTGAAAAGGAAACCAATCTAAGATTGATGGATGACCTAAACGCTGAAAAACAAATCAATGAAGGAATGCTGAAAAGTGAAGAAGACTTGAATCAGCTGTATGAACGAAATCTTCATAGGCAAAAAGGAAAAGCAGGACTTGGATACAAAGAAGAAGGTGAATCCTCTAAGCAAGGTACTCAAAGAAATCAAAAACCTACTTGTAATCATTATGGTAAAATAGGACATACTTCAAATAAATGTTGGAACAATGAAAAAGCAGAATTCAATGGGAAAATGTTATAGCTGCAATCAACCCGGTCACAAAGCAAATGAATGCAGGGAAAAACCTAGATTCAGAGGTAACTGTCACAAGTGCAACAAACAAGGTCACAAGGCATCCGAGTGCAGATCCAAGACATTTAATCCAGCAGGAACAAATTGTGAAAGCAATGTTTGGATGGGACTACAACACCTGGTGTAGATGTCATTACTGTGGAGAATATGGACACATTGGCATGAATTGCATAAAACATCATCTAAGGAAAAGAGATACTACCATAAGATGTTTCAAATGCACTAAACTCGGTCACATAGCCAGAAACTGCATGAATGCTAGTGAAATTGAAGAAGGAAAGAAGAATGAAGCAACTAAGGTCAGGAAACAGATGAGACAAAAATGGATTCCTAAAGCTACCGAGCAATCCAGTCCAAGTAATGGAATGGATGGCTCTACCAACTCAAACTAAATTCCAAGGAAGCACTAGAACTGTATTCTCATAGATCAATCTCAAGCAGTTCCAGAACTGAAATTAAAAGAAAAGTCTAAATCAGCATGCAAGATGCAGTGAGATCATAGGGAGGTCGGTATAGTCTTCACCGAGCAAGGTCGGTATAGTCCTTCACCGAGCAAGGTCGGTACCTGTCTTTACCGAGCGAGGTCGGAGCAGTATGAATTCTCGAGTTCACCGAGCTGCGAAGTCTTTTCCGAGCAATTAATTCTTAGTGGGTGACAGTTTGTTAGAATTCCTACCCTAATTTGAAATGAGCATTAATGACAGAATTGTAAACAAAAAGCAAGTAATCGAACTCATTCTTCACCACGAATCTTTAGCACTTTGAGAGCAGAAAATTTCAAGGGCAACCCGGCGATTCAATACTTTTGCGAAAGGAATTTTCTGTGAGCTACCATGGCATCATCCAGCACTTCAGCGAAGAAAGGATCTGATATGTTAGTCCAAGGGGAGTGGAAAGCACTAGATTTTAAGATCGTGCCCGCAATTGCAGCAGCCCTAGATCCGAACGGAGCTCAATCTTAGATTCCTCCCAAGGTACTGCTTATTAACGATATCCGCAATCATTTTAACTGTTCAATTCATGAAATGGGGAAACCTAGAACTAGACATTGTGCATGAGGAACTATGTGTGGATGGTATTTTGAAACCCGAGCACAAACATCTGGAAGATAAGGGTTTAGTTCACATCGCACATCTTCCTTGAAACTTTCGAGATAAATGAGTTAGGTACATTCTCAGCCGAGTACACGATGGCAAGATTTTGCTTGAGCAACCTATTGAGATCACAAAGAAAATGATTCAACAAGTCACCGATCTTCCGATGTTGAACAAAGCTAAAACTACCAAAACCCTAGGTCGGACGGAACTAGAGAAGAAAACCCTAGCCGAGTGGGATGGTAGAGGCATGAAAGTTAGCAGCATTACCGACGTTGAACTGAAGTTTGGTACACATATCATTGCCCACAAGATTTACAGTTCTAGTCGACAGAACAGTGTCTCCTGTGAAGCTATTGACCTAGCATACAAAGTGGTCAAAAACAACTTAACATTTGACCTAGCAGACTTATTATTGAAACAGTTTAACAAGAACATGGAAAGCATCAAAACTTCCAAAAACAATCCATGTAAGTTTGGATCCTTGTTGGTCTGTTTATTCTTCTATGTTCAGAAATTCTTCCCTTCTAAAGGAAAAGTTGTATGGAGAAAAGATGTGCCAGTACTCTATGAAATAAATGAATACATCGCAGAAGAATGGGTGAAAACTTTGAAAGCATCATGGATAATTATTTTGAGTCTTTCAAAGAGAAAATGAATGACAGACTCTGGATTCCACAGAAGTTGGTGGAAGATTACAAAGATGACATCTGTTTTATGGTAGATTGTGATAATGTGTATATTCAAGCAGTTAAACCAAGAACTGTATATGTAAAACCTCTTCCTTATGAGGGTAAATATTGATGAAACCAAGAATATCATTGAAGCTCTTCTAAATCAGCCTGTCAATCCCAAAGCTCCATATTTTGGAACGTATGATGAAGCTAAGGTGAGAATTGAACTAAGCATAAAGCTTCCACAGGCGGTAAACAAAGGAAAGAAGAGGATAGCCAAAATGCAAATGATAACTGAGGACAAAGAAGAAATAGATGAAAAAGAAGAGGAAAAGGATGAGAAAACAGAGGAACCAGAACCTGCAAAGAAGAAAGGAAAAGTTTTCATCACTAAGGCACCTGTGCCTCCCACTGCTGTGTTTACAAGGAGAAAATACAAGAGGCAAGGCAGACAAGGCAGAAAAGGCAGATAAAGACATAGTATTCAAAAGGCCTCCTCTAAGCCTTCAAAAAAAGCTCAAACTCTTTAGAGATAGATCAGGATCTGGAGTAAGTAACATAAAATCCTTGAGATATGAAAACCAGATCGGAAGCAGAATAGAAGGAAATAGAAGATGCTGTTGTTGAGAAGATGGGACAGTGGAAATACTCTCCTGAAGAAATTACCCCACAGGTTCCAGCAGTTCTATTGAATCCAATAAAAATGAGATGGAGCAATGCAAGGCAAACTGTGATAGATATATTTGATCAAAACCTGAGACAGTTGATGCCGAGCTTGAATAATGATGAAGTAAAGAAGGCATTAAAAGAAAATGGAAAATAAGATGACATTGAAGTTCAATACTTGTTTGATTTTGATCAACAATATTGAATCGGTTGTGAAGGCTGCAAAAGCCACATGGAAGAACATATACCACCTTCACCAATCGAGCATTG